>OZ025291.1:163306594-163496594 GCA_964019185.1 Maratus speculifer
GTAAAACCATGTTTTTTTTGGAATCTCTGAAACCTAAAACGTCTAAATTCGTCAAAAACCAGAATTTGGAAATTTATATGAACCCAATATTTTCTTCTTGATAAGAAAGAAGAAAGTAAAAAGAAGACAGAAGAAAATATTGTTGATTGCTCTTTATATACACCTAGACGCGTTTTAATATTAAATAAATCATAAAATATAATTAAGTGTTCTCACAATAGTATGTGTTATAATTACATGAAATTGTTAGATAAATATTTTTTTTCATTAATCCAAATGAATATCATGCTTAAATGATTTAAATAACATCTGCCAATAAATATTAACCTTACAAGGGATTAATTGAAGTTGAAACAATCATATGTAACATAAAAATAATGAACAGAATAAATAAAAGCTACAATGATTCGTGCCGTGAAAGCCAATAAAAAATCGCCATAAATACTAGAATAAAAATAGCATCTAGCTACTGCGAAATAAAACAAAATAAAATGAAAGAAACGGCAGCAAGAAAAACACGTGCTTTCATCTATCTATGAGCAGTCTCGCTAAGATGAGGAAATTTTCTTATTCTAAACGTTTATCACTATTTCAAAATGGCAATATTCACCATTTTTAATAAAAGGCATTCTGTGAATAAGGAAATGTACAAATATAATGCTGTTGCATTAGAAATAAATAGAAATAACTCCAAACTGAAACTTTTCACCAACAGTCATTCAATGTCAAGAAAGCTGAAAAAGTGCAAATAAATAAGGAATCACCTCTTTGTTTTATTATTATTATTATTATTATTATTATTATTATTATTATTTGCCTAAGCAATAATTCTTTTGAAAAAAAAACTAAAATAAAGTAATTATTTCCCATCTTAAAATATTTACTAAACGATCCATTAAATTAACTTTAGACGGTGATTGCAAATATTTATTTAAACTGGTGGGGATTAAGAGAATTAAGAGAATCCGGGACACAAAAATCTTCAAATTATCTAAAAACATTTTATTGCATTAAAAATTTCTTTTCTTTTCTTTCTTTTTTTTCTTTCTTTCTTTTTCTTTTCTTTTTTTTTCTTTTCCTTTTTTTTTTTAATTATTAAAATACCGTTTCAACAAGGTTTTTATCTTAGAACATGAAATATTAATTTTTTAATTTAGAAATTTTTAAAAGATAGATTTTTTAAAATTTCTTTTAAATAACCCATTCTGCTGCATTTAGTCATATTCCGAGGTTTTCGCACTTTATTATGTATCGTTATTTAAATATTAAAATGTAAGTATAGAATGTTACAAAGATAAGAAAGACTATAATAATAATGATACTGGATTAATTGGAATAAAACTTATTATTACAGAAATTTCAGTGCAGATAAAATTTTAAAACATAAGTTTAAAATGCCTAATATTCAAATGTTCAACAGACAAATATTCAATATGATAGAACAATACTCTTTCTCTTCCCCCTCGTGCTTTTAACATAAACTTTCTAACATAAAGTTTCTAAACAATCTAAACACAGTTTTTATGAAAATTTGTAAGAATTTCTTCTTGATGATAATTCTTGATGATAATACTCAATTCGCCTTTGAATAAAATAATCATACGGAGCTAAATCTAGCAAACATAGTTAGTTATTTCCTTAATTTGTATTACTTAAGGACAGAGTGCTAGAGTTTTTCGCCAGAGCGCATGCTGTGGCCAATTTAAGAAGGGCATAAAATGGAGATACCGCATTTCATGAAACCCTTTAACACATGATCGTTCAGGTCGACTGAACCCGTACCCTGTCATTCACATACATTCCGGATAAAAGAGCACCGCCCTTCGCGCATAGTCTCTTTGCACTCTAGACGATGTCGGACGTTACGACAATAATTTGCATGTATTGGAGAAAAGTACTGAGGACCTTGGAATCCCTTTCCTAAGAGAACCGAGCATTTAAAAAAAGTGTATCTTTTATGACTGATGCTATATATAAAGCACAATATCATGTACTAAATATCTTTTTCAGATTTATCAAATTTATCTTTTCAGATATATAAGATCAAATTTATCTTTTTCAGATATATAAGTATAAAAAAGTAGTGCTAATGACGTAATCTAGCATTTGCTTCTTTTGTCACATCTTTAATGGCTAATGTGAGATATATTACTCAAAAAAAAAAAAAAAAAAAAAAAAATATATATATATATATATATATATATATATGTATATATATATGTGTGTGTGTATAATAACAGTAGTCTAACTAATAACACGAACTTTCTACCATCATCAAATGTTCGTCACTTATGTTTAAAGAGTTTGCTTCCCGCCCCTCTCGCATCCGATTTAATGCAAAAAGATTTGATAACATAAAAATTCTAAAAATTAGTTGAGCTACATTTACAATTTCTTACAATTTCTATTACAATAGATAAAAATACATGACATACATGTTTTAGTATCCATTTAAAATAGTAAATTAATGCCATAAAACGAAGTAAAAAACAATGTTGTAAGAGATATCGTTTTTATAAGCTTGCAATTTTCAAGTCAACCTGTAATTAAAACATTTTAATTACTATGTTTCCCTTTTATATTTGCAGTTTTATCTTCAGTCAAAGAGCTGTATATTATCCCATAAAACACACACACATATAAAAAAAAATACTTATGAAACCTCGGCAATCATTTTTGAACCTTTTCATTTGAATGTAAAAGAAGCAATTTCAAAGAACTTTTATTAACGCAGCCCAGCAGGAATTTCTTATAAAAGAACCGATTTCTACATATTAACCTTTTCGTACCATCAACCACGTAAAATTTCGAGTTTGATGCTTGAAGCTTGTGACTTAATGGCGGAATGAAACCGTTTCCGAATCATTTTCACGCAGCTTACAGATTTGCCCAGGGGTTTAATTATCGATTTTGGTGAGAAAATTGGAGAATGGTAGGAAACTTTTCTCAGGCCTTGTGGCATCAGCTTCCCGAATCAAACTCCCCGAATAAGCTGATTGATGTTTACCTTTTGATTCACAGGAAGTTCCATCACTGTTAATGTATTTGCCTTCGTATAATAATAATAATAATAATAATAATAATAATAATAAAAAATTACTCTTTCGAAAAAAAATGAGTTAAAAAATATTTAAGCTCTATGTTATTCCCCTTTGGATTTTTAATAACTGAAGAATATAAAAAGATATTTTATCATTTTTTTTAATTGTGGGGATAAAATTAAGCTACAAAAGTTCTTTCCATCTATTTTATAAACATGCGTTTTTTCGAAAATTATTCTGCACTATGTATTTTTCACATATATTACATTTTACTGTTATGTCTTAAATGCATTTCAATGTAACATAAATTTTTAAGCAATTTTCTTATTTTAGATGTATATTTTATGAAGTTAAATTTAATGCGTATTTTATTTATTTAAAATTATAATGAGAATCGGATTTCAGATGCAAGCTTCACAAAATTTAATAGGTTTTTGTCCATCTTTTTTCCATCTTACCATAATAAGTTAATGGTAAACACTTGTTTTACTTTTATTTCCTATTTTATCCCATATTTAAAAAAATATTTACTCTTCAACTTTATTAATATACATATATTTCAAATATTTTTTTTAGTACAAGATTCAACATTCATGATATGTGTTGTATTAGGTGATCATGCAAGATTCCCCAATCGACACTTAAATCAAAGGCATAAAAAATTATCTATCAACATTAAAAACTATTACAAAAATACAGACAAAATAAATCAATAGTTAGAAAACACATAAAAATTAAATAAATATGCTGCATTTGTAATTTTAAACATAAGTAACAAAGTTCTCAATGGAAAGGGGTAACATATGCAAACCCATGCAAGCAGTGCGACGCAATATGTATTGGAGAAACAAGACATACCTTGGAGATGTGATTAAAAAAACATAAAACTGCCTTTAAGTCAAGAAATTTAAATTCCAAAACTGTAGCCCATTTCATAGAAACTGTTAATTTTTCAAATCTTAAGTCGGTCAAGATCTTTAAATCAAACTGCAATGTATTAAAAAAAAGCCATATTTAGTTGGAAGCTTGGTTTACTAGAATAGCCAAATTCCCAGTGAATGAATCTAATTTCTTCCCATTAGAATATACCATCTTAATCTAACTCAGCTACCTATCGCCGTGTTTAATTATTTCTGGCACTTGACTTCAACTGTAGGTTAAATTATGTTGCATCTCATGATATTTATATTGCTGATGAGGAACTTTAAATAAGCTCGAAGCTTTTAATATTCCATTTTTTAAATTTTATGTGTTTTCTAATTATTAACTTAATTTGTCTGAATTTTTGTAATTGTTTTTAATGTATTTCAAACAGTCTTAATATATTTTTTTCATTTTAAATTCTAGTAATAATTTAAAAACATGCGGTAAAAAAGGAATGAAACATGTTGAAACTTATTTAAACTGAACATGTATTTTTATGCTATGGAAGCTATTATATAAAAAATAGATAAAATAATTCAAACACTAAAAAATTTCCAAGAATAGCATAAGACATTATTTTTATGTATTGATTGGCAAATTAATTTCAATGAGAGTTATTTATTAAAATTATTATTTTATTCTGCGGCAACTTCAAATTCTACATAATAATAATGATTATTGATGTTATTATTATTATCGAAATTTACCTTTAATTTCTAATTTTGTTTCATTTTTTTAATGTTCTTATTCAAGTTCATTGGAGGTTACGCCCGACGGCGTTTTACACCATGTTGGTACTCCGTAAGCACCGCAGCATCGCGATGTCATGTCATGATTATGAATGAATTTTCGGAAATGAAAACAGCAGCTGAACTTGAAAGATTGTCTTTGATATATGTTTCAACTTAACTTCTTTTATTATAAAAGATCAATTTTGACATACTAATATTTTTCCGTCAACATCTACGTAAAATTTTGGTTTTTATGCATGAATTTTGTGACTTAATTGAAACATGAAACGGTTTCTAAATCATAAGCTATATTATCTAGTAAATTTAATTGATCAAGTTGAAGAAATCAGGTGTCATTTAAATGATAAAATTAAAAGTTCTTACAGCAGAAAAACAAAACTGCGAATTGAAATAATCTAATAAATATATAGCGTAAATCTCATTCTCTTTCATTCATTCAGTTACAAACGTTCAGTTCAAAATGAACACTAGATGTCCCCACGTGAAATAATGTTTAGAAGTTACAAATAAAAAAAAAAAAATTAATTAATAACAGATTTTTTTCCTTTTTTAGTATCTGTTATTCAATGATAAGTGTCTGTCACATGGTCTTTTTGAGTTTCATTTATAGTTATAATTGCATTCATAATCTGTTATTTTTACTATCTTCAAAAATTTCCGTACTTATTTTAACCTTGATACAGAAGCATTTAATTGGTTATTGGAAAAATACAGATAAATTTATTTTTCTTAATTTGAATCTCTTTCTTTATATGTGTATATGACAAAATAAATAAATGTGTATATATATAATATATGCTTATGTATATCTATATTGAAATAATACATTATATGATCAAAGAATCTATAAAATAAATTTCTACAATATATTTTTCGAAATTACATTTGCCATATACTTTTCAGATTTAGATGAACATGCAACAAAATAAATCTCAGAAAAACAATTTAACAACAAATCTGGGAAAGATTGTAACATAGTACAATATTTCGATGAGTAATAAAAGAAAACAAAATAAATCTATGTTAAATAAGTACACCCATCTATAAGAAATAACAAATCACGCACTCAAAAAAAGAAGAAAATCCTAAATCCAAACTGTAAAATGATAAATAAACTGGAATTAGATTTTATCGATAAGAAAATTATATATGACATACTCTTCAATTAGGATATCCACACATGGCAAAGATGCGGTATTTCATATGATATGTGGGCAATATATTTCATTGGCTAATATAATGCCCTATATTATAAAATTAAGAAGAATAAAAATCTGTTAAATAAAGAAAATAATAACCTCAAAAAGAATATTTTCGACATAATTCTCGAACCAAATTAAAAGAAACAACTTAGGTACAATTAACAACAAAACATATATATACGTATCACATTGAAAACCTCTTGTTAAAAAAAAAAAAAAAAACTGATTAGTGTAACCGATAATTGGATAATTGACATATGATAGAAACTCCCAGCCTCGGAAGTAAGTACATCGTGCAACTGTAATTCTGACATTTTGTGTGAAACAGTAGTCTTCTGACTTCCATTTTCAGTTTCGATTTGAAATCCAATGGCCCTGAATCCCCAGGCAAAACCCATTTTTGAAACACATTCACGCAGCTTAGACACTTTCGGAAAAGTTTAATTACCGAGATTTGGGAAAGAATAAATGTTAGAAGAGAAAGGTAAGGGGAAGTTTACTCAAGGCACGTTTCTCTTTTGGCACAGATAAAATTTATTATAAATTCATGACAGATGTTCATTTTTCGCAAACGGAAATATTTTAATCATTGGTTCAGATTCTGCACTAAAGTTTCTATTTTTGTCTGGGTGTTTATTAACGTTTGCGGCTTTGGAAAATTTTGTTAGTTTCCTTTTCTCTTACATTCAATTTCTTGCAAAACATTAAAGGGGAACACAAACTTTTCTCCGAGAGTGTATATTGATTAGTTGCTTAAAAATACGCTCTTTCATGTTTAGAAGTAAGAGTTTCGCAGACAGCCTACAGTTTTAAGTTAAAAATTAAATTTTGGCAATTACGCGCGCCTTGGATTGATTTTTGAATTCATCAGTTGCAATTTTACAAAATGCAATATTTTGAAAAGAAATTACATTGGATAATTCAAAGTAATTCTAAAACACATTTTTTCTTAAGGCAGTATATTAAACCAATTGGATGAATAAGTTTAAGTGGGTATCTCAAAGTTCTGTAATTATATTCATGTTTGAGAAATTCTTTAGTTCTCGTATTTTCATTTAATTTTTCATCTAGAAAGGAAAATATTTCGACCGACTAAAATCTATGTAAAGTGTGTTTTTTTTTGTTATAAGAATTACTTTTTTAAATTTTATAAAAGCCTCACGTAATTCTATAATGAATAAAGAAAGATGGTTATATATTGCATTAAGATTAATAAACATTTGTGGAAAAACATTATTTAAAAAAATGTTTTATTAATTTCAAATCACTTTTACTTAATGAAAAAAAAAATGAATTTGTAGTCATTTTGTACAAAACTAAGTCTTCTTATCTATCTTCGTAATTTTTTATCATCTTAAGTACATATTTAACTAAATATATATGTACATATGTATAGACTTGTAATTGATTTATGGCACATTTAACTTTTCCCAAATGAACTCGAATTAAGAAAAATGTTATAAAGAGATTTTACTAATAAATTTTTAATGGGAGAGAAACTTTGTAGTTAATGATATGAATTATAAATACTTTTCATTTAGAAATTTCAAAATTAAATTAATCAATCCATCAAAATGTTATAATATCAAAGGTAATTTATAAAATAAAATGTTGATTAAGTAAAATGTTTCTATTAAATTACTGGTTTCGAAATTTAACATAACTTGCAGTAAATGTGCCGAGTTTATCTTAATGTTTTAACTTTGACATAGTATTTTTGAATTTATTTTTTAAATGATTGAAAGTGTTTCCTACTTCTATGTATGACTGTGAAAATTTTTAATTCGTTTCTCTTGGCTTAAAAAGACTTAAAAACGACATATAACAATCTACTTATTTTGCTAAAAGTTGAATTGGTGAACTTTCATGCATCAATATTAACCATCATAAGTAAAAATAAATAATGAAAAAAGGAATTACGAAAAAAAGCTTCAAGATACTGTTGTATAGAATGCATATTCACTTATCTAAAAAATATATCTGGAAGATAAAGTCAAATAAAAAACTAGTCGGATGTGGCAATCCCAAAACTTTTTTCTATCTTATACACGTTAATACTTAAAAATTCCTTAGCACAGTGCCAAAAAATGATAATCAATGACAAGGATTCCATGAACGCTATTGGTGCTACGTATTTAAATAATTATGAACGCTCTTAAAAACGATCAAATGACTGAATATTGTACTGCAAATGTCTAACTGTGTACCATATTTAAAAACATGCAACATTTAACTTTTCAGGAGTTTTCAGAATTCTAGGATCGATATGACTCCTAAGAAATATTGATTGAGATTTTTGTTATCAATAAAAACAGTCTAAATGTCTAATGATCTTTTGAAATCATACATTATGATTATTAATGAAAAAAGACACAAAAGACGCCATAAAAAAGCTGTGGAATATAAACACAAATAATCTATCCATCTCATCATAAAATAATATAATTAGTATAATCGTTGATATTTTGAGCAGACAATCAAATTAATAAAATATTACCAAAAAAAAAAAAAAAAAAAAAAAAAAAAATCCACGCTTAACAAGTTAAAATTAATCTACACATTATTTTCAAATGCATTTTTAAAAGCAAAATAATGAAAGTTGCTGATGTGATTTTTCGAGAGATGTATAAGCGATTTGTATAATTTATTTTTTGCTCAATTAATTAAAACAATAAGTTATAAACAATTATTTTCTCAGTATTTTTGCTGTTGCTGTTGCTTGTTTCCTACACCATCGCTTTGGAAAATTCTATTCAAAATGTCCACTTTGACAGCACTTTTTGAAAGATAGTCTTCCTTTATCAAAAATTCGGTAAACATGGATCAGTAGTTAGTTTTCGAATAACATAGCCTGCCAATTCGATGCGTTTGAGAGCAAAAATGAATTTTAAAATGATTCAGAAAATAAAGAGTTTGATTTTGAGCGAATTCTTAAAATAAGTCCATAGATCATTTCACTTACAGTGAAGAACTTAATTAAATGCATTTAGTGTAGTCATATCAAACACAAGATAGATTAAACAAGGTCGAAATTGCACGTCAAATGTAGCAAATGAGGTGCGTTCGTACTATAACAAAGTTAAAAAAATATTCAGATCTTCGTGTAATAATACACAGTACATCGGATAAAGCATAGTGGACGAAATCTTTTGAGTGTCCCGGTAAATACTATCTCCTTTCAAGTATACAGAAAGAAATTTTTAGTAATCCTCAGAAACTTATATCAATTTCATAAAATGCGAAATAGCTTAATAGCATTAAAACGCGCTCCAAACAGTCTTTCCCCCTATACCATTGTGTAGTGGAATACTTTTGAATGGCCCTGTAAATTAATAACAAATATTTTTTACCCCACAGATTGTGCAGAATGTATTTTTTAGTATATACTTAATAGATGCGTATCAATTTTGTTACGTTCGAAATAGTATAAGATCATTAAAATGCACTTGAAACTATTTTTCCCATTGACAAGGAACATTTTACGTAATGTAACGGAATGCTTTTGATTGTCCCTGTAATTAAACTATACATCCGTTTTTCATAAAAATTGAAATAACTCGGTAAAATTATTCAACAATTATATATTTTAAATTTCAAACAACTCGGTTGGGTAATTTTTATTCTGTTACATGCGGAGAGACGGACGTACTGAACGAAAACTATAAGTGCTACGTATCTATATAATTACGAACGTACCTTAAAATATTAACAAAATTTTTGAGGTACATACATGCACTATACATAACACAGAAGAAACTATCCTGTTTATATCATGTGGAAGGAAAGGATTATCCATATTTTTTCACTCTCTTTATTGAATCACATCCAACAGAAGAACCTGTTGAAATTATTAAACGAAAAACTTAGACACATTTCAAAATAAATAATCAAAGGCTTCTCAGTGCCTCTAGCTATAAACAATAACGTTTTCCCCTCCTATCTATCTCCGCCGTTAATGAAATCGCCGTCAAAATATAGTCGGCGTTTTTCCCATCACCAATTATGAATTGTCCACAATCTGAGAATTTAATCTACAGGAATTTAAAAAAAAAAAAAAGAACAACTCCCTCTCTTCCAGTTATCTTTTCTACGATCTCGCTTTAATCCTAAATTAATATTACGCGGTAGTTGAACAGGAAGTTAGATGTTTAAATTCAATTATCCCTCTTCGCAAACAAAAGCTTATAATCTCCACGAACCCGATGGTCGGAAAAGTTGCTCTGAAGCTGTCTCCCCTTCCATTTATTGAATCAGAATCGTTTTCGGGGTTTGCTGCCGTGTACCGACTCGTCTTTATTTGGTCAAATGTTGACTGAGACTCAGATTGTGTAATATCTAAATTGTCCATGTCGTTCAAAACACTTTAGAGTTATACATGTTCGGATAAAATTTTAAATTGGAACAAAATGCTCACAAAATACTGAAAATATTTCAAGCTTAGAAAAACAAAACCTTGGGGAAAATGCAAAAAAATAATTAATACTACTGAATTTAAACATGAATTGTTTTGATGACAAACGTTTTATTGACAAAAGCCGTTGTCGATTTAAACAAAATAGTTTTTTTTTTTTAACTGAATCCGAAACATTTAAATTTATTTTAAATACAGAAGAATAAAGTGTATATAATGTATATCATATTTGCAGAGCTGAAATTACAACTACATATGCAATTAGTATCATAAAATATCAGTAAACGCAGAGAGTGGAAATTCTGCAATGAACTACATGTTTTCCCATTTATTGAAACTAAAAATCATCGTAAAAAATAGCTGCTTTATTTCAGTGCATTTCGTCAAGTATTGATTAATATATGTGATTATGCAGGATTTTTATTACGATATTTTAATTTAAGGCAGTGCTCACAAGTTAAATCGAAAATGTTTTGGAAATTTAAAAACGTAATTGAAGTGTACGACAATATTTTACTCAGAAATTTAGTATGAAAGAAAAAATTTACTTTTTACACAAATAATTTTCCTAAAGAAAATAGGTGAAAAAATAAAAATTCTAGATAGTTTTTAATTTCCATTTTTCTCCAATTTCTATAAATAATGTAAATAAATTTTTGCATTTCCCCCTCCCTTAAAATTATTCTGTCAACAATTATTTATACAAAATATTGTTGACAAAAAGAATTGAAATAACATACTTCAATAACGTCACCTTTTCCTGTTCTCCCATCCACCCTCACTCGTAATATTAACACTAAATATACAATGAATCGGTTCTTTGAACGGGCAAATGAAACTGCTCCGATTCAAAAAAGAAGTTTCTTATTAAAATAGGTATAATAAAAATCATTCATAAATAATTTAAGTAAAAAGAATAAATAGTTAGAAATAAGATTTCGATGTGAATCACAGTTAAAAATTCTATCATTATAAAACTTGAGTAAAATTTTCGGTAGGTTTTATCTTAATTTATGTTTCGCTAAATTAAATAAGTAAGAAATAGGATATCTACATTTCAATATAACTGATTTTTATGTTTTATTATATGAAGACATTTACGATGATTACTTTGAATTTAAATTTATTTTATAATGCAAACAATATTTTAAATTATGAAGGTAGAAATAACTATAAAATATCAATTCATTACTGCTAGTGAACTATAAACTATGCGAATACATAAAACAGTTAATCACAAGGTATATGCAATTATTCTCTGAGCTGACCACCATAACCAATTATTTCTTACATTCAAAAAGTACTCTTAAATTCAAGATTTTTTTTAAATTTGTTATTAGGGAAGATTCTCGTGTGCTTCTACTTCTAGATGAAGTTCTACTTTACACAGAAACACATAAATATCATTATTTCATTATCATTCCAATTTTGAAGAAGGGTAATTAGATATTTCATATGTTGTATATGTTGTCGAAAACTCATTAGTATTTTATTTTTAGGTTCAGGAAGATGAGAAGTAAGTCATGTATATGGAGTGAGATTTTCCAGATATATTAACTATATATTAATGATATATTGTTAAAATCTATAAAACACACTTTCAACAAACTAGAATATCGACGAAAGCATTTATTATTTTTTTAAATTATCTACATTTTCTTGCATTTAACATTTGCGTTGCATCTTAATTACGTTATTAAAATAATTCCTAACTTATTCAGCTTGAATAACAAATATTTTGTTAACACACGCATGACTAGTTTTATATACTTCAAGAAAAACAGCATGGTCTTTAAAAATGAAGATAAACTCCAACAGCATCATACAACCGCCTGCCAAGTTGGTAAAACACTCTTAAAAGCGCAAGAAACATATACATATTGGTTTCTTGCCAAAAGCTTTCAGAAAACTTGCGTTGAACTAGAGGGAAACATTAATCAGGCACTTCTAAAAGTTTTGATTTATGCTGATGCCACCGGACTTTCGAAAACTACATCCTCTCCATCTCGAGTTTTCGCTTTAAGATCGATAATTAAAGCTCTGAGAAAACCATCTACCTCTTAAGCTGCGTGAAGATGATTCCGAAATAGTTTTCTTCAGCCATTAAGTCAGGTGCATCCTGAATCAAAATTGAAGAATGAAGGTTGTTTGAATTACAAGTCGGAAGTTTGCTTAATTTCTGCGGTGTTACTCCTAAACTATAGGAAGGAAGCATCAAGTTGATTGGAAAAGCAATGGTTTTCGCTTACCTTTGAATTGTATGATTAAGAAAATGCCATGCCCATCATGCCGGCTGAATGCAACTAAGTCCGAAAATGACGTCATTTTGAAAATGAAGGGGGTGGGGAATACCGCAACTGAAAGAAATCCCATTGGAATTGTTTGAAAATTATTCAAGTGGAATATCATAATTATCTGTTGATCGAAGTTATGATGCATTGTTTTCGGCAATTATTTAAAGAATCGTTATGGATTGTATTTGCATTTACTACAAGAAACTAATTACGCATGCATCACTAAAAATAATATTCATTATAGCTGGAAGGAAATGTTATATGAAAAATATATAATTATATCATTCTAATATTTTTAAAGTAGTATACATTGGGTAGGATTTATTGAAGAACGAAACTGAGATTCAGTTAATTGAAAATCATTCAGATAGATTGGTGATATATATAATATTACGCAGACAGTTAAAATATATTATTAAACAGACAGTTAAAATAAAAGCGAGTAAACAATTTTATGTACATTAGTATCAACAATTGTGTAAAAATTACACAAGTATAGTTAGTAATAATAATAATAATAACAATAGAAAAAAATAATTACCTAGTCAGTAAGGTTTTTATAATTTGTAGAATTTTCGAGAATGATAACAATGATAATTATTAAAAATGACATATGATATTAAAATAAACAAACGTAATTATATCTTTCAGATATTAGTGAAATAACGTTTGTCGATTTTAAAGCAGAAAAAAAGAAAGAAAAAAAAGGAAAAAGAAAAAAAAAAGAAAAAGAAAATTAATAAAAGAATATCTCGCAAAATGTAACTGATATTAATCAATTAAAAATAACATTTACTAATTAATGCAATATTAAAATATTGATATGGGTTGTATATGTATAGAAATTGTAACAAACTTAAAATTAAAACTTAAACAAGCAAACGTGTATCTGTTAGATGAATTTTTGCTATTCCAGTTACATCCAGTTTCTTGGAAAACTTTTGGTAGCTTTACGGATTTCTTTATTTTTTATTTTATTTTATTTTACAGTGTAATAATAAATTTCCAATATTTATTTTCATATATTCATGTAGCCCTATATTACAACATATAATACTGTTTAAAAGTACTATCAACACACATGTGACTTTCGAAACAAAATAAATTACAAATTTATTGTAAGAAAGCCATGCATTTTTGTTTAAAAACATATTGCAACGGTAATATTTCATGAATGGATACATAGTATTAATTATTTCTCTATACAAAATATATTGCTATTAACAAATTAGTTACGGCAATTTTAAATACTAAATGAAGTTATATTTTTATTACTGGAGACATTTGATACTATTTTAAAATTTACGTATCGTGATATATTTTCAAAGTTCAGCACGTTATGTAAATTATTGATAGCAAGAATACTACTCAAAAATAATTAAGAATTATATTTGTGGTCGCTATTTTTATCACAAATGAGGTCGGCAGGAGGAATCTTAACTGGTTAACGACTAAAGCTTTTTCTAACTTATATAGCCAGTAAAACAAGTTACTCCTTTTGAAGACTGCATGCAAAGATTTCATTCAGATGGTTTTAGAGTTTTAATTGCACATTGCTGTATACAAAATTAATCATAAATAAAAAATGCTACTTCTTTTGAATGTATTACAAGTAGAATGTAATTCAACAATACTTTCAAAATCTTTCTTTGAAATCATGAATCTGTCATGTTGTGATTTTTTTCCGTGCCAAACGATAAATTGACAAATTACACTCGTCATATCATTATTTATTTAAAAAACTTTTAATAACACAAAACTTTGACTTTTTCAAAATAATTTGCAGCCAAATCAAGAATCTTACAAGTTGCGTTAATGCTCATTTTCAATAATAATAATAATAATAATAATAATAATAATAATAATAATAATAATAATAATAATAATAATAATAATAATAATAATAATAATAATAATAATAATAATAATAATAATAATAATAATAATAACTACATATATAAGTAATCCAGTATAAAGAAAAATAATCTATCGAATTTTTTTGTAATTTTTAGAGATTTTTGATAATTTGCACTAATTTTAAACTTTATATAACAGAAAAATATTAACATAAATAACCATAGCAAAGCCAGAAAAAAAGCGCATCAAAAGTTATATCAGTATAGGATGGGTCAAACTCGAGAAGGATGAGGGCCAAACGCGTGCCAAGCAAGGTATCTTTACCTGTACAACTCACTCCTTCTGGAGATCCCGTATAAAAGAAAACTAAATTGAGAAACTACGTTTCTCTTTTTATATTTCGCTCTTCAAACATTTCATTTTAACTTGAACTATATCACATTTCTTTTTTCTTTATATATATATATATATATATATATAGATAGATAGATAGATAGATAGATAGATAGATAGATAGATAAATATTTTCATATATTTTCTGAATATTTTATTGCTTCAGAAAATATTAAAAAAATAATAATTAAAAAAAATATTATTTTTTCAAAGTTGAAAATTATATTTTATATTAATTCATGTGTAACTGTGATAATTTTATTTAGCAACAATTTTATATAAAAATATAAATTCAAATGTTTAGTACGTACTATTTTTTTAAATTATTACGCAATGCTCTTTATTTTTACGACTCTAATTTAATTATAATTCCAGTTTAAAGAACGATATTTTTACTAGAATTATTTTAAAACATTCAAGATCTTGTAATGAGTGAAATTTATCTATTTATGTATATATATGTATAAATATACATACATACTAAAATATCCGTTTGATCCCGTATAGAAAATGTATAAATTGAGAATAGGTTCCTATTTTTGTTTCTAGCTTTTCGAGTATATATTGACTTTTACGATTACGATATTTATTATTATTCACAGATATATATTTATTTCGTTTTGTTCGTGATAAATTGTTTTTCTGTCGATCTCATTTCTTATAAATATTTAAAGTTTTTAATATATAGTTTAAAATATTTAATATTTAAAGCAGTATAAATTAATCAATTTTTAAAAGTGACGTTGATTTATCTTTCAGGTTTCCGCTCATTACTAATTTTCTACAAGAAAGAAGAATCACACAAAACGAGTTTTTCTTTTTAAATTAATCTCGAAATATTGTAACAAAATTTTAATTTAATCATTTAATAAGGTAAAAGAGGCTATTTAATAAACAATTTATAAAATACATAATACAGCTGAACAGTTCATTTCATCAATTGGTGCTCATAGGCGGTAACATATTCGAATTATTTTGAGTAGTCTTGTACATACGCATTTCAGAAATTATTTTCAGTTATTACCATTCATAAAATATTTATATATGTATATCTATATACATATATACAGATTATAATTTCTAAATTTTTATACACATCCCATGTTAAGAAATTATATAAAATATGTACATTTCATATGAAATTATTTAGATTTCACAAACATCTTTTTATTTGCGAAATATAATTAAGCTTTGGAAATACACAATGTAATTAAATACAGCAGTAATATATTTTTCCCGTAGTCAGGATAGCTTACAAAAGAAGAAAAAATAAAAATATCAAGTTAAATGAGTTGAAATTTATTATATTTACCAACCTTGATTTGTAATTATTAATAATGAACGGTTATTTTGATAAATTCTCATAAATGTATCATATTAACCGGTTTATTTTGATATAATTTCGTTATTATGAATAATAACCAATTAATTAAATTGACCGTAATATATATATATATATATATATATATATTATGGTATATATATATATATATATATATATATATATTATGGTATATATATATATATATATAGATATATATACACGATAAAGCCTTAAAATACCTTAGTAGTTTGCTTATTGATAAAGGAGGTCAGTCTGCTTTTTTAACCTGTAAAACAACTTTCTCCTTTCTATGACAGCACGCCAGGCAAAGACTTATCAGAAATAGAAGGGATTGAAGCGTCATTTTAAATATGTCTAGGAAATAAAATTATTTTTACTCCTATTCCCAAATATTGTACTATTGCCGAAATACATACCATACTGAAATTTAAAGACACTAAAAATGCAAATGTACTTTTTTTGGAAGTGATAAATAAATTAAAAAATAATGAATTTTTATAAATAATTTCTTAAGGATTACGAATTATTTTAGTATGACATAAAATAAACTTGATGTTGCATGCAAAAAATAAATTATTTGCGAATTTAACTTTCTTAAAAAAACAACAATAAACAATTCCTATAATTAGGAATCTATTAGAAAAATAATAAGTATGTTAAAATTGTAATAAATAATTTCGATTAGATAATCACTTGCCAATTTAAAAAATATAAATACAAATGGTTGAAAATAAATATCATTTTTGACATCTTGGATACAAATATTAATATAAAAAATCTATAAAATAATTTTTTAATGAGAAAAAAATGGCATTAAATTTCAAAAGAATACATTAGTCTTCCAAGAAAGTTTAATATTTAAATAATACAAAGTGTATGATTCATGTAACAAAACATTTTGTCCCCCTTTCCTTTGAAAGAAAGAAAAAAGAATCTGCCAGAAAAAGACTTTTTACTTCGGAAAATATTAATTTCCGATATACAATTTATAATCAAAAAGTTGCAATAACAAACTATATTTTGCTAGTGAATTTACGTACCGTCTGTGACACTAAAAAAACACAACAAATTACTTTAATCTGATAATAAAGTATTTAATTGCCTTAATGCATTTTAAGTACAATTTTAATACATTTTAAATGTAATATGTTTGCAACACAAAATACGTCAGGCTCATTCTCATTTTTAAAGAAATTTGAAACATTTATTTCCTGATCAGAAGTTTTGAAATAATTATAATGAATCCAAGGATATTTAGCTTAATAAATTCTGCTGATCTCATCTAATTATAAAATTTGTTAAAGTAACGAAATAATAAACGTTTGTTAGATTTATCATGGAAGTTTAATTTATTATCTTCTATTTATAAATCAAATTAACTTAGTTCATAGAAAAGAAATAAAGCTACCCTATTTTTAAAAAAGAATATATTTTATAAAATTCCAAATAATGACTGACAATTTGAGAAAATCATTACATTGTTAAATTTAAAAGGATCAAAAAGCATTAGAAGTTTTTTTTAAATGTAATTCTAAACCACATAATATTCTATCTTTTTCTAAACATATAAAGCATAAAATATCATTTTTGGTTATAAACCTTTTAACAAAATTCGGAACAAAGTTATGTTTAACAATGCATATATATCCCATTTTATTTTATTATAAAACCAATATCAGAAACCTAACCCAACAAAGATTTTTTTTTTCTTCATTCGTATAAAACCCCATCTTTTAACAAAATTCAGTCTTCATCAAAAATCAAAATTCAGTCAGCATCTCCCTATTTTATTATTATTTTTTAACAAATAATTGGAACAAGATAAATGCATCCAAGTTAATTATTTATTTATGTAAACATCAGTCTCTAACAACATTAGAATGTATTGTGTTACATCCATTTTTATTTTATTTCGAGGCAATTATTATACTTTAAACAATATCATCTTCTTCGAGCCACCGATCGTTGTCCTTTATTCAGGCAAATCAGGCACGGAAGTAATCCGACACCCGTTAAAGCAAACAATTCGGGTCTAAAATAAATAATGATTAGAGTCTTCAGCAACAAAATGAGTCTCATCTCTCTCGTCTGGCATCAGGTACCTCGACATATTTTCTGGAGCCAATTATTTTCTGCATCCGACCAATCCGATGCCTTTTAGACGTCATGTCGTCGGACCGGTAATTGTTGAACTTTTGCGTCTAATGAACACCTAAGTGGGGGCAACCTGGGGATTTGTGATTGGAGTAGGAGTTAAATGGGTTGGAAGCATCCGTTGTTACTTGGAAATGGACTAGATGGTTTTACGGTGTTATGTCATCGGGGTTAATTAGCCGAGGTTGGGTGCGATGTCAAGGTTTATTACTGAAACAGATGATTAGCTGGAGAGAAGTGTAAGGAAATGCAAGCATCTGTGCGTGAGATATAGACTGCAAAACGCGGGCTAAAATCAGTTTGCAAGACTGAGAGATCTTCTCTTCGCTTTTCTTCAGTTTTTGTATTAAACTAAAAAAAAAAATCGAAGTTTTTTACTTTAATTGCATTTTTAAGCACAAATTATGACAAATTTAATTAACAAAATTGATCAAAAATGAAATAAAAAAAAAAATGTCGAATTTGCATTTTAAATCTTTATTAGTCTTTTTTTATAATTTTCTTGTTTAACTTATTCACTACAAAACATTCATTACGAAGATTTAAAAAGTTTTTTTTTTTTTTTTTTTTTTTTTTTTTTTTTTTTTTTTTTTACTGTTGTTTAAATTATTGCTATTATAGTTATTATTTTCTAAACATAATTGTATTTCTTTCTTATTTTTTCATTCTTCCTTATCATTATTATTTACTTTTTGTCACCTTAATAATTGCAATTTTATAATTTTGTATTTCGAATGAATTGAAATAAAATGTAATAATAATAATAATAATGATAATAATAATAAATTGAGTAACAGCGAAAAGATATATGTGAGATGTACGCAGCAAAAATCATTTAAAATGTAATGCAAAGCTAAAACGCTATTCATTTTACTTTATATATAAATATATACATATATATATCCTGTTCTTGTTATATTGAACCAAAAATATTACATTTCTTGTATTTTAACTGATTCTCGCACTCTGTATTAATATTTTTCTTTAGCACAACATAATATTGTTCTTTAAATCTGTCTGTTGAATAGATATAGCTCGGAAAACATCAATTATAAACATTTTATTTCTTTTCTTATTTAAAGTTTCTTTAAAATTATATTTATGTTCTTTCTTTAAGCTTTTTTCTTTCTTTTTTTTTTTTTTTTTTTTAAGATGTCCGCTTAAAACTTTTTTTTTTCTCATTTTATAGTTTTTATTTTTAAGTTTCTATTTAGCCACTTTTTTGTGACTATTTTAATCTCGGTTTACCATAATTTTTTTTTTTTTTTTTTTTTTTTTTTTTTTTTTTTTTTTTTTTTTTTTTGAGTCCTGATTTTTTTTTTTTTTTTAACAATTAAGATTTTGATTTTATAGTATTTAAAAAGAGAAATCGTATAAGATGGTTTTAAAAATGAATTTTCATGTTGCAATTTTTGCTATTTGTTATATTTCTAATCTATATCATTATGGATATGAATGTGGAAGAATCAATGTGTTTGATATGCTATAATCTCAAAAATTAAAATAACAGAATTTTTTTCAATTGGATTTCCTTTCACGCATTGATTAGATCATTTTACAGGTAAATATTTGGACTTAAACACCGAACTTCATTGGTCTCTTATTTTAGTTTGGGGAATGCATAAAACTTTCAGGGTTTACTACCATAAAAACCTGAAATTGTATTCTTTTTAGGATTCCATACTTAAAAGTAAAAAAGAAACCATTATAAGGTCTGTGCCTTTATGTCAAAGACATCTTATTTTTAAACTGTGGAGCGTAGAAAGTTCAAATTGGGGAAACTAATAAGAACGATTGACTCACATATTCACATATTATTAAATGTTTACGAATATAGTTAAGAAAATTAAGTATAGTTAGAATAATCAGATTGTTACTTGAAAAAAAATAATGTTTTCTTTGTATATCGTGTGGTTTATCATATGAAAGATTTCGTAATGCTAAACTGAAAGAAAAATAATTCTTTTAATTTAAGATATTATGTTTTCAGAGATATATATCTTAATTCTATATTCGGGCGAAAACTTGTCATCCCTTCTTCTAATTCCAAATCTACTGATACAAAAATTTTGAAAAAATTAGAGATAGTAAATATTATTTTAAATCCTGCAGTAAAACTATAGGGATTATTCTAAATCGCATAGTTTTTGAGAAAAGTGTATTTTTATGTTACACAAAAAATCGTAATCTATCGTAACAGAAGCATGAAAACATTGTTCATAATGATTTTCGAAAAGAATCTTCTGTAATTAGACTAGATATTAACAGTTAAAGACACGGACGGTTTGGACATACAGAAAGACAGGAACAGCCAGCTTTATGCATCATCGGCTATTGAAGCCAAGGTAACTTTGATTGAAAGAGATTAAAGTGATAATAAATACCCGCTGTAAAACAGACAAATTAAAAAAACCCCAATAAATCCATTCTTCTTCTAAGTAAATATACCTAACACAAATCTTATTAGAAATCAGCATATGACGGCTTTGTTCGAATAGAGTTCTTTAGATAAAATGTATAATTTTGAGATGTTCTGTTTTATTTCGACGTTCTTATCTAGTAACTATTCATTGGTATATTATGACTAGTGCATTAATAAAAAGATGACAACAGCAGGTGATAGCCATGATTGCTCCAACAACATTTCAGAAGGAATTTGTATATTTGATAACAAATCAACCAAGTCAGTTGCTTTGAATTTTATTTTATGATATTTTATTTCAAAATAATAATGAATGTTTTGCTAAATTTTAGTTTCATATATATTTTTTAATTTATACATTTTTTTCAACAATATCTTTCCATATATATTACAAGCAAATTCCTCTAAACTTTAAAATTTGTACTTTTTTATGTCTATAAACCAGCTGAAGCCGTTGCATTAAAAACCAATAAATTTATTCTTCTTCTAAGTAAATGCATCTAACAAAAATCTTATTAGAAATCAGCATATTATGGCTTTATTCGAATAGAATTCTTTAGATAAAATGTATAATTTTGAGATGTTCCATTTTATTTCATGTTCTTATCTAGTAACTATTTGTTGGTATATTATGAGCAGTATTTTAATTAAAAGATGACAACAGCAGGTGATAGCCATGAATGCGCCTACAACATTTTAGAAGGAATTTGGATATTTGTAAGTAAATTAACCAAGTTAGTTACTTTGAATTTATCTTTTGGTTAAACATCATTTTCATAATTAGATATGATGTGTATTTTAAGATAATACTGAATGTTTTGCTTAAATTTCAGTTGCATACATATATTTTTTTAATCTATACATTTGTTTTAACAATATCTTTGCGCATATTATCCAAATAAATTCCTCTAAACATTAACCTCTTCAGTTCCGAAGCTAAAATAATAATACAAATATTCACCCGTTGAGTTTTTTTAAAGAGTTTTTAAGAGTTTTAATCAAGTAAACAATCTAAAAATCTTCAAAAAAAAAAAAAAAAAAAATATTGAAAAAGATTTTACTTAAATGCTTATGGAAACTTATCACTTTATTGGTCACATTGTCTTTGGGATATTTTTTAGACATTTTGTAAACTCAGATGAAAATAATATATTTTTTATGAGGGATTCAGCTTAGATGGAGGCATTTATTCCTTTGCTTTCAAAGCAAAAAACTTTCAGCTATTCAGAAGTCATGTAAAATTGAAAAGAAAAAAAATCAGGCATTTTAAGTTTTATAAGTAAAAGAACTAAGGCCCTCAAATGGGGACCGTGGATTGAAGATGTTAAAATCTGTCCCTTTTTATGTCTATAAACTAGTTAAAACCGCGTCTTGGCATATTATAATAAACTTAAGCATACCTGAAATCAAATTTAAATGTACTTTTACTTCTTTTTTTTAGATAAAATCTTTCCCGAAAAACCTAATTTTAAGTTCCTTCTGCCTTCGGCACCATAAATTAAATTTACACATGTTAAGAAACTTTTTTAATAACTTTTTTTTTCTTTATTCCATTTTTTTAAACGGCACTAATATCTTCAACTTCAAATTCCATATTATATATTCGTATAATTTTCAAGGTATTTTTTCTTCCATTTCTATAAAATCTACAATTAATGTCTGAGACGTATGGGTTCTAAAAATAACGTATGTAAGTAAATAAAATTCTTAAAATATCTTCATCTATAACTAAATAATACTATAACTGAATAATATCATGCTTCACCTATAACTAAAGTGTGAGAAGTATGGGTTCTAAAAATAGCTTATGTAAAGTAAATAAAATCCTTCATATTAATTATTTATTATATTTCTTTTCATTTTAGATCCCCATATGTATGCTCCAGGTTTCTAAACGTCTTATTGTTCACTAAAGCCTAAAGTTCATATAGAACGATGCTTATGTTCATATTACATTAGATAGTTACACCAACTTAAAAAAACAGTTGTAAAAAAAATACCGTAAACACTGGTGATAATTAATAAATAAAGTAAAACACTTTGTAAAATCACCATAAAATGAAATATAAAGTAGAATTTTCATTTTATGATGATTTTACAAAGTGTTGCACTTTATTTATTAAAAAACAGTTCTTTTAAAGCTAGAAAAATTATTTTGTATTCTTTTTTTCTTTTGAATGTTTTACAATAACAATACCATAATGCAAATTTGCTTGAGTTAATTTTTTCATTGTTATTTAAAATTTGCAATTCTAAGGTGTCCCATTTTATTTAAAATTCAACTAGAGAAAATATTCACTGGAGTATTAAGAGCAATGCGTTAATTGAAAGATGACAAGTGCATGTGATAGCAGTGATTGTTCCAAAAAGATTCTACAAGGAATAAACAGATTTTTCGGTAAATTAACCAAGTTGGTTGTTTTGAATTCGTCTTTATTTTAAAAATCAGTTGCATGATTACTGATGAAATTTATTTAAAGATAATATAGAATGTTTCGTTAAAATTATATATATACTACATATTTTTGAAGTTTATGGGTATTTTTTAAACAGTTTAAATCTGTATTGTTGCAATTTAATGGGAAGAATTCATTAATAAGCATTTAAAATAAATATCGGTCACATTTAGCTTTGTTATAAACATTTAATAATTTGTTTCATGTCAATTTGTTGAAAAAAGTGTCCTGGAATTTCATGTATCACATTTATTCCTACTTTCAAAAATTTTAGTGACTGCCAAAATTAAATTGGAATAAATAATTAAAAAATAAATGTATAATTAAAACTTTTTCAATATGGCGAGGAAAAGAAAGTGGTCGCAAGAAGACAATTTCCTAGTAATTATTCATCATTTTATATACACTATCAAAAAAATTTTTTCAATATAAATTAATTTATTTAATATAAATAAAATTTTCCTGTATTTGTATGCAATGTTGTTTTAATATTTATAAATTGGTATATAAAAAAAGGAAAATTGCATATAAAAAGCAATAATAATGTATTTATAAAGATATATATGAAGAAGCATACAAGTTCATAGTTGTTCTGTCATTTGGCAATAAATTTCAAATTTTCAGAACCCCAAATTCCGCCAAACTTTTTACCAAAAAAAAAAAAAAAAAAAAAAGTTAAGGTTTCTATGATACAAAATATCCTTTTATTATTATTATTATTATTATTATTATTATTATTATTATTATTATTATTATTATTATTATTATTATTATTATTATTATTATTATTATTATTATTAAATTTGAGATACTCAAAATATGAATTTATAAAAAGCGCTGATGTCACCAGTTTCAGTTTCCGTACTTTCTATTCATATAGTTTTGAAATTACAATTTCTATTGTAAATCTTCCCCTTCCTTGAACCGATACATAAATGCGGCAAATTTGTAGTCCAGGAAAGATATTTTAGCCATCTCAATGATTGTGGTGAGTTTGCAGACGAACCGTGCATAATTGAGACTTTTATCGTGTGGTCTACATATACATATAGATGTAAATTTTTTAAGTGCGAGCGGTGTGGGGCTCCTGGAGTCATATGATGAAAAGTTATGAAGGATTTTTTTTCTTGAAGTAGCACCATAATAACGGTTGCAGTAGGTAGTGTAGGTAGTATGTCTTATGAAATTTACCTAAAATATATAGTAAAAGTCTTTTAAGAGTTCGCACACCGGTTTTAAGTATGTATTTCATAGTTTTTAATCTTACAAACTTGAATATGTTTTAAAGTAATAGGTAATTAATCGATTTTTTTTCCATTTCTTTAGTTATTTTTTAAAAAATAATTTTTATTTCATACATACGAATAAAATATGATAGAGACATTCCCCCACTATTTAAGAAAATGAAATTTAATATCAAACGATGCATAAATTTAAATTTGACTCCTTTAAATAATCCACATAATAATAACAAAAATATCATTTGAAACTTAATAATATATATATATATATATATATATATATATATATATATATATATATATATATATATATATTTATAAGGAATCATCTTCTCGAATATCAATGTAGTGTGATTTTGTTTAAAATAATTTCTTTCCTTTTATTTAAAATCTATAATTTTGAGACGTTCCATCTCACTCTAAGTTCTGCTCGAGGAACAATTTACTGGAATATTATGAGCAGTGCGTTAATTAAAAGATGACAACTGCAGATGATAGCAGTGATTGCTCCAACAAGACTTCACAAGGAATTCAGAGATTTGTCAGTAAATTAACCGAGTTACTTGTTTTCAATTCACCTTTGGGTTAAATGTCAGATTAGAAATTAGGGATGAAATTCGTTTTAAGATAGTACTGTGGATGCTTTGTACAATATTACTGAAAAGATATACCCGTTTTAATAATTTTTTTAAGGGGTATTAGAAGTCTTTTTTTTTACATGGTGGTGAAATTTAGCAAAGTGTCACATTTAATGTTTTGTTCTCCGGCTCTATGAAACATGTTTGTATATATATATATATTGTATAAACAACTTAATATCTATTCTATTTAAAATATTTTTTTAATATTCTATATTGAAATTTTAATTTATTTTTTATATTTAATTTTGATAAAACGATTTACATTATTCTTTGAATTGCATCCACTGCACGCAAGATTTCTTATAAACTAATAAAGGAATTTGCATGAAACTTGGTAAATAATTTCATTTTAAGTTAAAGAATAACTTATACGTTAACCTTAATATTATAAATGCATTAATTATTTAAATGTGGTAATAATTTGATTAAAAAAATAATTTTTTCTTCAAAATTTTACAATTTAATTTTAAATTTTAAATAAAATAAATAAATTGCTTTCAAATGAAGTATAAATTCAAGATACATTAGTTTTATATCATTATCACTATTTCTGGAGGCTCTTGAACAAATAGTTTCACTACAGCCTTGCGCAAAGTGGGTGCAAGTGGAAAAACACTTTTAAATTTTTTATCAAAATTACGTATAAGAAAATAATAAAGATTTCAATGTAGAATAGTTAAAAAAATTATTTTAAATGGAAGAGATATTACACTGTCTAAATAAAAAACTTTATGCATTTATGTGTTTTAGGGACTGAGAAAAAAATTGAATTTGACATGCTGCTAAATAACACCATCTGGTAAATAGTAAGATTCCTGGGACCCCTTAGGTGCAGTTGGGTGTGAAATTCTTGATAAAAGTTTATTGTATTATTATTTTTTTTAATATTTTGAATCCTTTTCTTACCTCTTTTGAATGGTATATTTATTTTTATACGACACAAGAACTTTAAAAACATTTAGTAAGTCAGTTTGTCTACATCATGCATAATCATTACATATGCAAATTTTAAACATTTTTTTTTTTTTTTAAGATATTTCTTTTTAAACTTTGATGGACCATTTTATAGAAATAACTACATTTTACTGATTGTAATATTTACAGAATATTTCACACATCCTTGATTAATCAAAAGTGAACTTTTGTTGCAAATATTTATAAAAAAAATATTAAAAAATTTTTCTTTAGAAAAATGCAATTTTTAAAACTTAAAAATGTTTTTTGTTCCATTTTTTAAATAATTAAAAAAAATTAAAATTTAAAAAGTTGACTTCACTTATTATATGAATTATTCAAATTATAATATAAAAAATTACAAATGAATAAAGTTGGTAGTTTCTGAGAAAAGGTTCATTAATTTAACACACATTGGTAAGAATAGAAACTTCCATTTATAATTATAATAATAATAGGAACTCCTAATTTCAATATAGGCGTATTAGTTTGAATAAAATAAATAAATAAATATCAATTGCAAGGCCATATTATACAGCTTAGATATTACTAATGAAATTCATTTTGTGATAAATCCAATGTTTTGTTTAATATTATTTCAAAAATGTATGTTTGTTTTACTCGATTCTTTTAAATCAAGTGATTCCTCTATAATGTAAGAAAAAAACAATGTCTCCAAAGTGCAAAATAAGCACTTTTTTTTTTTTTTTTTTTTTTTTTTTTTAAATAAAAAAAAATAAAAAAATACTAATATCAACGCCTTATTACACAAGATAACAATCGATAATTAAATTAATTTTATGATAAGACTAAATGCTCTGCTCAATTTTATTTCAAAAATTTATTGTTTTCATCAATCCTTTTAAGTCTAATGACGCTTCTATCATGCAGAAGAAAACCAACGCCTCAGAAATTCTATTTAAACGTATTTGTTTAAATTAAAATATAAATAAATATCAATGTCAACGCCTTATTACTTTGGTTAGATATCTCTAATGAAATTCATTTTAAGATAATACTAAATGTTTGATTCAATAATATTTTTAAATTTTATTTTGTTAACAAATTATGTAAAATCTAATGCTGCTTCCAAAAGAAGCAAAGATAACATTAAAGAGAAAGAATGCCTGTGAAGTGCATTGTAAACACATTCGTTTAAATTTAAAATATATTATAAATATCATCTCTAATGCCTCATTCTATAACTTTCATTCGAAATTCTCTCTCTGTACCATTTATCATCATTATTCAAATTTCAATATGAAAATACTTAGCGACGTTTCGTGAACATAAAGGAGCAAAATAAATATAAAATAGAAACAATGTTTTGCTATTTCAATAAAACTTCAGTCGTTGGGAACACTATCATTTTGAAAATATACTCTAGAAATTTTTTTTTGCATGCATTTTTATTAGTATTATTATTGTTAGTATTATTACTATTTCTCTCTCTCTCTCTTTTCTTTTTTTTTTTTTTTTTTTTTTTTTGTCTTTGAATATCATATATTCTCCAACTGCCTAAAGATGCATTACTCAATCCTTAATGGATTGTGTTTCTACAAATAATACAAGTATATGAAACGATTTAGTTCTTCAATTTTATATTTCTTTGCTAAATATTTAATAATTTTTTAATATAAAATGATAAATACACTTTGAAGAAATAAGTAAATAAATTTTAAGTATTTTTCTATATTTATTACATACTTTTAAAAAATATTTTCAGTTTAAATAGTTTTTAAAAAGTGCGTATAAAATACTTGTTTATCTTTTGGAATCAACTGACGTTATTTTAAATCAAAATATGCATAAATCCACATTCTGTGCTTTAGAATACTTTATCCCTAACTAACAACTTGCTATTCAAACTACATTTTTTTACTATCTGATTCTGTTTCATATATTTTCATATATTTTGATTTTACAATAAAAATACACAATAGCTTCTTGTTAGTTATTTTTATCTACATTACCTATGTTTGTTTGTTTGTTTGTTTTAAAAAAACAATCGGTGTTCTTCTGTGAAGAATCAAGAAAAAAAGAGGCACTAGATAAGTTCAAAAATGTTTGAAGCTTATTTCCAAACCCCTAAAGGCATACCAGGCATGCCACTGACAGCAGTATTCTTTAAAATGAGCCTATGGTGCAGGGCCCTTGGGACGGAAAGGAAAGAAAAAAATATCTGCTTGAGCTTCAAATTTTAAGGGAAATACCAGAATGTGTTTTTATACAGAAATATGTATTCTCGAAAGAATGAGTTTACAAAATTATATGAAGTAACAATAAAAAAAATATAATAAGGTATTATTATCTAAAATGTATCGGATTAAAATTTGTATATATGTAAAAAAAAATTAAATTCACATTATAAATTGGGCTTCGAAACTACAGGCAGGTCATAAAAAAAAATTAAACTTTATCGATATGAACCTTTAGTGTTCAAACCACTCTAACAACCGAAAGGAATATTTAGATTTAATTATTCGAAGTTATGCGTTCGAGATCGTAATTATTTAAAACAATAGAGCTCTCACAGTTACAATTACAGTAAGAAATTTTGAAAATGTCGAATGATAATACCCATCTTTTTCATCCGCATATTCATCAACGTATTGAAAAACCATAAATGGCATTGAAACGATACACGTATGACTAAAATTGCCGGTAAATACCGTGGAACTCAATGCTAATTAGTTCCTACGTAACGTAATATTCCGAAAAGCAAAACAAATTATTACATTTTTATTTTCACTACATGTGCAAAAACCCAACTCCAAAAACCAACTCCAAGAACACATTTAAAAACAAATTGTACATTATTATTCAGTTTACAAGTAAAAGAAAAAAAAAATAGCAGATATATATATATATATCTGCTATTGGAAAAACACATTTTGTAGTTACTTTTTCGTTCCTTGCAATAATCTTTTTTGCAAGTAATTTACGCCGGCAATTTTTATTGTACGTGTATCACTCTAACGCCATTTATGGTTTTTCAATGAGCCGAGGAATTTGCGCATGAAAAAAATGGGTGTTGCCATTCGAAATTTTCGCACTGTAACCGTAACCATGAGAGCTCTATTCCTTTAAATCAGTATGATCTCGAACTCATACCATCAAATAAGGATACCTAAAATTTCTTATAAACTGGTTGGGCGGTTAGGCCGCGAGGCGTTCATATATAATAAAAAGATTTTTTTTTAATTACCTTGTATTATTTAATGCTAGGAAAATGTTTTCAATTCTTAAAAATTACAATCAAAGAGAAGATTTGTACTTAAATAGTGTAAAATTTGAATGAGTACACAGAACTGTCTTTTAATTAAAAAAGAATATTAACCCGCAAGCGCAGGCGCTGGGATAAAATTTAACTCTAATTTCATTGTGAAGCCAATGTTCAAATGTAGGAGTATGTGCTGGCAGGTTTATAAATCTATTTTTATCTAAAAATTCATGTATTTGTTTTAAAACTTTCAAATTCACCTATTTTCTTTGACGCTGTTTTTACATTTATGTTTTTTACAAAAAGAGTATGTATGAAATATTTTTACTTATTTATTAAAAACTTACTTATTATTATTACTAATTTACTTACTTATTAAAAAAGAATGTTAATCCATAAGCGCATGCGCTGGGATAAAATTTAACTCCAATTGCATTGAAAAGCCAGTATTCAAATGTAGGAGTGTATGCTGACGGGGTTTTTAAATCTACCTTTATCTCAAAATTCATATATTTGTCTTAAAAGTTTAAAATTAATCTATTTGCTTTGACGTTGTTTTTACATAAATGTTTTTTTACAAAAAAAGTTTGTATGACATATTTCTCTTATTTACTTACTTTTTTTTTTTTCTGAAAATCGTTAAAAACATAAATTTTATAAGTAGTATCGAAGATATTTCAATTATTGAACATAAAATAAGTGAAAGCAGTAGACTCAAATTTATTAAACCTACTTTACTATTATAAAGTCGAAGCATTAAAAGAAAGAATCAAAGGTAAGATTAATACTTTTACAGTGTAAAACCTGAATGTTTACACAAAAATTGTCTTTTAATTAAAAAAAAGGATTTAAACAGATTTACTTTATGTCATAAATACAGTATTTACTCGTGTGTAACGCGCACTTTTTTCAAAAAATTAGGGCAAAACGCCTAGGTGCGCGTTATACATGGAATATTTTTTAATTGATGGATGTTATCACACGATATACATATGAATCATGAAATTGTATTCAAAGGCGACATAATCACTCGGAAAATCGTACTTAATTGAAATAATACTGCATCTTTTTTCACTTCTTGCACTTTTTTATACAATAGACCTAGTACCATTATTTAAACGCTAATTAGCAATTCTCACTGCCGTCATTCAGTCCCTACCCGAAGTCTAAAAATGTATTTTCGCCTTATTTTCTGCCTGATGTAATGTTTGTTTCGATTTTATTTACTGAAATGCATTTAGTTATTTATTCATTTGCATATCAAATTTACAGTGCGCGTTACATACGGGCTTTTAAAAAATCGCCATTTTTTCTAGTAATGTACGGGGTGCGCGGTATACACGAGTAAATACGGTATATGTCATTGTTCATATATTTGTTTTAAAAGTTTCTAATTAATCTATTTGTTTTATCATTGTATTTGAATGAAATATATAGGAAATATTTTTATTTATTCATTTAGACATTCTGATCTGAAATTCGGCAAATATATAAATTTCATACATAATTTCAAACATATTTCAGCTGTTGAGTACAAAAGATGTGAAAGTAGTAGACTCAAATTCCTCAAATCTACTTAACTATTACAAAACCGAAATATTGAACGAAATAACGCCTCGTCCAATCAAATCAAGATTTTATAATGTGTGTCTAGATGAATATCTTACAGCAACTATATTTACCTTCAAAAGTAATTGAATCTTACAAAAAATGTTAAAAAAGAAAAAAAAAAAATGTAGAAAAATTCAATTCTGCATCGAGGAACAAAAGAGAGGGGAAATCTGGTCATATAATATGTTTCCGAGTTTAAAATCTCCCCTCTTCTTGAAAATGACTTTTTTTGGCATGTCAGAAACATTCGTATTCAGTAGATTAATCAAGGCATTCGTTTTTGATGCTCTTTGAATGTTTTCTACTTCAATAAAATGCTCGTGATCAGATATCAAGGAAAGAGAAAATTGTTTTATTTCAGGGGGGAAAAAATCTATATTCACGTGTCATAACGCATGAATTTTTTATGGACAGATACAATTGAATAAGAAAACTTTAGTAAGTTCTCTAAATTAATTTGTATGATATATGATTTGAAGCGTTAGAAGTTGCTTTTCCGCATTGCAATATCCCAGCAAAGAAAGAAACAGTGGGCCATCAGCTAGAAAACAGATGGCAGCCAGCAGTGCCATCAGCGGTAAAGTGCAACGGTGCCATTACTTAAACATGTACTAAAGTGTCCCTCCGAAATGCAGGTGGCCCATCAGTGATGGCCAACAGCAAGCCAGCATTGGTATGCCATCACATTGCTTCAATCCATCAGTTTTCCTGCAGTGCTAGCATTTATCCTACAGCAATTCCTTTGCTGGGCCAGCACTTTTAATCCAGTACCATCACTTATCCTACAGTGTTTATACATTGGTACACCGTCAGACTGCTTTTTATTACTATGAGCCAACAACTACCCTACAATGTTTATAAAGCGGCAGATTATCATACAATGTATATGCTGCTGGACCTTTGCTGTACCAGCGGTTTTTAATCAATATTAGCTTCTAACCTACTGCTAGTTCTTTGCTGGGTCAGCACTTTTAATCCACCACCATCACTTATCCTGCAATGTTTATACAGGGGTAAACCATCAGTCAGATTTGTTTTTACTACGAGCAGACATCCACCCAGCAGTGTTGATAAAGCAGCAGGCCATCATGCAATGTTTATGCTGCTGGACTTTTGCTGTACCAGCAGTTTTCAATCAGTAACATCCTCTATAACGATTTTACACTTTGCTGGACCAACACATTACTACCATTTTTATTCCCATGACCAGCAATTACTGCTTGCTGGGACAGCATATTTATTCAGGGTTTGATTTGCAGCAGAGCATCTGGGAAGCTGACAAGGGCCAACAATTTTGGGAGCTCCAAAATATTTGTATTTTTAAATTTCTGAGATCCAATATTTCACTTATAACTAGGGTTCTGTGGAAGCCTAAATTAATATTCATTTAATAATTTTTTTATTTTTCCAAAAAATTCTTTTGAATTTTTGTCCTTTAATACTTTTTATGCCAATGCCTAGAGCCCTCTAGGATGCAAATCAATCCTCCCTGAACAATAGTTTTGCTTTAATTGGGATTGATTTGATACATATTATGTGGATATAATTACCGCTGGTATAAATATAAAAAGAAATGAAATCTATCCAAAAAATTATTTTTATTTTGTATTACTTGTAAATATAAGTCTTCATGCAATCCATTTTTATATCTGTTAATAGAGTTCATATTCTATTTGAAGAACAAAATTTCCCGATTACAATTCACAACATTAAAAAAAAAGCTAAAATACAATTAAAATGAATTTAAAGGATCTTTTACTCATTTAAGATATGTAATTAAGCTAAGCTACAATAATATATTAATAAAAGTTATATAAACTTATATTTACATACGAATTTATACATATTAAACATTTATTTATAGTCAGTGCTGCTATATCATTTATGCTTTTACAAAAGCAATTTGTTGTGCAGGTTTCAATTCATCTTTTAAAAATTTTAGATAGGTTTTTTTATATTTAATTTTATTATTATTATTATTTTGGCAGCTTGTTTGTAATTTTTTATTATTCGTATTTCATCATATTCTTTCGTAGAGATACTGCCTATATAAGAGACTTTGAACCTAAGGCACGACATTACTCTAAGTCAAAATTAAGTTAGATCACACAAAATCACTATTAATCTTTTCGAAATTTAATCAAATGGAAATTGAAAAAATTTAATTGCGGCATATAATATTCTAATCTATTGATGATTTCAATTTTTTTCAAACAAGTTTGCATTATAGTTAACTTGATATTAAGTTTCAAAATAGAAATATAATTGCATTGCATTAACTATTTTTCCCCATAATTATAGTAAATATCTACATGTATGTTCCTCATATTTTTTTTTAATTAAATAGAAAAATTTCAGTAATGGGCACACATCAAAAAGGTTCAACTCTAGCATATATGGTGACAAATATGTATAGCTAAAATATCTATGTTATAAACATGTGGATTTTTGTGAAAATTTTACTTTTATGTGAAAAATTCGAATTTTTTTTACAGAAAGGCCTCAAAATTTAGGGCAATCTTTATGAATGGTAGCACATAAAAATCAGACTTTCAGGTTAAAAAAAAAAAAAAAAAAAAAAAAAAAAAAAAAAAAGCAGTTTTTTCAGATTATTTGAGTTTTTGTCATTTCCCATGTTTTCTAGTTGAATAGAAACACTGTTTAACCAAATATGTTAATACTTATATTTTCTCTGCAAGACATTTTTAAGGGCAGCATTTATCCTGCCTTCATTTAAATATTTTTTTTTAATACAGTAAAACACCAATTTTACAAGACTCACTTCAGTTATTCCTTTCGCAAGGTTGTTGCCAAAACATCAAAACAAAAACTGATAATTTTATTGAGAATACAAAACAATAAATCTCAATGAGATATCTTTAATGCATCTGTTGTATGTTTTCATCCAAAAGGAATTTTATGTAATTACTAAGACAAATAATCCCAGAATTTGTTTGTGACAGTTAGTGCAATGTTCTTAAATATTTCGAATATCCTTTATTGTTGGCAAATATTATTAGATTGTTTAACTAAATAACTAAATAAATACATGGAACAAATCATCTAGTTATAATAAAATTGCAGAATGAATTTATACTGTGAAAAACTGTGTATATTCTTAAAATATTATTTTATTAATTTTTGTTTAACCCTTTGACGGTTAAAGCACGTCTATTCATAAAATACTAAAATGATTGAATGACACCGGAATTTAAAAACAAATTTATTTCATAATATATAAAAAAAATTTTTTACGTTCTTTGTAAAATTAAAATTTTCATTTAAAAATTCCGATGTCAGTATGGCATTTCGTAATTCAAATTAAGTGGTATTCTGGGCGCGTATACGCGCTTATAACCACGAAAGGGTTAAGCAAAATGTAATATTAAAATAAGGTCTGCTGAATGATCTTGGCTCCCCCCCCCCCCCCCAACAAATGAATTTATTTGAAAACAAAACTTTCTAGTAATTTCTTAACTACATGTCAAATGAAAATCAAATTTCAAATTATTTTAATTGCTTATAGGCGTTAATGCCAACCCAGTGAAAAAGATTCCATGCCGGGAGTCGAACCCGGGCCATCAGTATAGCGCACTGACGTTCTACCAACTAAACCACATGGAACGACAACCAGCCTGGAACTCTTTCACCATTATGTGTTGACAAGGCTACATTCGCAGCACAAGATGGAATATATTCCGTGAGCCACCGATCTGGGGCAAACACAGAACTCAAATAGAACCAGCATACGAAGAATATATTAATACATGGAAATTTTTCCAGGAAAAATTTCCATGGAAAAATTTCCATGTATTAATTCTTAACTACAATCAATTTCAGTAACAAAACTATAGTTTACAAGGTTCATTTTAATGAAAATATAAACAATGTAAGTTCTCATAAAACTTTATTTGGCTTGGCCAACTGTCCTATCATGAGTATTAAATATGAAAAATGTTAAATTTGAAACAACCTATTTATTTTAAAAATTTTGTTCTAAATGTTTTTGTAGCCTAAAAGCTAAGATAAACTATAGTGCATTATATTTAAGTTTTATTTGCCCAATCTAAAGATATCAATCAGTGTGAAGCAAGACATTACCTTTTTCTTACACACACATATCTATAACTTAGGAAAAAACTTTAATGAAAAAACTTTTTTTATTTGCATAATCAACGGTACATTAAAAAAGTTATCATAATGAATCTCGCTGCTGAACTGGATTGCTGAGCGCAACCAAAGCTTTACATCTTCCACATTTGCTTGTAAGACTGTTCTGGTAGTTGGTATTTGACGGGCTGCAGCTGGAAGAAAAAAAAAAGAGAGAGAATTGAGATTTTTTTTTTTAAGTGCAGATGTATGAATACAAACCAGCAATGAGACAAACAAATTAGAAACTACAAAATATATTGCTATGTTGACTGTGTTCTTAATTTTCTAAATGATTGATTTCAACTTTGCCAAATTGAATTCTTAAACATGGATATTTAAAACTAATGGACAAAAATCAAAATGTTTAACAGGAAAATAACCATCCCTATATATATTGAAGTAATGTTTATAATCTAAAAATATCAGGTAACCAAGAAAGTTAGGGCCGTACCGAGTACTCGGTATTTACCCGGCATTCGGCGTACTCGGCCAATTTGCCGAGTACATTACCGAGTAGTTGTAAGGATTTAATTTCTAAGCATTTATTATCATTACAATGAGAAATTATTAGGCACAATACATTACAAATGAATAAATTAAAGTTTACCACTAAAATAGTTAATTTCTTCTTGCAAGCTAGTTTTTTTCGCCACAGCATACCATCATCATCATATTTTGCACCGATGATGGTATGCTATGGCTACTGAAACTAATTTGCAAGAAGAAATAAAATATTTTGGTGCTTTGAATTAAATATTTTTGATTTATTTATAATATTATTGAAGACAAAAGAATTTATAACTGATCTGTAAAAGTTATTTGAATATAAATGTATATTATTTGCAATTATTCAAAAAATTTTTATTTAATACATTAAAAATGTCTATAAAATATGGAAAAGTTAAAAAAAAAAACACAAATGCAAATTTTTCCCTCCAGTTCACTTTTAATCCGCCTTTCATTGTAACACAATTAAAATGACCGAAACTTTCTTTTTCCAAATAATGTAGGAATGTTTTAATTGGTAGTTTAACTCCTAATATGGGAATCTATTCATTTGAGCTCATCAATATGATTACTCTGAATGAAAATAACAATTTCATTACACTTCACAGTAATTGCTACTAAACTGTAATTAAATTTATCTTACTTTCAGCAGTATAAAGGCAAAAAAGCTGTTTTAATTCATACAACATTTTCAATATATTATATTTTGAGCTCCATCTTATGGTTTATTACAGTTAATTACTCTAATAATTAATCTTTTTGGATCCAGGCAAGGAAACTGAACCTTTTCAAAATTTGAGCGTGCAACTATATGGAATGGTCAGAATTCTCCTACAATGTTTCTAGCTAGAGCTAACATGTCTAAAATAACCTGTTAGGCAATAAGCCTGATTTTATTGTAAGTTGCATATTGTGAATAATGCAAGCTTACATCATTACTTTTAACATCAGTTCTTTGAATTATTCAAAATTACAGCAACTATAATCTTACAGCAACCAATAATCATTCTTGATACAGATTTCCAGTATTAAAATGAATTTGTAAATTGAAGAATCAGTTAATTTGCATTGGTTGAATTTAATTTTTATGTATCACTTTTATTTTCCATTTTTAAAAAAAAATAATGCTACTGCTTTAAACTGTTTGAAATTTTAAAAATTACCTTTAAAGATTGTATAATTAAATTTCAAATTAGTTAATTAGAAATTATTTAAAAGTTAATTAAAAAATATATGATTATATGTTAAAGAAATATGTTTATTATATTTACACAGACATGTTACTCTTAAAGCTCACTTCATGTGCATTGATAGTTCTTTCTTATATACAACTACTCGGTGCAGCCCTAAAGAAAGTTCAAGCGGTTTTTGAGAACAGCTACTTTTGTTGCGTAAGTGTGGTCATACTTATTCTAATGACGTCATTTCTGTACATTGCCTTTAAATTGCAATCAGTAGAGAGTTGTTTAACGTATCTCACGTTTTGCTATCAGTTTTGTAGGAAGTACAATCGTTGAAAAGGATGTCATTGACAAAGGAGATTTTGAGGCCTATTTTGCTCTATGAGTTCAAATTAGGAAACAAAGCTGCAGAGGCTGCTAGAAGAACATGCTCCTTGTTTGGAGAGACTTCAGTGAGTGAACGAACCGCTCAAAAGGGGTTCAGCAGATTTTCATTCGGAGACGAGAGCCTTGAAGACAAGTCTTGTGTTGGTTGTCCATCCATCTTAGACCAAGTTTAGCTGAAACAGGAAATCAAAGAGAAGCCTGATCTAACATGCCAGGACCTTGCGCAAAGGTTTAAAATATCTGACAAAACCATCCATTGCATCTTCATAGCCTTAGGAGGTCACGGAAACTTGATAAGTGGGTTCCTCATGTCCTGTCCGAGGAAAAGAAGCTCCAACGACTGAACATCTGCTTGTCATTGCTGTCAAGCCACAACAAAGCCTCTTTCCTGGATCAGATATTGACATGCGACGGGTAATGTATGGAATGACTGAATGGGTAAAAACCGAAAGAGAAAACATCATTGGTTGACTTCTGGTTCCGTCTCATTGGTTGCTAAACAGGACATCCATCAAAAAAAAAAAAAAAATAATAATGCTGTGTATTTGGTGGACTAGCGTTGGTGTAGTTCACTATGAATTCTTAGAAAGCTGGAAAACAATCACCACCGAAGTCTACTTGTCGCAGTTGAAAAGGGTTTCAGCTGCTTTGCTAGAAAAGCAGCCAGCGCTGGTCAACAGGAGAGGAGTTCTTATTTTCCACAATAACACCAGATCTCATATGGCCAAAGCAACCAGGGACGTGATAAAACCATTGGGCTGGAAAGTTTTGCCTCACCCACCTTACTCCTCGGACATTGCCCCATTGGACTATTACTTGTTTTTGGTCATGGATAATCACTTGCAGGAACAGCAGTTCAAAACCCAAGATTAAGTCACAAAAACTATAACCCAGTTTTCGGACTCTAAACCAAAAGATTTTTTCAAAAAAAGTATTTATAAGCTTGTTTCTCGTTCTGAACATGTAATTGAAGCCAATGGTGATTATTTCAAAGAATAAAATAAGTGTTTGAGATTTTTGTGGGTCGTTTTTTATGTCTGATGAAAACCACATGAACTTTCTTGGTTACCTGATAGAAAAAGAAATTCAAACACAAAGTGGATCAACTGATTTGCTAACACTTGAGCACTTAAAACAATTGAATTGACATGCTTTACACAGAAATGCCAATGTTTTGTTTTACCATCAGTATTTTTCAATAAAATAAAAGTTTATGTTGGTAGTGATAATGAAAAACAACAGTTGATAGTTTTTTATCCCATGATTGTGTGTGATGCAAGTTACATTGAATGTGAAATAAAATTTATCCTATATGTTAGTGTTGCAAAAAATATTTAAATTAAGATAAAAATAGACCCACATTCAAAACTATAAATGTCATTGGAACAATGGATGTAGCATGGAAAATGACCGTATACAACTCATGAAAAAAAATACAGATTTCAATAGCAAAAATTTTAAAAATTACACTAAAAAAAAAAAAAGTTTTGTTGAAATTGCAAGTTTTTAACATAGCAGCCTTTGCAAACGATTATGGATTTCATTCAAAAACATTTATAGCAAAGATAGTAACAAACATGGCTCAGTTTCCTGCAATACTGATTACAATACTCCTACTGACTGCAATACTGATGTCGCCTGTAGGAGACACAAAACGCTGCTTTAATGGCACACAGTACGTGATAGAACCGCATAATTTAAATTTTTGCTTAAAATGTATCATTTAAAAAATTAAAAAAAAAAAAAAGGGGGAGGGAGGGTAAACTGACTTAACTTCAATGAATGTTGAACAACTTCATCAAATGGAATAAAATATCTTACACTCACAGGGGTCAAATAAAGGTAAGATTTGAAGGCCATTTAACCTCTTCACGAAAATCCATTTAATAAAACAGATCCCTTCACAAAATTCTTCGTTATAAAACAGTCTCCATCACAAAATTCTATTTCATAAAAAGATGGTGTTTATTATTTTTATATTTTTTAATTTTAAAATGTGTAAATTGCAAACAAATCAAGTTTAGCAGAAAATTAAGCTTCAGCAGAAAGATCTAAAGTTATTAATAAATGCTTGATTCGAATTTCAGTAACTGGTTTCATATATCATTTTAAGTTATTTTTCACAAAAATAAAATAAATTTTACAAAAGTTTCATGAGTTCTTTAATTTTGTTGCTAAGAAAATCGATTAATTTTACTTTAAATTGAATTGTATTCAATCGAAAATCATGAATTACTTGCATAGAATGTAAAAATAAAAATCATTTTAGTAAAGTAACTATTTTTATATTTAATGTCTGATTTATTATCTACTTAATAAGATAATTTATAAGCAAATTATGTATAATTTACAATCACTATTTTTAACAATGATATATTATAAAAAAAAACTTTTTTCAACGAATTCGGATATAGTGAACCAAGGTTAATGTTGTTTTACAGAAATCTGAGTAACAATTTTCAATATATTTTATTTTATATATAGTAATCAAGGTTATATATAGTTTTAGATAGTGAATTAAGGTTAATGTTGTTTTACAGAAATTTGAGTAGACGTTTTGAATACATTTTATCAGTATTAAATTTCAACTAAATGAATACTCTAAGCATATATTCAATGCAAAGGATCAAAGTATCAATAAGATTTTTTACAATTTGATCCATCGTTATTTTTATAATAAAGGGGAAAATGATCAAGAGTTACCTGAAATTCAGTGACCAGGAATTACCCTGGATGATTCTACTTTATTAAGAACTACAATTAACAAAAATGTGGTAAACAATGTGATTACTGTTAATACTTGAAGTATTTATAAGTTCTGACAATTATAATCCCTTCTTTACCATTTTCTTTTGCGATCCAGGCACATGGAATTAAGCACATCTGTCCTTTTTCATCTGAATTCTATGACAGCATATTCATATTTTGAGCTAAAAAAATAGTTTTATATTGTTAAAAAGTAAAAACACATTTTGAAAAAATGTACATTGAAAACAAATAGTGACACTTCAATAATTATACAAATATAATTACTTATACTATACATCAATGCTATAACTGTGATAGTTCTAGTATAAATTAATATCAAATCATTTTGGCTGTATATGTCACTCTAAATTTAAAAAAGAAAAAAATACTAAAAACTGTGGTGGAATTATTATTTTAAGTTAATTGAATTTATGACAAAGATTAAAAATGACACGCGGTTTTTACGTTTCTAAACTATAATTTCTGCAGATCGAATATGTGTAAATATTTTATTTCTTTTTTGAAAAACAGAATCTAAATCAAAACATTGTCATTAGTTAAAAGAGGGAATGATTTTTTATTCAACATTTTTTATTTCAATCATAAGGTCATGTTTGAAATAAAAGAATTTTAATTCTGTTTAAAATTGGGGGAGGGGGAAAGAAATTAAGTAATCCCTATAGTTTGTCCCTTTTTTTGGCCACAAAACTGAAGTTACTTTGTTGCCATCATTAGAAAATGTTATTTAAATTAGAAAATATATATATATATATCTCAAAAAGAGATAATTTTTTCAGAATTTTATAACCATTTCTGAAATTTGCAAATTTTTTATGGATGATTGATCATTGATATTAATTTCACTGTCAAACATTCACTATTTTAGGAAGAATAGCTGTGAAACACAATCATTTAATCAGTCATTTCACTATGATTTTACATATACAGTGTAGGTTTACAAAATAAACTCATCTCTGCTGGAAATTAATTACAAATATATAGATTGCAAACTGCTACAAAAGCATCTTGAAAAAAGATTGTTTCTGAAAATCACACATTTTACTAAGATACCTAAAGGTACGTTATTTTTTTTTTAGTTTCATGTCATTTAACAACTATACATAGTACAAGGTTTTAAATTATATCAATAATATGTATACTGGTTATAAAAACTATTACTGTAATTTAAGGAAAAAACACCCCCGCACCCTCAAATATTGACACCATCTTGGGGAAAAAAAAAAATCTGTATAATCACCACAGTCAAAAGAAATTATTTTGCTTTATTAAGGAAGCATTAAACTACCCAAAATATTGCATAAATATGGCAAAAATCTGGATTATTAGATTAATTAAATTATTAAAATAACTAATTGTCAACAAATATGTAAGAATAAAATATTTATATTACAGAACTGATTTTCAGGAACTTCAGGATCCAGAATTTTTTTTTTTTACTTTAAATACACAGTAAAAATCTAAAAAACACTGCTCCCATTAACAAATTTCATTTTTTCTAGATGTATATCAGTTTGTAAGCTTGATCCAAAAAAGTTTTTTTTTTTTTTTTTTTAACAATAATAAAAAAAGAAAAAAAATTCAAGCACAATTCCTTTCTGTGTAACTAAACGCATCTAAGGAGAGCAGATGATCTTAAGGCCCAAACACATTTGACCACTTTTTAAAGTTTGATGTTGACTTCTTTGTTAGAGACACTGTGTTTTTAATCTTAATGAATTTTGCAGGAAAGAGACAGATGTCCGACAAAAGAAAAATCTTTCCATCAAGAAGGATGGGTTGCATATCCCGCAATTCTTTTGTTCGCTCCCTTCAGTCTTATTATGAAAAAACCGCAAATGGATCTTATACGAAAGATTTCCTTACTTTTTTCCAAGAATTCAGTTGAAGGAAAGAGTACCGTAATTTAGGGAATAAACACCGCAAAGTTTACGATTTTAAAAGTTGAAATTTTCATATAAGCACCATTTACACCACGGCAGCATTTACGAAAATTGAGAAAATTATTCAGTATTTCAACAGAAAGAAAACCCCTTTTTTCTTTCTTTTTCCCTCTGTTCGCAATGTTACCGATCGTTAAATTTACAAATGCAATACATCATGAGTAAGTCACCCTTTTCCAAGAAATACTGCCACTGGAATAAGCAGGAAGGGACAATAGATGCTTGCTTTTATTGCACTTCATTATAGAAACAAAGTACTGGAAAGCCACTTTTTCTGTAAGTCGAAAAGGACCTATTCCTCGGACTCGTTCTGAAATGAAATGACTCCAAAAAAAAAAAAAGATTCCTTGGACTTGTTCCAAAATGAAACGACTCCGATAAGAAACGAATTCTTGGTTTCGTTCCGAAATGAAACAACTCCGAAAAGGACCGATTCCTTGGACTCGTTCTGAAATGAAACGACTTCGAAAAAGATCGAGTCCTCAGAATTGTTCCGAAATGGGCCGACTCCGAGTAATCGTTCCTTTTTGGAACATATCCGAAAAGGACCGATTCCTCAGATTCTGTTCAAAATGGACTGATTCAGAAAAAAATAGTTTCTTGTTCTTGTAGGTCACGATAACACTATGATAATTAATAGCACACACATATCAATGAAACGAAATCTCAAAAGCAAAATCATTTGTCTAAGAAATTAAGGTCAATGGTAAGAAATGATATGGAAAAAGATAAATACGTAAGAAAATAAATGTGACCTTTCATCCCTGCTTCCAGATTCATTCATTTTTTTAAAATTGGTGCTCGGACCTGTTTTTTTCCTTTGGAATCCTTTTTCTTAATTCTATCCTTTTTAATTGGATTCATTCCGTTTTCTCTAGGATTTGTTACTTTTTTTTCTTGAACTCGTACCTTTTTGCTCGGATTTGTTCCTTTATTTCTTGGACTCATTCCTATTTTTTTGATTCATTCCTTTATTCTCGGAGTTGCTCTTTTTTTCAGATTAGTTCCTTTTTAAAAAGATTCCAAAAAGGACGACTCAGAAGAAATTGTTTCTTTCAGTGAACGATTCTTTAAAAGGAACGATATTTCCCATCTCTACTCTCCATAGATACGTTAGTTACGCAGTAAGGAATTGTGCTTGGAATTTTTTTCTTTTTTGATATTGTTAAAGAAAAAATATGTTTACAAGCACATTGATATACATTTCGAAAAATCAAATTTGTTCAAAATGGGAGCTGTGTTTTCCAGATTTTACAGTATACATAGTAAACAACATATCAAAAAAATTTCAGGAAAAAAATTATGAATTTGGTAGTTCTGGAAAATTGGTTCTGTATTATGCATATTTTATTCCTACATATTTTTTGACAATTAGTTATTTTAATAATTAAATTAATCTAATAATTCAGTTTATTTTGCCGTATTTATGCGATATTTTGGTTATGTTATCGTCTCCTAAATAAGGCAAAATAATTCCTTTTGACTGCGGCATTTATGGCGGGTGCGGCGATTATGCAGATTTTTTTTCAAAACGCTGTCAATAATAGAGGATGCGGAGATTACACCGGGTGCGGCGTTTCTTCCCTAAATTATGGTATTGCAACGTGAACGCAGCTTTATTCCGATAATATTGACTTTCGAGAAACCTCAGACTACTTGTTTTTTGTTAGAGTTACTTTGTAGTGGATTTTTTTATAGAGTGTTATAACTTTTGAATAACTTATTATATTTTCCTGCAATCATTTGATGAAAATCGTGAAATTTTTTATGACCATTTGACAAAAATTGTGTCTTTTTCTCGATCCTTTGGCAAAATTTGCGTCTTTTCCACAATACTTTGACAAAATTTACATCTTTTTCATGATCACGTCTTTTCCTTTGATTAAATTCGTCTTTTGTGATCTTTTGACAAAAATTGCATTCATTTAGTATTCTTAGACTAGAAATAGCATCTTTTTCGCAATTCTTAGATGGAACTAGCGTCTTTTTTGCGAGCCTTCGACAAGAATTTTTTTTCAACAACCCTTTAACAGAAAACTCATCTTTTTTGTGATCCGTTGACAGAGACCGCAACTATTTCGCATTATTTGACCGAGATGGCATCTTTTAACAGGAATTGAGTTTTCTTCACAAGCTTTTGATGAAAATCGTGCCTTTTTTGCAATTCTTTGATGATATTAGAGTATTTTTCGAAATCTTTCGACAGAAATAGCATGTTTTCGACAAAATTGCGACAGGAATTGCATTTTTTTCAACAAGCTTTTGACAGCAAATGCGTCTTTTTTTCAATCCTTTGACAGCAATAGAACTTTTTTCCGCGATCATTTTAAGAAATTTTTTTTCCCCCAATCATAAGCAAATTTTTTTTCCGCGATCATTTCAAGATTTTTTTTTACGGCAATCCTTTGATGAAAAGCGCATGCTTTTCGCAATCTGCTTCTGTCCTTGGGGATTTTTCCATCTCAGGATGGAAAAACTTGCAACCATGAGAGACATTTCAATTGTGAAATTCAGAAAAACTGGCTTTTCAATTCTTTGTTTCTGCAATGAAGCGCAATAAAAGCAAGCATCTACTGACCCTTTCTGCTTATTCCAGTCACCATATTTTTTGGAAAAGGGTGACTCATGGTGAATTGCTTTTGTTGACTTATGCTTGGCAATATCGGGAACATGGGGAAAAAGAAATTTTTTAAAAAAGTGACCTTTTTTTTTCAAGCACTGAATAATTTGCACAAAATTTTTGCCAACACAGCATATGAAAATTGTAACTTTTAAACTCGTAAATGCTGTGGCGTTTATACTAGAGTTTGCTGGAGTAATTCCTGATCAATATTTCATAAAATTAATGGATGTGTTTCTTTTTCTCCCACTTAATAAAGGAATAAATACACAACAGATATTACATACATAATATGTTAAAATTTATTTTAGATATTTATGAATGTACACATATGACATATGAAACAAAATATTATGCCTACAATATTTACATTTGTTATTATTGCCAATAAAAATAATACCGGGAAAATTTTAAAATATTTTAACTAAAACCTTACCTACACACCCTCCTAATTAAATAATATTGTTTGAATAGTCATCAAAAGTTCTTCAAATATGTATTTTGCTTGAAATCAAAACTAATTATGTTTTAATGGATTTCATATCAAAATCTTTCAAGCTATTTCTAAAATCTGTATAAAACATGAATAATAGAGATCATATTTATTATACATTGTACTCAACGGTAATAAATTGTACTGTACACACTTGTAATTGAAATTAAGTGCATTATAATAAAATATAAAGCTATGTACTTTTAATTGTTAACTGCAATAGTTCACTATAAATTAAAGTTCAAATGAAAACAAACTGATTTATCTTTATTTCACAGTAAAAAAATAAGCTGTTTACCTAATAACAGCAGGGTTCGCTGAAGTGGGCCCAGCCCGAAAAAACCCGCCCGGGTTTTTTCGGGCGGGCCCACTTGAAAAAACCCATCAAAAACCCATTTGTGGGTTTTTTCAAATTTTCTCGTGTTTTCACATCTGTATCATTATTTAATCTAAGATATGAGGATAGAAAGATAAATGCCAATTTAAATATATTTCAAACTAACCATATTTAAAAGAATTTCTAAGTATTGATAAAATGACCATAAAATAAATTAGTTTGTAAATAAGGAAGATTTTCATGGCCATATATTTTAAAATGCATCCAAGTGCTTTAAATCTTAATGTATACCTAATGATGGCGCTTGAAATGTGATCCTCATCCTGATTGCTTGTATTGTTATAGCTTTTAAGATTAATCGCAACATTTATTATCCTGCTTCAATGTTCAATGAAAGTTTATATAGTAATTTTCAACACAAAAATGGTGACAGATTATACACGGTTCCCAGCATCATGGAAAGTCAGGAAAATCTCAAAATATACAGGAAAAGTCAGGGAATTTACAAATAATTTCTAAAAAAGTCATGGAAAACATTTGAGTGAAAAAAGGAAAAATGACATAAAATTCATTAAACAGTTCGAAAAAAAAAAAAAAAGACTGAAGTATGATTGCAGAAAAAAATTGCTAATTTTGGCAAAAGATTGTGAAAATAAGTATCAAATTTTGCTGTATGCTCGTTTGGTCAGAGAATTTTTCTAGATTTGGTTTGGGAAAGTCAGGGAATTTTTTGAGATTTGGTCATGGAAAGTGAAGGAATTTGCCAGTCATGTTTTGCTGGGAATCCTGTTATAACAAAAAAAAAAAAAAAAAAAAAAAAGTGAAAAAGTTTTAGTATAGTACTTTAATAATTTCATTGTTAAAATTATTACTAATAATTAATTTTTGTAAAAGCAAATTATAATGTTCATTATTGTCATAACCTTTTAACCTTTAACCTCATAAACTTTTTGTAATCAATTAGTTATTTTAAATTGTATTTAGTAGCATAAGTACCTTGTTTTCAAACATTCTGGACCATGTTTCTTTAACATAAATAACCTTGATAATATCCAAAAAACCCAAATAAAATCTAATGTAAAATGTATCCAGATACTTTAAAAGATTGCTTACAGATGTCACACAAAAGCAAAACTAAACTAGTAAAAGTGTATTGCCATTTACGATCTAACTTTATAGATATGACTGACATTGACTTTTAGATAATCCAATTTAATACTATTGCAATATAAATGTTGCTTAAATTGTAGTATATATATATATGCATATATATGTGTGAATTCTATTTTTTTCTTCACAAAAATAAAAATATTTACATAAATGTTGCTGCTTTAAACTGATTTTTATTGAAGTAAATGAAAGAAATTGCATAAATTAGTCTTTAACTTAAGATTTATATAAAGAAATTCAGTTGCACTTGATTTAATGTATCATTCTTCCAGTAATCTAGTTCTATGAGATACAAAATTACCTTTTTAAATATATTTATATTTTCTTTTTATGTATTTATTTTTATTGTTAATCTATACTTAATGCAAAATTATACCTTTGTTTCACTGATAAATGAAAAATTTAGGTACTATGCATGTGAAAATTAGAAATGTGAAGAGTTCTCTAAAAAAAATTGATAAAACCCGAAAAAACCCGGGTTTTTTCAAAAAAGCCCGAAAAAACCCGGGTTTTAGACTACTGGGCCCAGTGGGTTGGGCTTTTTCAAAAAAAACCCGGGTTTTTTTAAACCCTGAATAACAGTATATGGCTTATATAAAAGAATATACAGTAGACTCACGATTTTACAATCTCCAATTTAGTGACTCCTCGCCATTTAGTGACCATTGGATGAGGTCCCAACCATTTTCCAATACTTCCAATGTCAGAGCTTGAAATTCAATTTTTCAGGGGAGGGACGTCTCGGTCTCCCTCCCAACATCTATAAGTGGAGGGGAGTTTAACTGTTTCGGAGAGAGAAAGAAAAACTTTAAAACCTACTGTCATTTTATGTGCTATTTAAAGAATCACAGATACATACGACAGAATTCCACTGAAGCAATGTTTATCAACAACTAAGAATAATTATGCAAAATGAGTTTTTTATTAAAAAAGAGAAAGTAAATCAAGCTTTGGTATTGTCCATTTCGTCTTTACAGGGATAAATTCCCTTCCTGTACTAATTATTTTTGTTACAGGTCTTGTAAACTCGGTTTTTGGTTTATGTAGATTTTAGACTGAGTATAAATTCCTGCAAGTTGGGATAGGATTTTAGCCTTTTGATTAAATTTGCGTTTTCTGATGAAATTCACATTTTTTTGTGATTGTTCAATGAAATTTGCATTTTTTTAAGCAGCCCTTTGACTAAATTAGCGTTATTAACAACCCTTTGACAATATTCACATTTTTTCCCACAATGCATTGTCAAGATTTGTATATTTTTCGTGATTCTGTGACATAGTTTGCTTTTATAAAGCGATACTTTGATAATTTTTGCATTTGATTCAGGGATGATTCTGTTCTGTATTTTCTGAAAATTTAAGATATTTTATGCTGAAAAAAAAAATCATCAATCTGGAAGTTCAGTGAAACAACATATAATGAATTTCAACAAATGGTTGCCCAAACAAAATCAATTTCACAAATTTGAAAAAAAAAAAAAAAAAAAAAAAAAAAAAATCAAGAATATTGTCAGGAGGTTTGCAAGAAAAACGTGCCAGATTTTGCCAGATAATCACAAAAAAAAAAAAAAAAAAAAAAAAAAAAAAAATTAAATTTCATCAAAAGTTTATCAAAGGGAACGCAAATTTCGTCAAAAAAATAGTGCAAAAAATCCGCAAATTTCATCAGATTCACAGAAGAATGCTAATTTTGGCCAGGGATACTAGTAAAAACGCAAATTGTGGGGAAAAAAAAAATCGCAGGAAAAAGGTAAATTACTAAAAACTTCCAAATTTCATCTAATGATCACGAAAAACGAGCATATTTTGCCATAAAGTGTCGAAAAACTCCCATATATCATCTAAGAATCGCAAAAACCTCACAAATATTGTCAAAAAACAGAGAATTTTTACAAAAAATTTAAAAAATCTGCAAATTTCGTAAAAAAAGGCAAATTTCATAAAAAAATACAATAATTTCACCAAAAGATTGCGAAAAATCAGTAATTTTCATCAAATTGTCGCAGAAAAAATACAGTGTCAACAGTACATTTCCCTTTTATCCTCACACACTCTGCTGTAACTTTTTAGAAAATTTGCTGTGAATAAAAAAAAAAAAAATTACTCAGAATCACCCATTAAAAACCCTTTGACAAAATTTGCATTTATTCGCACTCTTTTAACAAAATTTTTGTTTCTTTTACGATCTTTTAATGAACTGCATGTTTATTTTCATATCTTTTTATGAAATTTAAGTGGAATTTTGGTAAATTTGGGTTTATATGACGATCCTTTCACAAAATTCACATTTATTCTGTGATGCTTTCACGAAATTCACGTGTACTCTGCGATCTTTCTAAGAAATTCACATTTTATCTCTATCTTTTGAGGAAGGTCACCTTTTTTTCCTGCTATTCTTTGAGGAAATGTGAGTTTTTTTCACAATGCTTCGACAAAATTTCTATTGTGATCCTCTAACAAAATTGATTGTGAAAATATGCGACTCAGCTCGGTTCAAAACTTATACCAAATCGGTTAACAGCCGACCAAGGGCGGATCCAGCCCAACCTCCAGGGGGGGGGGGGTCACAACTTTTGACAGATGATTTTATGAAACAATTTTAAAATACAGTAAATCTTGTGAAAAGGGAATTACGATAAAAAATAGCAAATTTCGCAAATCGGGCATGAAAAAAATCGCAAATTTTGTCGATTAGGCACAGAAAAATCACGAATTTTGTCGATCGGACGTGAAAAAATTCAGATTTCGGTTATCGGCCAAGGAAAAAAAATCTAAATTTTTTTATAATACATGAAAAAATTACAAATTTTGTTTATAGGTTGCGGAAAAGTCGCCTGTTTTGTCTGTTTACCGCGCGAAAAAAACGCGAATTTCGTTCACTGGGCGCTGAAAAATCGAAAATATTGTCAACTGGACATTGGAAAATCGCGAGTTTTGTCTATCGGCTATCGAAAAATCTCTAATTTTGTCTGTATGTTTCAGAAAAATCGCAAATTTTGTCGATTGAGCACAAAAAATCGCAAATTTTGTCAATCTGGAACGACAAAATCACAAATTTCATCAATAGGGCACGGAAAAACCCCAATTTTGTCGATCGCTTCGTAAAAAGCGCGAATTTATTCGATCGGGAATGGAAAAAAACGAATTTTGTTGATTGAGAATTAAAAAAATTGCGAATTTCGAGTTGATATGGAACGAAAAAATTGCCAATTTCGTGAATCGGGAAAGAAATCATCGCGAATGTAGTCGATTGTCTTCGTAAAAAGGGCGATTTGGTACGAAAAACTCGCGAATTTTGTCGATTCGGAACGAAAAAAATGCTAATTTCGTTGATAGGGCAAGGAAAAATCGAAAATCTTTTTGAGCGGCTGCAGAGCAATAGCGAGTTTTACCAGTTTATTGCGAGAAAAAAAAATAACAGATTTCATCAATTTACGGCAGGGAAAAATGCAGATTTCATCAGTCAGTTAAGAATCGCGAATTTTATTGTTCGGTGCGGGAAAATGCGTATTTCATGGACAAGAACGGAAAAAGGTGAGAGTCTCGTCGATTGGCCCCGTAAAAATCCCGAATACGGTCGATCGCTTTGGTAAAAATTGAGAATTTTGTCGATCGGGAACGAAAAAGTCGCAAATATGGTCGATCAGTTTCGTAAAAAGCGAAAATACAGTCGATTGGGATTGAAAAAAAATCGCGAATTACGTTGATATGGCAAACAAAAATTGATATTTCCACCGAAAGAAATTATCGCGAATATAGTTGCTCGGCTTCGTAAAAAGCACGAATTCGGGCGATCGAGTACAAAAAACTTGTGAATTTTGTCGATTCAGAACAAAAAAAAATCGCAAATTTTATCGATTCGGAACGAAAAACCGCAAATTTTGTCGATGATGCGTGGAAAAATTTAAAAAATCTTTGAGCCGCTGCAGAACAATCGTGAGTTTCGTCAGTTTATCGCGAGAAAAAAAATCACGGATTTCATTAATTTATGGCTGGAAAAAATGCAGATTTCGTCAGTCAGTTTTCGTCACTTTCATAGTTCGTGTGCAGAAAAATTCGTATTTGATCGAATAAGAACGGAAAAAATGTGCTTATTTCGTGGACTCAACACGGAAAAATCGTGAATTTGTCAATCAAGTGAAGAAAAATCGCAAAATTCGCAGATCAATCGTGAAAAAATCTCAAATTTCGTCGATCACATCCAAAAAATCGTGAATTTCGTCGATTAGGCATGGAAAATTGTGAATTTCGTGGATCCGCTTCGCAAAAATCGCAAATTTCACTGATCGGGTGCGGAAAAATTGTGAATTATGTATATCAGGCATGGCAAATTCGCGAATTTTCTCGATCAGTTTTGAAAAAAGCGCAAATTCTTTCGATTAGACGTTATTTTGCGTTCCTGTTTTAGCACTCTTTACTTACACATACATTCCTCTTTGAAGAGCTTCAGGGGGGGGTCATGACCCCCATGACCCCTCCCCCCCTTGGATCCGACACTGCAGCCGACGATTCAAACATAATTTCCAGGCAGATAACTGATGTTTCATAATTTTTGGAATCAAATGTGTTAATTTTTAGGAAAATTCGGAACGAAATGACTCCGTTCTTGCAGCAGAAAATAAAAAGAAACTTGTGTTAATCGATAGCTGGAAAAAAATTGTGAAACAGTTTTTTGAAAAAAAAATCTTTAATTTTAATGATTTTTTGCAGCAAAAAACTTGCAAAATATGTCATTCAGTTGCACGAATATATAAAATTCGCAAAAAGGTTGGGAGTTGATCATAGTTTCAAAATGCAAAAAATTTTAGAAAATTTTTGATTTTTTTCTTGGGGGGGGGGGGGGCTCTTGCCCACGAACACGATATTCTTTTGGGTATAAGTTATCAATTTTTAGAATGCTTAATTATACTGATTTGATATTACAATTTAATTACTTGGAGAACATGTGTGCAGGAACTCAGGTTTATATTTTATGTTTGTGTTCAAAAGCAAACATTTTTGGAATCATTAAAATTAAGCTAACTTTCCTTGTAGTCATTGAATCAGGGTTGGCAAGTTTTTGATGCATGATAGTTTTTACCATGGTTTTTACCGTCGTGTCAAAAACCTCCTTGTCAAAAAATGTCGAAAACTGTCAAAAAACCTTTTTTTAGCGATTTGTTTTTACATAATATTATTACTTTTTCATTCTATCTTTAGTATAAAGTCACTTCACATGAAATATTCAATATCAAACAGACTCTAAGAAAAACAAAAACTACATTAAAAAATAAATAAAGCATTTAAGAATCTCTGTAAATGTAATAAAAATATGCTATGTGTTATTTTTTTAAATTTTACTTTAAATAATAACTAAGTAGTTTAAAATAAAACGTAAACAAGACATAAATAGTCTGACTTTTTATGTCAGACTATAGGTAGCTTTAATAAATTGATTTTAAAAATATTTCATGACTTTTCAGGTAAAAATATGGGTGCTTGAATGGTCTAAATTCATACATACTTGCACAAAACTTACCAAATAAAAACTAGGGTATATAAATATATAAATTATTATTTTATTCTGATTTTTCTTAAATGTTTTTTTTTTTGGGGGGGGGGGATATTTATTAAATTTTAAGTCTAAAAGCTTCCAATTGAAATTGGGTCTTAAAGGTTTGTATTAAAATTTTATTATATAAAATTTTTAAGATTCTATCTATTGAGCTGAGAACAAAAATCACTGCTTAATTGCATTTATGAAAAGCATAAGATAAGCATTTTGAAATATTATATATAATAATATTCAGTACTATTTGATTATCCTGTCGACCAAAAAGCTACCGCCAAACTATAAGATTAAATACCAATAATGGAAGATTGTGAAAGTCACATTCATTCACATTAAATACGATACATGTGTTTAAAACGTCAACACAGGATTTTTAATCTCACTCTTTATTTGAATTTTAATTAATGGTTTACTAATTTATGTCTTCTTTCGCTGTTTAAAATAAAAGTTATGTAAACATGTAGAATTTGGCGAAATTGGTTGACAGGATAACCAAGTAGTACCTAATATTAAAATTTATTCAATGACCAGTCCTTGACATCAATTGTCATACCATATAATAGCATTTTTGCATCTCTAAAATTATTTTAATATATTTTTTGAAATGTATATTGAAGGTTATTTAATAAATATAATAACCTTTTATTATCATTTAATATTAATTTTCATTGCAGTTAGTAGAATCTATATTAATGAAGATTATGACAAATGTTGTTCTTTCCATTTTTTACGCTTGTATTTTTAAATTTTTCCCCATTAAGGGAATCCTTCTTTTAAATATATTCAACAAATGTGATTAAAATTAATAATAAGAAGAAGAACAATAAGGAAAAATCAATTTAAAATGGAATTGTAAGCTGTACTTGTACTATAAATTGGCGGAAAGTCGATGTGATAATCAAAAGTCGAAATGATACGTTTTTGACAGAATAAACCGGTAAAAACACGGTTTTTACCACTGTCATGTCGAAAACCAGTTTTTGACGTCAAAAACCCAACCCTGCATTGAATAGTCAAACCAATTTAGCTTTGCATAAGCTTTTTTTATGCATAAAATCATATTGCTTTATATATATTCTAAAAACAGACTGAACTTACAACAGCAAAAAAATATAAATAGTACTTTCAAAAAGCATTAAACAGTATTTTGAATATTTTTAACTATTTTTCAAAGGATGAGAATTGACTTTTAAAAATAATTATACTCGCAACTTAAAAATAATTTATATAACATAAATTATCATTTCAACAGTTTTTAGCTTGATTTAATAACACTAATGATGGCTTAAAAAATGTGCATAAGGTTTTAGACACTTTGCAACAATTTTTGACATGTCATGTCAAAAAACACTTCTTGGCATCAAAAACCCAACAATGCTTGAAATTTAATTTTTCTTGGGAGGAGAGCGACTCTCCTAACATTTATAAATAGAAGGAGACTTCAAATATTTAAGGGGAAAGTTTTTCTTAATTCACTATTATTAAGTGTGTTTTTTAAAAAATTAATGTTAATATATATAGCAATATGCTATTAAAGTAATTTAAATGTAATTCAGAATACTTATTATATTTATGTATAGATTAAAATAAAAAAAGGTAAGTTTTAATCCGGTTTCTGTTTTTCAATTTTCACCAAATATTGGATCTTAAACAACAAAATTGAATTAATTTCTAAGCTGGATTTGGTTTTATTTGATTTTGCGTGCTAATACATGTTCACAAGCTAAATTTGTGATGGGCAGCATACAAGCAATATTCATAAACTTGAAAATTGTACAAAACATATGGTTATATTCACTAATGTGAAAACGGAAAACAGTGAAATTCTTTAAACGGGAATGCCTACAATTTTTTGGACAAGATTTTAAAATTTTTGGTAGAAATTCAAGCTTCGCATTCAGTATATGTTGTATTAAGGTCACAAATATATTATTTTGTATGGTAAATAGTGTTCATTCTAGGCCATTTTTGAAGGGTGCAGTACCCTGTCCCTTTTCAAATTTACAAAATGCACCCTGCCCTTTTTAAAAGTAGTAAAATGCACCACTGGTTTTATCCAAAGATTTTTAATAAATATTTTTTTTTATTCCGTAGTGTTTCTAAATTTGTGTGCCCAAAAATGATAGATTTTTTTTATTTCTTTAAGAAAAAGAACATAAAACTATTGAATCATGTTTTAATTGTATTTTTAATTTTTATATCATAAAATCATTCAAAATTAATGTTACTTGATTTATCATATTTAAAAATTATGTGTTTCATTGCTTTCTTTTTTCCCCTTCTAAAGGCAATAAAAATAAATTTCTGGCAAAAGTGCCCTTTTCTGCTGCAGTAGTGCCTTTTGTAGTGAATAGCACCATGCCCTTTTTATTTCTAGACTATACCCATAACCAACATACAAAGAGATGATTGAGGAAAAAAATAAGAACAAAACAAAAGAGAGATTATATGATATTGTTTTGCAGCATAGAGATAAAGTTTTGTTTTGTTTTGTTGTTGAGTCAGCATTGCAATGAAACATTTGAATGATTTCATTGTCAATAAAATAAAACTATGTTCATCAATACAGCCTAAATCTTAAATTTTAAAACTGATCCTCTTTAAGCATAGATCAATTAATTTAAAATTACAGGGCAAAAGCTAAAAGTTTCCATGACTAATGAACATTTAAATAAAATAACACAAATACCATGTTTACTGGCAAGTATTGGAGAATATTCAAATTATTTCACTGATATAATACAAGAAAATAACTTTTTTCCTACTTAAAACTTATTTTTTTTTTTAAAGCATTTATATTTTTATCAATAAACGTATAATCGTAAAAACTGCCAAGTATGTATTACATCTTAAAACATTATGCAAGCACAATATTCCTGTTTTATAATAATTTTCACATATATTTAGCTTAAAGTTAGCTTAAAAGTGCAACCAGATTTAACAATTGCATATTAGAGATCAATCTAGGATAAGTTTTTTGTGAACATTTAAATATATATATATTTTTTTTTAACTTTGTACTTTAATTTTAAGCATAAAACTTACTTAAATATACAAAAATAATTGATAATATCAGTAAAAAAGCTCTTTAATTCCAAAATTAAATGGTAAAAGAAAGAAAATATCGTTGCGATTAAGCTTAAACACACTTAAAATAAAAATTTTAAAAGAGCCAAATTTTTCATTTCTATTCAGAAACAAAACATTCGTAACGAACATTCGTTCACCGTAAAAGATGTCGTTTACAAGCGATATATTAATTTGTTTACACGAGATATATGTTTAAGAAATGAATATGTTTATAAAAGATATATGAAACTGCATACTTACTTTTCTTTGTAAATGTTTTATTTTTATTTTTCTCGTGTCACATCTTCATGAACACCATGCCGCCGCCATTCCAAATAATCACAGCGTTGCCAAACGATGAATTGCAAGATACAAAATGTCTTCGATATTCCCCAACGCCACCTAGGGTAAGGATTACCAGCAGAAATACTGCAAATGTTCGTACGGCTCCATGGCGTGGTGGGCCAGCGCATGGTCGATCAGTGGAGGTCAATCAGAATTTTATCTGATGGTTTTAAACAGCAAAGTTGACTGCAGTTGTCCAGCAGTGGTCATGCAGTGGTAGGCCAATAGCCATCACTTCCCCATCATTGCCAGCACCTATCTTGCTGCTGGCCAGCATTTTTCTCTTTGCTGGGATTTGTTGGAGAAAATTCTGCTTACCAAATATCAGAAAAATGTTCCTATACCAAGCTTGAAGAATAATTGCGCAAATAATCTTTTTAAAATACTATAGCAAATGTTTCGTAGTATCCGATTAGCAAAACATTTCCTGTCATTTTGGAGACTTTTTGATACTCAAGATTACATTTATTTATATGGAATTATATATATAAACTTACAAATGTGTCATTCCATGGTAACTTACGTTACATTCCGAGCAATTTACTGCATTAATTTTAGTAATATAACGTATTCAAATGTAAAAATAACATATTTGTCAATGAAACCTATCTAACGGTCAATTTGGATGAAAATTACGCTTTATAAGATAACTTACATTCTTTTTTCAGTAATGGCAGTTACCATCTATACTTATATAAAAAATAGTTTGTTCTGATTGACTGATAATCAACACACAGCCCAAACTATTGAACCTAAAATCATGAAAATTGGGGAATGTATACTTCTTATGATATAAGCGTGCACTTCTTGTGATGTAAGCATTATGATTTCCTGCAACCAAAGACATGAAGAACTAGGAACAGGAAATCACAATGGTAAACCTACGAGTTAACCATAACAATCGGGTTACCAGGTGTTTTCCATCAAAATAGGGCTTGGCAGACCGATTGCGTTTTAATAGGCGAATCGAGATTTAACTAATCCTAGAATTTCGTCTGTGAACTCGTTGAGGTGAATGTCAATGCTACTGCCTCCTAACCTATTAGCCACTGCTCAACATAGAGTAGCGCCAACTCTAATGATCTTACCTCTTCTGTATGAGGAATTTTAGCAGGAGGTTATTGTATTCATATATATCCATGAGAGTCTTTCAAATATAACTAAGCAAAGAAATAAAAATGCTAACAATAAGTTTTATTTACACTCCCCCCCACCCAATTAAAAAAAGAATTGTTATAATTTTTAAATTATAAAAATTAAATTACAAATAATTTAGAATATTATTTTTTATTTAACAAAAAAGGTACTGCTAATGACTTCTAATTGTTTAGATTGGTCACACTATTGAAAAACTGTTTATAGAAAATCTTAGAATATTCTTATATTGTGTTTTTTAATTTTTAATTTACAAATAACCAAAACATGTTTGTAACAATACTTAGATTAAAAGAAAACTTCTTTCAAGAAAGAAACATTTTTTAAAGCTAGCTGAAACTGTTATCATCTATTCTTAACACACACTAATACGGAATTCATTATTTTAAATAATAATAAAAAATAATTATAAAATATGCTAACAATACTTTATTGCAATAGAAATCGGTATTTTTAATTGACTCTTTTCCCTCCACGTATGTTTAGCTTTATGTCAATATAGATATAACATGCATATGCGTTCGTGCATTCTAAATGCACGGTATTCGGAATCCTATTATCTAAGAACTGGAGTTTACTCCCTTATTTTGAATTTTCTCAAACACAATATAAGGAACCCCCGGGGGGCTGTCTTGATCCTTTGAACACCGCGACTGGCAGTGACATGTCTGGAAGCCTTCCGGGGATGGCGATATCACAAGCTTCGAACGCTTTGTATTACTCAACCCTCCCCCGCTCGCTTTTGTTTCTTTTAACATCAAATGGGATCATTCTCCTTTTTTTTTAATTCTTGCTAGGTATTCTTAACAAGATTTCAAGTTCCTTTGACATAGAGTGTTTTCAAATTCTCTCCAGAGCTTTGTAGATAGAGACATGTGGTAAAAAGAGCGCCGTAGAATGTTCAGGATGTACTGTCATTCGCTGTACTTACATTCAATGGAATTAAAGGAAGACAAAAGAGGCTTCACCGAGTTGTGACAAAATCTGTATTGAAACTTGGTTCGTGTATTGGAAGATCATGTATTCGTCGGAAGAAAGGGGGGAAAGTGTAAGTAAGCTTATTTCTCCGGCCTCAAATCAACACTCTTAACACTGTTTACAATGTTAATGCCATCCAGCTATTTTATTTTGCATACCACAGGCGATGTGGCATTTATAGTCTAATACGGTCTTCGTGAAAGATGGAGAAGGTAATTTATCTTATCATAAAAGTAAATGTAAATCTATTAAAGGTTCATTGATCGAAGCTTTTCAATTACTTTAGTGATATTTATGTAAATATATGTTTTATGAAATGATGTTCTTTAATGAATCAATTGCCTGAAAGCAAAACGCAAATTAGACTTTTGTGCGTGTGTCTCAGAAAGTATAGCTTAATTTGATCGAATTTGCTTTCTCAAAAATGAATTATTTGCACGGCGCATTATATGATAAACTATTATTACTCAGCAGATGAAATAAAAAAGAGAATCTACAGCTTCTCTATTTTAACTAGGATGTTTATTTTTAGGAGATTTTGCAGCTTTTTATTTGAGTTTTGATATTTTTGCATGAAATGGCTTCATTTTTTAAAGTTTGCCGCCTGTTTGTATGCCACCACACAAAAAATGTTAGATATTACATTTAAAAAAAAGAAAGGTTAAAAATAATTTAACGAAGTTTAAAAAAAATAAATAAATAAATAAAAGGTTATTTCGCATAATAAATTACATAATTGAGAAATAAAACCTATTATTAAAAGCAGTTCTTTTGGAAAACTGTCAAATTAGCGGATTTTGATATATATCTATGTTAATTTAAAAGTGTTTGTGGATGTTCACGGAATAATAAATGCTTATGATAATATCTATTAACGCTGTCAGAAAAATTATAAATAATGGTTACATAAGTCAATAGCTGACGATCACTGTTGTGCTGTTTTCCGTCTAACCGCATAGTGTGCATAGCGGCTTTCTAAAATATCTAGGTTAAAATACAGCCTTTGGTTTCCGCTCTTTCCCTTGAGAATTGTCACTTGAAGGAGGAAGTTGTTTTACAGGTGAAAAGTCGCCTGATGCTTAGATAGATGAAGTAAAGTACAGTTAAACCTCGTTAACATGAACACGCTTAATGTGAATTACTTTTAACATGAACTGTTTTAACAGTCCCCTATAAAGACGAATACAAAGATATGATACGGATAGCATGAACAAATTTTCAATTCCCCTTCAGGTTCTTGTTAACAAGGTTCGACTGTATTTTGTCATTGCGGATAATTTATTGTTTTTCACCCAAAATCAATTTTATTAAAGAAAATTTTTTTTCATTAATATTAATGAATTAGATTGAAACATATTTTGCACAATTAAAAGTTTTTTTCGGAAATAATTGTCTAAAGCATAAATCTGAAACACAAGAATAAACGAAATTACAGAAGGCAGAACTATCGCCATTTATAATAGTTATGAAAATTTTCTTATGATAATATTAGCGTTCATGGCTTATCTTACTCATTTAAAATCTTGAAACAATGAATATCCACTTTATTTTCGAAATTCTTTATAATGGCTTTATTATTTATTTCGTTGTTAAATGAACATAAAGTTTTGAATCGCAATGATTGTTTCGGCTGTAATATTTTATGAATTTTGAGCTCATCAAACGAAATTCAAAATGAAATTATTGCTTTCTGATACAGACTTACATAATTTTATGCATCGCGTAGCATGAAACGAAAATAATTTGTGAAAACCTTTGTCATATTAATACTTAGTTTTAATCCTAATTTCCTTAGAAGTTCCTTTTGAAGTGGAGATAACATATTGTAATTAATAATACTCTGATAAGATGCAAAGATAGATTCTTATCGTTAAGCTTGAGACAATTGAAGTCAGCATCTTAAAGGTTGATCCAATCTTCATTTCAAACTTTGCGAATAAGAAATTTTTCAATTTCATCTGGCGATAACCATTTCGAAATCTGGAAGTGGAAATTTGCTTTATACGTAAACTATTCAGTTTCATCGAGAAATATGATAAAATTCTTTAACAAATGATTACATAAATCTAAGCTAGCTTTATGTTTACAGAAATGCTTTGAATATACAGTCACCTTTATTGCTTTGATAAAATTTAAACTAAAATTCAGTTTATTTAATTTTATACTGATCTAAATTAAAACATGGTATGAATATTACACGTAGAAATGTTGTTGTTAATGTGACATATAAAACAAAAATATGCGCATGTACGTTGTATTAAAATATTTCACAATACATCTTTAATATATTTGTTTATAATATTTTGTAAGATTTATGTAACATAATACTTGTAGGTGAAATAAGACAGCTTTATCAAAGTTTTCATCACTTAAATAAAAATGAGTCTTATTGTTTTGTAACTAAGCCGTGTTCAGAAATTAAATTTTAGATGACATTTGCGATTGCATTATTTACAAATGTATTAGAAAAACATGGACTTTAAATGATGCATATATCTGCCAAATTCTTACAACAGAATTATACTAATGTTGTTTCCAGAACGTTCTGTTGCTGGTCTTTTAAAGAGGGGCCTTTTTAAAAGATCATGAAAGTAATTTTAAATATCACTAAGTTATTTTTATTTGCACAAACTTTAAAAAAATTCTCTTTCAGATTTATGATGAGACTCATGTATTGTCAAGATGATTTATAAAGATATTAATACCTTTCTAAATTTTTAATTTAATTTATTTCGTGCTAAATTAATCTCTAATTTATTTATTCGTGTGTTGAAATTAAAACCCTGTATTTCAATGTTTTATCACGTAACTTTTATATAATTTATTCCCGGCAAAAATTTATTGATAGATACATGCCAGTATGTGTCTACATCTAATTTGTGATTTTAATATCTGCGTTTTGCTATCACAAAAGTCTTTCATGATTTTTTCATAATTGTAACAAAAAGTATTCCTGCCTAATTTGGACATCTATTGTTATCTAACTTGACAGTAAAGTTACACAATGAGAAGATATGAAAATCACGAATCTTGAATTTTCCCAGCTGTAAGTACAAATGTTTTTAGGTTTATTTTTTATTTCATATATTTTATTAACTTGCAAGTATGGTAAAACTTGACAAATCTGTTATTCAAAATTTAAATTGTTTTCTCTCAAACCACTGGTTCTTAATGGACGTTTTGACTCGAACCTCACTTTTGTTGGCATAGTATAACCAATCTTAAAAAGTAATCAAATCACCTCTGACTCTCCTGCTGAAAGGATCAAAAGATTAAACGCATAACGGCAATCGCCTACTCAATAACTCTGCCTACAAAAATAAATAGTTGCCATGGATTACTTTACTCTTCAATATGCCGAATCCAAGCATTTAACGATGAAAAATTTCTGGGTTTCTTGCTCGTCATTGCGCAATGATGCCGAAACCAACCTTATTTCATGATTAAGATCTTATGATTTTAAAAGTAATTTTCAATCATAAATAATTTTTTTTAATTCATCCAATTAAATTAACCCTATTGCAGAAATTAACACATTTTCAATTAACAAAGAGATTATTAGCTATATTTTTGTCATATTTTAAACTGCAACTTTTAAAAGGACCATTCTTGCTTACAGTTACTTACAATCGTTATGTCATTATTACCTTTTGCCCACAATCACAAAATAATTTTCATCTAGCATCTTACAAATGTCAGTTTCATTGAGCTATATTTTATAATTATGCATTGCAGTGTTATATTTAAGAGCGCTTGTTTTCCTTGTAACGCAACTTCCTCGTTTAGGTCATATTGTGCAGAACAATGAAAGATATGAAACTCTAGACTGTATCAATGCAGTTTACTAGAATCGGTGGATTGAAAATATGAGTAAAGATCGGAATAAAAGAAAATATTAATTGTGTTAATGCTTTAACTCTGTAATTCAAGCACTAATTCAAATGCCGTTTCTTTTGTTTTTCAGGCTCACAGCAAAGTTATAAGGCTTTTATTTGCTTCGCTCTTGAATGCATAACAGCAGAAGATTGATTTGAATAGTACAAATAATAAACTGCATAAAAACTTTGTTTTCAAAGGCAAAATATAGTTTAGAAAAAGTAGGCAAGACACAATAGTGAAAAAAGCCATCAATTATTGTTTATCAAAAATGGTTTTAGAAAATAATTCTTAAAATTCCCTAGACGCTTTACCCATTTATCTGCAGTGAAATAACGCCTACTAAAGATATTTGAACATAAATAAAATATTTCTTCAAAATCCTAAATAACATATTAAACTAGTCAGATGTAGAAATCCCTAAACTTGCTTCTATCTTATGCATGTTAAAATTCTCTGAAAATGCAGCATTTAAACCAAAATCTAGTCAGGAACAATTTATGTCAACTTAAAACTAAATCTGAAGTTTGATGAAAATCCGTGCATAAGTTTTTGAGATAGCGCTATTGTAAAATCTTTTTAAAAACACTGGATAACAGCGTCACATGTTGGGTGATGTACACCAAAAACTAATCAGAATCAATTTTTTATCAGTTATTACGTAAACCTTAAGTTTGATGCAAATCCATGCATTAGTTCTTGAGATACATTTATTGCGAAATCATGAAAAATGCAGCATAGCAGTGCCAACTGTAAGATGATTTATATCAAATACAAAGCAGCACTAATCTATATCAGGGACTAACTGAATCCGAAGTTTTAGAAAATTTCGTGCATTAGTTCTTGAGATTTTGCGATAATCATGAATAATGAACCATGACAGCAATATTTGTTGAGTGATTTGCAACAAATGTAATCAGATGTAATCAAATGTAACAAATGTAATCTAACTAAATATAAAATTTTATGAAAATCCATGCACTAGCTCATGAGATATGGCCATTATAGAAATCGTAAATAATGTAGCATACCAACGCCACCTGTTCAACGATATACACCAAAAATAATCACATCTAGTTTATATTAAAGTCTCAAAGAATCTAACGTTTTGTGGAATTCATTGAATTAGTTCTTGAGATAGAATGTCCACATTTTTTTATCCCCACATATAGACAGACAAATTGACAGACAGACATTTTGTAAAAATATGTTTTTCGGCTTCTCTGACCCCTAAAACATGTAAATTCGTCGAAACTGGATTTTGAAAATTTTCATAAATTTAATAAGATAGAAGAAAGTAAAAACATTTGCTAATGTAGGTGGGTATAAATATGGTAGGTAACAACATATACTTTATTAATTTATTTATTGGTAAAACATAATAAAATATAGTAAATGCATAAAATTTCTTCAGCTGATTTTAAAAAATATTTATAAAAAATATAGTTTAGAATAATAAATACTCTTCCGATAAAATGTTCAAAAGAATTGAACATGAGCACTTATGCGTTTCGCTTCAAGTTTCCCCACTTTAAAACTATTGTTCTCGGAATAGTAGAAAGAGTATTGACTTTGTACATTTCTTAAATAGATTTGCGAGCAAATATTACCAAAGATGTTAACAGAAAAATAAATTTTAAATCTATTCTAATGAACAGAAGTTTTAAACAGTAAATGAAATGAAAAAGAGTTTTCTGTTACTTTTAAGCAAGTAAAATGGTTTAAAGGAAACTTCAAGGTTTTGTAGAGTCTGTGAATTTTTTGCATAGTTCTTCAAAATGAAGTATTGGCAATAACAGAAAATTTGTTCAAGTACTTCAAAGTACTTCTTATGCACAAGAAAGAAAAAAATGTTGCAGTAAATGAAAAAGATAATTATAATACACTACGGTACAATCAGAATTACTTTATTAAAATTGAAAACAAAAATTATGAAGAAAAATATTAAAAGTAAAAAAATAAAATGAATCAATATTCGCTTTCTCTCTCTCTATATATATATATCTTAATATATTGATATCTATCTTAATATATTAATAAAAAAATTTAAAAAAATTTAAAGCATAAAAAAATTGAGCATATATTTATGTAAAACTGTATCAGAATATGAAGTTTGATTATAATCCGTGCATTAATTTTTTATATACAGCTATCACAGAAATCGTGAAAAATGCAGCATAGCAGCAACACATGTTTGTCTATTAATATGAAAACTTAATGAGCAACAAATTATGTCATTGTCTATTCGAATCTGAAGTTTGGTGAGAATTCATGGTTTAATTTTTGAAATGGAGCTATTGTGGTCATCATTAAAAACGCATAATAGCAGCACCACCTGTGGACGATTTATACTAGAACGGAAAAATACCAACTTATATCAAGAATTAACTGAATCTGAAGATTTATGCAAATAAATGCACTAATTTTTTAGATATATGTATTGCGAAAATTGTGAAAAGTGCAGAATAGCAGTGCCATGTTTTTGGATGATTTGTGCCAAAAAGTAGTCAGAAGCAATTTACATTGTGGACAAACTTAATATATATTTTTATTAAATTCCGTGCATTAATTCTCTTAATAGAGCGTCAATAAAACTTGTGTCACATAACATAGAGACAAATTAACTCACCGACAGTCTGACAGACAGATGTTTTATAAAAATACACAAATGTGTTCAGGTTTTTCTAAAACGTATACATCCAACGAAAAACGGAAGTGTAAAATTTTCATGAATCCAACATTTTCATCTTATAAAGATAGCAGAATGTAAAAACAGTTGTCTAAGTAACACAATTCAAAAGATCTTTAAACCATATTACAACCCAATGGTTTTTAAAACTGAATGAAATTGTAGGTACTTTTTGTAAATTTATCCTTACGCAACTATTTATCTTTTATTTGTAAAAGCATTATACAAAGAATTGTAACAACTTGTTAACCTTATATGAAACCATATAAATACTAAATACAGAAAAAATAGTCATTTTGGTTATCCAATGTTTCAAAGCAGATAGAATAATTGATTGATTGTTTATTTCATGAAGGATTCTGCATTGTCTTAAAAAAAAACGTGCATTTAATTTCTTATTTTTCTTAAGCTATAGCATTCTGGTAATCAGTTTGTATAACAGTTTGTATTTTTTAAAAATTCATTGAACCATTTAAATTCATTAAATTTGTAATTAAATATTTTCTTCTCATAATTATTTGCCTATAAGCTGTATAACTAACTCGTTTAGGAGTAATTTTACAGCTTCAATATTTTTTTCTCATTTTGATCTATATTTCGGCTTTAAATGTTGAATTATTATGACATTGAAGTTCAAAATGCATAAAAAATGTGAAACCTTTCTTTTTATAATACATAATTTTTCGTTCAAAATCAAAACGATGTTATGTCTTTTCAACATTATTTCATATCATCTGTGGCAAATGTTTAAAAATAACCAAATGATTTTGTATTTTGCATACGAATATTTTAATGAAAGAAACATAATATGTAATAGTAATATAAACATAATATGAGAAATTTGGCTTTCAAAGATAATCTGAAAAACAAATAGCACAAATTTAACTGCTCAACAAAAATTGTAGAAACTTCAGAGTTATTTAAAAGAGTGATTGTTTTTGAGGGTAATAATTTAAAAACGCTTTTTATCAATAAGGTAGGTGAGGGTGTTATGGGAGAGGGGGGATTTAACTTAACAAATGAGCTATTAGATTTAGAGTAATAATATTTTCATTAAACAACTTAAAAATTTATAATGCATTAATTTTTTTTTTTTTTTTGTTAAATAAATTATTTTATTCAATAATTTCTTTGTAAAATAGAATTTCAAATGTTATTTTTGAAAATGTTCAAATTAGTTACAACAATAAAAAAAAATGAAAAATTTAAACCTTTAAAAAACACCTTCGATGCTAAAAAAAAGAATCCCAACAAAAGTCTAACTTTTATTTTATTAAACGTTCCTGAAAACATTACACCTGATCGATAATACAAAAGAACTGAAATCATGCTAGAATCTATTTTTCATTGTGTGTGTTAAAACTCCAACAAAATAATTATGTCCTAGCAAGAAATTCTTTTTCTTTTCGGGTGGTTCTGGCAACTTTCCTGTCACATTTCTGGCCTCTGTTCAACTTTTGCAATTAACTAACTATTGCCACGATCACGTGTGCTGTTCTGATAACGAAGTCGAGTATATTATTTTAGTCTGTCTAAGAGCACTTAGTTCCCCATAAATTTTTCAGAAGAAAATTCCATTTTTCGAGAGTGGAAATTTTTAAGATATTATTTATGAAAGTCAATAAAATAGTGGCACATTTCGAGACAATTTTGTGAGAGGATTTCGATAATTTAGCATATTTAGATGATAAAAATAAAATAAAATGAAATAAAATAAGGGATGGAATTGAAACAAATATTTTAAAAGTTTGATAATAAACAGTAATTCATTAGTATTAAATATGCATTATTAATTTTAAAAATAATGACAAATTTCTGAAATTTCCTTTTCTCGTTGGCAACATTTTATGTTAAAATTAGCAGATGTAGAAATCCTGGAAATACTGGACTGGATCTTGGTTGAACTTTGCAAATGACAATAATATTTTTGACAAGCTTTCTTATCAATTTCATAATATTACGCAAAAGTTTATCTAAAATGTTTGAAAAACTTGAACCGTAACTGAAATAGGGAGAGAACTATCGAGAAATTTGTGTTGATCTGAAGAGAAATTATGAAAAATTCTATCCAAGATTTAACTAGCAGACTAAAACATTAAAACTTTACCCAGAGTTCTCTGCAATATGCAAATTATTATCTGAGAAATGAGTTTCTATTATCATGCATATAGGTAACATTTTGCTAATTTCATTATGTTATTCAGACTTTTGCTAATATGAATTGTGACCAGAATTGAACCATTTTTGTTTTGTGTATTCTCTTAGAACAAAACTTTTTTTTTTCATAATAACCCTTTGGGGACTAGCAACCGGTATACGTGCCGCATAAAGTGCTCAGAATCCTTGATTATTCTCGCCGGTAAAATTTTATTGTAAATTTTGTCTCATTTAATCCGAGCATTTTTCTAATTCAGTAATTCAAAAATTTCTGTTTTAAAAAAACCAGTGATATGAGATTAAAAATTCCGAAAAAGACACTCGTGCCGAAGTCATAAAAAAAAGAATAAGGGAAAATCTGAACCATAACTCTAAATTGCAAACCTGATGGAATGTTTTCCTACGGATGGCCGAAACCCATTTGACAGCCCATTCTTTTGACCTTTATGCTTATAATAAGATGGAAATGTTCATTCTTCAGATTGATTATCTGGTTGTCTATCTGTCCTCTAGTACATTTGCCAGCGTGATCCTATGGATCTAAACTCGGATTCTTAGATTAAAATAGTTTCCCAAATGATAAGTATCCCTATAATTATGATAAATAACTTCATTTCTAGAAAGTTAGGTAAGTAGAAAGCACTAACTTTTTTAAAAAAATTTATTATTTACTGTTTGAAGTGAAATTTGGATATTGTTATGCATTTAAAGGATTGAAAAATTATTTTCTAATTATTTATATTATTATTTTCTAATAAGTTAAGGATAAAAAACCATATAAAATTTACAGCATATTAAGATGTTTAAATTTTATGACATTCCCTTGCTTTCTTATAATAAACTTATCGAAACAGTTTTAAGAAATAATCATATACATATACATAATCCTCCCTTCATCTTCGTCTTCTAACTACTTTTACATTTAGAATTGGAGAACATTAAGTACTCCATTACATAAGTCAGAAACTCCGGTTAATACCAATTATTTCTGGGAACTAAGGCTGTTCTCTCATCATCTGTTCCCCTCTTCGCTATTCCCCTAAGACCACCCTTTGAAGCCGCGCGTGTGGCATACAGCTCTGCACGTCTTTTATTAATTTAAAGTATTTGATGCAAGTGAGATGGCAACAGGTGAAATCCATCATACAGTTTCCCGTCTCTAACGAGCCAAGGGGGCCCTAATCACGGAGTAGAGAAGGGAGGATGGGAAGGACAAGAGATGCTGCATTGGGGGTGCAGAGAAAGCATTTGCACACTCTTGCGTGCTGCATCCTCAAGTAGATTGGTTGAAGATTGTGGAGGAATTGGGAATGGTTAATCCGAACACTCGCAAGTTGGGAGCACAGTTTGATAGTAGGGCTATTAAGGGCTGTGTTTGATGGATGTTTGCAAGAGGATATTTATTTAGATGCAGCTAATGAGACATTTTGGATTCGTACATATTGAATGCTACGTTTGAAATGTGGATAATAAAAATAAAAATTCGCATTTTTTTATACATTGCTCTGCTTTATAGAAAGAAAAGTTAAAACATAGCTAACTAGTTACTGAACAAAATTCATACATGTCTCTGTCATTATTCATTGGCTGAAATGGTAAAAAGTTCATTTACGACTTAAATAATTAATCCCATTAAAATATGCATATAGGTTTTCAATAATTAATTAAATCGTCTTTTTAACTAATTACGACGATGCTTCTTTATCCAAAACTAAATATCTTATTATTTGTAATTGACTGAAAACTATTGTGAACCAAACATTTTTATAACAGTATATAAATAAGCTACGCATACATCAATAAAATTATGTTTTTTTTTTTTTTTTCCTCTGAAAACGGACATATGAAAGCAAAATCGTTAAATCTATTTTTTATTTACTTTTAAATGTATAATTTTATCTGCAGTTCCAGATAATTTCAAAGAGAGGTGCAGAAGATGGTATCCATTGTCTCTTGCCTTTCTTCTAATGTTACAAAAAATTAACATTTCCTGTCCTGTACAATACACATATTGAAATACATAAACACACATTTAGATAAATATATTTTTTTTGTTTTAATATCATTTTTTTCTTAAAGTATAAAACATTAATATCAATATTTTATACTTTGCCAAGGTCAGAACAGAATTAAAATGTCAGCCTTATGAAAATTGCATATCAACATTGTGGCCTCCAAAATTAGGTGGCCCCTAAGACATAGCCCAGTTGCCCCGTGATTTTATAAAAACCTGAGAAATAGTTATTTAACCGATTATTAATATTAACGAATTATTTATAATTGGAATTTTTATCCAACGAAGGTTGCATAATAATTTAATTTCCGTAATTTTTCAAATAGACCCTGCATTGAGTTGCAACTTTTGCCATAATATTTTAAACCTTTTTTTTCTGAATTTTTGCAATTGGAGTATGGGTCTAGGAGCAATATTTCAGGAGACGGCCTATTGTTTCGATAATTATGACTCACCCTGTATATATATACATATATGTGTGTGTATGCATACCTCTCAAATAAAAAAAACAGGAACAGAAATTAAATGAAGCTCCCATCTCTGGATGACTGACTATTTGAAATGGTAGATAAAATAAAGATTAAACGCTTCTTCATGCACATGAAAAGGTTTCTCCATCTGTCAATCTCGAACTGTAGCTCTAATATTTCTAAACAAATAAAATATTTACTATAAAAAAATAGTACGAACGTAGGATGATTTCAGCTTCTGATAAATTCACCAGTCATTTAAAATGTATGTTTTTTTACATTTATGCAGAAGCTTATAAAATATAGTATATCTTGAAAAAATATGTGTTTTCTTTAAGGTTAAAATGTACTAAGTTTCCACTATAAATCAATAATATCTTGCTTCTGCTCTTAAAATAACGTGTATCGATGCTTTGTTCGCAGAAATTATATTAACATTAAAGATAACAACAGCATTGAACACCAATAAAGATATTATAATGTTGTACACTTTAGGATAATCACCAGTAAAATCTCATGTTTGGATGAGAACTTTTTATTTATATATTTATTTATTCTTTTTAATCCGAAGAAGAAAAAAAATCTCATTGTCGAAATTCAAAGCTTCCCTGAACTCTTAGAATACTTATAACGTAATAAGTTTCGTTTAAAAAACTACTAAAGATAATGCTACAATATTTATTTAACTAAAATTCAGCATTTCTATAATTAAAATAAGTCTAAAATGACGGTAACGGTAAAATCCACTTACGCTAATTAGGTTTTAAACAAAGGACATTAAACTTTATCTGTGGAGCAAAAATTTTAACTATTAAACACCTACATTAACCTACAAAGTTCCATTTGTTATAATTCGAATCTAAACACAGCCTTTTAATGCAAAAGATCAGTTCCCTTTTGAAACAGAACTTAAATATTATCGTCTGCTAGTTTCCTAACGAACTGAACAAGGTTTTCACATTACGGAATAAATAACGCAAAGCTGTGCCCCTTCTCAAAAATATATATATACTTCTTCGAATAAAAAAATAAAATAAAAAAGAAAGAAAGAGAAGAACTGGAAATTAAATGAGGCCCCCTGTTCCTTGGTGATTGACTATTCGAAATGGCAGATAGAATGAAGACTAAACGCTGCACCTGAAAAGATTTTTCCATCTGTCAATCTGCGACTGTAGCTCCCCAATATCTTTTTTTCGGAGCGCTTCAGTTTCTGTCAGCGCCTAATGCTCCAGGGTACGTAAGCGATGGACGTTTACAGAGAAAATCTCTCAGCAGGTAGAGATTCGAATCGAAAAAAAAATCTTTTTTTAGTTCTTCGGTGTCTTTATATCATTGTTTTCTGGGAACTTTCATTCTTCGATTATTTATTTTCTGGGGTTTAAAGTTTCCTTCCATGTCTTTTGTTTTATTCACTTTTTCATATTTATTTTTAAGAATAAAAGAAATTCGCTTCTTTTTAAAAAAATTCCGGTGAATTTTGCGTGTCTTTGTACTTAAACAACTCACTTTTTTCTCTCTGAAGCAAGGATTTACGACGAATTTTTTTACTTTTTTCGTATTTTTTATTTGTCTAGTATGCTCTCTTAAAGGGGCATGCGCATGAGGTAATAGAAGTTTGTTTGGTATCTCTTTTCTTATAGAAGTAAAAATGTTAAAAAATACCTCTAATACGCTTTTCTGAGTTATATGGAGGTAGAAAAAAATTAGCTTTCTGCAATAAATTTATCGTACGAAAGAGCGTAAACTTTTATCTTTGATTTTTATTCACTGAAATCTTCTAGAAAGAAAAGTTTATTTGAATGTTGAAATATTTTTTAAATATCTTCCTTATCCATTACATTTTGGTGAGAAAGATTATCTTTCGTTTAGAATATCTCATGTTGAAAGATGCATTGTTATTTTGGGATATTTCTACACAATCTGAAGAATTCAAATTCAGATCTTTTTTTTCTCTTGAAAGAATTACCCTTATTTATTGAACTACTAAGGCAACTATTTTACCGCGTTAGTTTTTTTGTTTGAAATTTAAAACTTTTCTCCTGAAATTTTTATCTACTAAGCTACCGAGATATCTATCTAAAGCAGTGTTTTCTAGCCTTTTATTGGCCGCGCCCCACCGAAGCATGGTATTGAAGAGCTTGTTTGTGTCAAGAAATAGTTTATTGTATTGTATTATGAATGTACCTTCATTGTGTGAATTATTAGTTTTTTATTGTATGTGCAGATAATATTGGTTGCATTGAACGCAGTCATGTTGGATTGTATTAATGTCGCTTAGATCACTGGAGATATATGAATCCTTCGTACCAGTAAATTAGCTCATGAGCCTTGAGGCTGTATCTACCTGTAAGTATTTACCTTTGGATTAAGCATCCGGATAATAGCTCTGCTCTCTGTCTTAACATGTTTTATTCTTCGACTATGAATCATTCCTCATGAGCTTCATGTTCATTCAGCTACTGAGGCAGCAATCTGCTAACCTGGAATTTATTTATGGATTTGCAATGATCCTTAAAACTTTCGGGGATTTTATGCATCAGCATGGCATAAAACAATATTTTAAAAAAAATCTTAAATTAAAATAAATTATTCAACATTATTTTTTATAACTGAGATGATGCGAAAACATTAAAAATTATATGCGCATAGTTCATGACACGATTCACGTACTCTTTGATGCATCAGTCATCGAAATGTAAGCTATTTGCTTCTAAACTAAATATGAATGCAGAAAGCTTTAGTGAATTATCAATTTTTTTTTTTTTTTTTTTTTTTTTTTTTTTTATTCGATAGGTAGGTATTTTTATTCTTTGATATATTCCTTTAAATGTTTAAAATATTCATATCAATATGGCCAATAAAAAACATGATTATCTATGGAACTTTTTTTCGATCCTACTTTAATGAAACATAACTCCTTTTATCTATCTAAAACAAAAATATTATTTAATTGCATTTTGAAATTAAAATATTTAACAGTCACGCTGAATGAGTAGAAAATGCATTACTATTACTATTATACTATTACTAATACTATTATGTGCCATTTTTTTTTTTTTTTTTTACTTTTCATTTCCATCAAAAATAATTTAAATTTTAGTAAATTTCATTTTACACATTCAATAATTTAACCAAAACTGAATATTAAACTTAAGTAGACAAAAAAATTTTATCTTTCTAATTTTATATTTCTCTTTTAATAGCGAATAAGTTCGCATGTTTGATTGCCATATATAACTTCTTATAAAACCTTGTTTGCAGTACAAAAATAATTCCAAATTTTAGGAATTTAACTATAATTAATAAAAATAAATTATTCTTCGAGATAAAACCCTAAATAACAGGAAAAAATTCCGGCAAATGACGAATATCGATTTCTTATTCCAATATTTCTTACAATCGCTATTTTTAAGGAGATGCATAAAAAGAGTAATCGATGTTTAAAACAATATTTCTATTGGATATATTTAAGCCATTTTTGGTGAATCTAAAATTGAAGTCAAATTCAAAACGATATGCATATTTTCAGACAGTTTTAAAAGATTTTTTTAAAATTTCTACTTTTCTTTTAATCTACACTGTAAAAGAAAAAAATCCGTTAAATTTGCGGCAAAAACTGCTGGTAGCAATGTTGCCAGCAGTTTTTGCAGTAAAATTAAATATAATAAAAGAAATTTACAAGTAATTTTACTGCAATTTTTACGGCAAAAACTGCTGGCAACTTTCCTGCTGCAATTTTTGCTTAAATTTAACATTTTTTTTTTAGTGTATGTGTAATGAAAACGTCCATGGTGTGTTAAATAAATGTTACCATGTCTGTGTCATTTTTATAGTGTATTCACTATAAACGAATGATCAATATTTTTTTTCTTTAACAAATAAAGAAATGAGTAAAAGATGATATTAAAATGAGATTAGTCTTAATAACAAAATAAAAATCAAGAGTGAATAAAGCATTTTTATTTTATTAAATTTTTTTAATGCTAATTTACGTAAAATAACTCAAGTGTAACTTGCTGAAGGTTTTATTTAGCATTTATTTACTTGTGGATCATTTAGCTTTTCTTTGTACTTATTATCAACCCCCCCCCCTTTATTTATTTATTTTTTATTTCAAATTCAGACTTATTAATTGCATTTTTTTCTTTTTAGGTGAAAAATGACAAATTTTTATTCTATCCTTTAGCAATACACAAGCTTGAAATAAGGGGCTGTATACACATATCATTATCAACATTTTGGAAATCTTGATTTCCCTCTCCTCTTAAGTTATCATTCCTCAAACCTTCCTCCCTCCAACATCCCATAAAATTTGATATCTTTCTCGGTATCTAAAAATTATTTTTAGTCTTACAATTTTTTATATTTCTTTATATTCTTATGTTTTCAGTAATATACAGCTATGGTTTAGATTTAGTTCGCATACTTTACTAATTTATATATAGATAGGAAGTTAACAAAATTTCACTTTATTATATCAAATATTTTTTATCAAATAAAACTTTAAAGAAATACTTACTTTTTAAAAGTATTTATTAATAGCTTTTTGCTACGTAATGTATTTAACTGCAATATTGTCTTCTTGCATTCGCCGCCTGAACGGGATTATATATAAAATAAACAATAACAAATGAACAAATAACAATAATTTATAAACAAAACAGGTGGACTACATTCATCCTAATTTTTTGCTAATTAATATGGAAAGTATTTCGAACCTGGTTTCTTTAAGAACGAATTATATACGATATGGCAGCAGAATAGATATGGAAAACGTGGGATATTAACCCTCCGAGCACTTTGAGGGCTTTCCCTCATTTCCATAAAAATGTTTATAAAAATAATCTTAATTAAAATTTTCTTTCCCTGTTCGCTTCTAAATTACACTTCATGCCTGTTTATTTGATGTACATCTCGAAATGCAATTCTGTTTAAAATATTTTTGTCTACAATAGATTAAAGTTCTTTTTGAGAAACGGAAAAAAACGGGCAAACTGATTTAAAAGTTAAATATTTTAAAATGAAATGATTTTATACTTATTTAATAGCTTTAATAATAACTTTGTGGTTTCATAAAAATAGATAACAGGCAAAAAGAAAAAAGAGAGAGATAACAGACTATATTAATGCAAAAAAATCTACCAAAAGCATTTTGTTGAATAAAAAATTATAACGATATCAAAAGACAACCCCGCCCCATCGCACAGAGATATCTTAAGATATCAAGTACCAGAGCTGTCACCCCCTTCCTCTCCAAAGTGATCACATTTTATATATACAGCCTCTAACTGTGACTAACTTTTTTGTGATAGCAAAGACTAAAAAACAAACTTTTAGACCTAATAACATCGTGGACAAATATATATTCTAGCATAAGTGAATGAAACGCAAAATGGAAACAAAGATAACAGCATTACTGGTTATCATATGTAAGACTTCATTTATTAATTAATTAAATATTTAAATAAAATTTTGAGTTAATTATTTATATACTCTTTTTAAACGAAAATTACCAATCACTTCTTTGGTGAAAAAAAAATAGTTAGCTGACCCATGTATTTGATTTAAAATAGTACTTCTAAGAGAACTTAAGACAATTTTTTTTCTTTGTTCATTTCGGTTGTATTTCTTAACTTAACCTTAGTTACAGAGTAATGTGAAAATCTTGTTCAGCTCATTAAGAATTATTAGTAGAATGGTACTGATGGATTTCGGCAATAATTGAGAGTATTTTTCAATTCCCTTGCTGTAGAAACATTATTTCTAAATTAAATACGATTCTTTTCGGAGAAAGAATACCACATGAGGAGCCGAGGGAGGAAAATTCCCCCCCCCCCCTCTGGATTTTCATATTTAATTGACAAAAAGTTTGTTTCTGTGATAATTAAAAAAAATCATATGATTAAAATAATTAAAATTGAGAAAAAAAAAAGAAACTAAAAATATTTTAGCAACGGATGAGTTTCATAAACATTTCATGGAAGAAACTATTTAGTTCTGTTGCTTTTCTAATAATCTATGTATAAGATTCATTTTAAAAGAGAGTCGCAGGGGAATGGAGCACTTTTGATTTAAAATGTAATAATTTCAATTCTTATTTTGAACTCTTATTCAATTGTTTCAATTCTTATTTTGAAAAAGTCTTCATGAGCTTCCTTTTGAATTTTTGACATTTTTTTTTTATCATTAATTGTAATATTTTTGTAGTACATTTTATATTGCCATTATCATTTTTTTTCCAACTTGTATAAAACTATTTAAAAAAATCTGAAACTTTTCATTGAAAAATAATTTTGGTTAATTGGAAAGTAACAAGTTTTTCATATCTATAAAATGGAGATTTTCTCTTATCGCTTTCTCATTGTTTTTAACTGGGCTTTTAAGAGTCTTTTAATCATCATTCTCGCAGTATCATGTATTCTTTACTTTTCCTATAATTTACGTGAATTATGAATATTATTCATTAGAAATACGGCGGAATGTTCCATAGATTCATAAACCAATTTTAACATAAAAAAAATTCGCAAGCTGTCATGTAAAGAAGAAAAAAAAATAAGCTTTTGACATCTCTCTCTATATAATTTTTGCTGATGAAACAGCTCTATCATTTTACACTTCGCATAATTACTAATGAAATATTCTACGTCAAAAATATTTCTTTTGATTTCTGAAATGAAATTAAAAAACACTGCACTACCAAAAATAACTTCGCTACAAAAAAGTCAAAAGTGCACGCTGCAAGTTGGCGAAACATTCCCTGTTTGGAACAGATTTTTAATTATTTGAAGAAATTCCTATGTTGTGATGGGAAAATTTCAACAAATTTTGAGCTTTCGTTCCTGGATTTTTTGTTTTTTGAAGGGAAGAAGCTATATGTAAAAAATCCTTTTCTAATACGAAAAAATACTAGACATCACAGCTGACAGAATACCCATATGATTTGGCAAAAACGAAACTTTAAATTGGAGGATTTTAGGTAATTTTTACATTAAATTGAGGAATTTTCTTTATTTTTTTGGAGGGGGGGGGGGAGGGCAAATAAAAGCGGAAATTTTCTTGTTTTAATGAAATATACTCAATAAAAACGTTCTTTCATTTCGTGGATTTTTTTTTTAGAATGTGAGTTTTCACCAAAATAAGCACGCTTTTGCATATTTTTTAAAAAATATGTATAAATACAAAATTTATTTAAGAATACATTTTTAAACTTTTTATTGGAAAAAAAGCTTTTGTTTAAATGACAAGGATTTTTTCATACTTATAAAACGAAACATTGAATCTATTTTTATAATTGCTTTGATATTGCTCATTAGGGGCTGCGCAAATATAACGTTATTATTTTAGGGGGGAGGGGGAGGGCTGGAATTCGATATCATCAGATATTTATAGGCTGAAGGGTCTTTATCTTTTGGTATCGATATTATTTTTGATCTACTCAAAATTTTCTCTTTTTATTTGTAAGATTTTTTTTTAGTACAAAATAGCATGTTATCTTTTTTTAGCTTGTTATCTATTTTTATGAAAATATAAAGTTATTATTAAAATAATTAAATTATTATAAAAATTTTTAATTATAAAATATGGAATCCCAACGTTTGACATTCCGATTCTTCTTCTTCTGTATATGCATATATAATCACAGTTCGAGATAGCATAGCGGAATTATATTTGAAATTAAGCTTGCGTTTACTAATAAGTAAAACAAAAAGAGAAGGAATCTTGTTCACTTGTTTTGCTAATAAAAATTTCTATCTATCCACATACCCCTCCATCGTTCAGGGAAAGTGCAACAAGACTTTATTACTGTTTAATGCATTACGTAACTAAAAGCTATAATAATGCTCTTTTAAATAGTAATTATTTCTTTTAAGTGTTATTTGACATAAAGTTTTTCATATGCAAAGTGATATTTTAATAATTTCTGTTCATTTTCATCATAAAAGTAAGCAAAAAGTAAATGTAACTAGTTTTGCACATCACTTCGAATAAGAAAAATAAATTCTATAAATCAAAAAATTTTTACACTTTGATAACGATATAATTACTTGGGAGGGGGGGGGGGGAGATGATAACATATGATATCGAAAGGGGGCGAGAGGGTCCAAAATTACCAAAAGATTGATAACGTTACATTAGCACAGTCCTTTTCTATAATAATTTTTACAAAAACTTAGCATCACGTCTTACAAACATATTATTATCGCATAATAACCCTCTCTCACACAGTATCACATATTTCATTCATTTAGTTTATTTTAATTTACAAAAATTGCGACAGAAAACCTTTTAGAATGTCTTCAGAAAGCTCAATAGATTTACAAAAGTAATTCCACCTATTTAAGAACTGACAAGGAATCATGTAAAAGAAAAAAAAAAGACTTTTGACATCTCTCCCAATATTATTTGAGACACAATCAAAAATTTGTGCCGCTGAAACCGCTTTATTATTTTACGTTTTCTAAGTCTTAATGAAATTTTCCGTGTCAAAAATATTTCCTTTGGCTTTGAAAAAGAAATGAAAGTGCACTGAATCTTTGGCAAAATAATCACGGGTTTTCATTTTTCATTTACACAAGATGAATTTAAGAACAAGGTTCTTTGACTTTTAAACTTTTCGTTGAAAAATGGTTCGTGTTAATCGGCAAGGGAGCGAATTTTTCATATTCAGAAAGTGTAAAATTTAAAATTGTTTAGTTGACCTTGAGCTTGATTCTAATTAAAAGTTATAGAATTTTTATTTTAAGTATATTTTTTTTTTTTTTTTTTTTTTTTTTTTTTTACTCTTAGTTATTACTGTATGAAGGCTACAAAATATTTAATTCATCGAAAAAACTTAATTTTGTAGTAACTTTTTCGATTTATTTATTTATTATTGATTTTTAATGAAACATTTTTATCAAATGTTTAATGTTATTTCTCTTTTTAATTCAACTTTTAAATTTATTGGTAGAAAGATAGTCACTAAATTTAAATGTTTAAATTTGTTTAATGTCTTTAATTTTGAAGACCAACAAACTATTGTAGAAAAAAGAGGCAAAGAGTAGCGGTTCCGATAGTTGTTTAACTACTTGATCCATATATGTCTCAATATGTATGGATCACGTTATATTATTAAACAACTTCCTGAATCAGTACATAAAAGGGGATACGGGCGATATCAATATAAAAGGCGTTGTATGTTAACTTTTATTTGATGACTATTTTCCGGTTTTCATGTACATTGTGTTTGTAGTTTATTGAGTATTTTGATGATGACTAAACGAAAGAGTCAAAACACATGTTTAGTATTTTTAATGTGCTTTTATTGGAATGACGTCTTAATAATTGTTTTGGTATTTATTTGGAATATATATGTAAAAATATACATATAACTATGATATATTTAATAGAAAATGTAATTAAGACTATTTTACTTGTATTTATGTTTGAAATCATAATAGTTCTGAAGAACTGAATATATCAGAATGTTATTCAAAGTAAATCCTTGCACTAAAAACCAAACTTCAGATGATAAAGAAAACCTACTTTATTTCTAGGAAAGTCTCATTATCAAACAACATCTAAATCTTGATAATTTTTTGCATGATATAATGCCAGAATAAAAAATATATTCTTTTTTAAAGTCCATATAAACATTACTTTCCCTTTCATATGAGTAGTGTTTATTGTAACTTTCAAACTTAAAATATTACGTTTCCAGTTGAAAATTTATGAAATAAATTGAAAAAGGTAACCAGGAAAGATATTCCTGTTATTTTAGATATAAGAAACATGTTGAAAAATTTTCCCCAAAAATAATTATTTATTTAAAAAATTCTTTAGTAATTAAATTTAAAAATTGCCAAACACAGTACAATTTTTAAAATCATTTTTATTTTTAGTTAATAATGTTACTAAACAAAATAAACCTACCCGTAATCAATGAATTCTTTTAAAAGTACATGTAAAACAACACAGAGTTAAAATAGAATATTAATTTGTTGTTTTAAAAATTTTCTAGTAGCGTTATATTCAAATTAATGGTTGCTTTTATGTTCTTTTATATTTAAATTTTATGTACAGAAAATTTAACTTCAGCGTAAATGATACTTTCTCAATATCAGACAATTCTTAATATCAGTTTTGGTAACTATCATTAGTCTGAATAAAACAAACGTATCATTAATTCAAAAAAATAAAGACAAATCTGAAGTCGAATTTTTTTCAGTCTAAATTAAAAAAAAAAAAAAAAAAAAAAAAAAAAAAAAAAAAAAAAAAAATGGAATCAAAGTTTAGAGCTTCTTTATCTTATTATACTTGAGAGAAATCCAAAAGGATTAATTTAAACTTCATAACACTCAGTTATTAATCAAAGTGTGTTTTTTAAACAGAGCCATATTTTAAGCGATTTAAAAAGCTCTGTTTTGCTACATAAAAATCAACATTTTAATCATACGAATGCATGTGAAGCAAGAGTAAAACAACAACAACAGCACAATAAAATATTAATATATACCAACAGTAATAAAAAAATATATATATGATTACTAGAATAGCGACAATATTTATTTAAGTAAACTTTTTATTTAAATTAAAGAAAAAAAAAACGTAAGGCATAAGTAATATTAAATACAGCTTGAATTTCTCCAAGTAAACGTTATTTCTAAATGATATGATTTGTCCTGAATCTATTAGCTTAATAATGTTTGAAATTATTATTATTTTTTTTTTGACAATTTTTCGGAAGATAAAAATTTAGGAAAACAAATTAATACATAGGCTATCGCATGTATATTCTCTTTATTATTCAACTAAGTACAAATATTTTTATTTGAAGTGAAATTCATTCCTATTTTAAAAATAACTTTTCCACTTATAATCAGATCAATTATTCTTATGTTATATTTAACTTAATTCATATAATTATTATGTATACTTATAATGAAATCAGAAGTGTAAAAAAATCACACTAAAATATTTATAAATGTATATGTTTATCCATACACACATAAATATGTACACACACATACAATTATTTAATTATTTAATCATAAATCTTCCATTCTCGTTGTAAGTACACTTCTAAAACCATTTTCAGTAAATGGCATTACTCAATAAAACAATCAATCAAAACTTTTAAAAGTACGCCAAAAATAAGACAAAGTTAAAATCGAATGTTTTTCACACTTATTTAGAAAAACGTGGGAATCTAAATCCGGCTTCTCTTTTTCTCATTATACCTGAGGAGTGTTAACCAGAAAGGATAAATTGAAGTTCCAAACACTCCGTTATCAATCACAGAATGTCTCTTAAATCCAGCCACCCTTTTATCAAGTTAAATTTAATAAAAAGGGCGATTCTCTCTCTCTTCTTGAGCCATATCGAAAAATCCGGCACTTTGATAATAAGAAGGTACGCGAAGCAAAAACTCATCAAACCTGGACCCTAAGGGATCTGCACAGCTCCCGATAAGCTGCGAAAGGAACAATAGTCTTCAATATCTTGGAATCCCGGCTCCCGGAGTCAAAGAGTCGGGATCAAACCTTGGATTTCGGATCGCTTCAGTAGATGCAGGGTATCCCGTAGATGCTGCAATAGATGGGGGGGGGGGGAGCCTTAATTGGCATGAAACCCTGAGGGGAATCGCTTGCATGTGTTGCTAGGCAACGACAATATAAAAGCATGGCTGTTTTCTGCTCCTTCTGATTTTGAGATTTTTCGAAGGTAAAGACTGGAATATTTCGCATTTCTTTTAGAATATATTGAATTATCCTTTAAAAGACACATTTGAAAAATCTACAGGTGGTTTTTCTTTATATATGTTCTTAAATTACATGCCTTCCGGTAAAGAAATGTTTTAAGCTGGCGGATTATTTTAAGAGAAAGAATACATGCGAAAGAGAATTTTACAAAATTGACCAAATTTATAGCATCTGCTTATTGGTATAATTTTTATTAATTGTATTTTTTGTATTTCGTTGCTTTCAAATGCTGAAAAGGGAGAAAGAATAGATTTTTAAAGCCAGAAAGCAATGATTTTTTTTTATTTGTGTGTCATAACTCGGTTAGTTTTGGCTACAAGAGAAAGAAATTTTTACGATTTTACTTCTTAAAATATCAAGCGTTTCTAAATGTAGTTTGTATGAAACATGGACTACATAAAAACTATCATTTTGAAAAAATAATTGACAGAAATGGATGTTCAATATTTAAACTTTTTTTGTAATTATAATTATATATTTAACGATTAAAGAATTAGATATTAGCCAATGATATAAAGTGCTGCTCTGTATATAATTTAATAAAAAATTAACTTCATCTAGTTATACGTTAATTCCTCTGTCTGTACTCATACTGAGTTTCTAGAAAATGGATTATTAGAGTGCCTGCTTTAACGGCAGAATCGCAATCAAGATCTGGATGCGATGAGGTCAAGTGTGATTGAATTTGGATTATCGTTTCGCGGGGAACATTGTAGATGAGAATACAGTATCGTGTCAGTATTTATTGTATAGATATTGAATAATGAGGTATTATTCCCTACATGTGTAACATTAAACAGACCAGCTGAATTCAAAATCGCACAGCAGGATTATTAGGAAATAATGCGACATTTGTTGACAAGTCAGGAATTACAGTTACCGATAGCCTGAGTTAGCATGATTTTAAACTGAATCCATTAAGGCTATTCTCCAATCTAAAATTGAACAGTTTCTGACGACTTTTAAACAAGTTTTTGTCCTCAAATGCAAAAAGTTTGCAGTCATTCTTAGTCAGAAGCTGTGTAATCTGACTTTTTTTTCTTCATTTTTCTGTAGGGACAGATCTTTTACAAAATTCCGCCATAGTTGGCGTTTTGTACCAAATATCTGAACGCAACAGCATAAGGGAAGGAAAAAAACTGCAATCGCTTATAACACAATATATCATTTCCTTTGTAAAAACAGAAACTATTTGTTAGATGAAAAGACATTCCAATAATTATGCTTGAAAGTACCATGTTTTAACGTTTATAAATGTGTAGGTAGGTAAAAGTTTCACAGTATTGAGCAACGCAAAATACTTTTTTGATAATACCTTTAATTATTAAAATCAATTACGATTTCCTCTAAAAATCTTGATGTCTATAGATTTAATCTCTAAAAAATTGTAGTCTGTTGTATTATTTGGCGCATTCGTACTAATGAAAAATTAATTCTGATTGAATCATTTGAATTAATAAGACATCTTAAAATTCAATCATTTAATAATAAAAAAAAATAAACAAAAGATAGAAGCGCATAATAAATTCATGAAGTAGATGTTTCAGTCTTTAAACATCAGTAAAAGTATTGACGGAGTCAAACTGTTGTTTTCATCAGGATGTGTTCTAAAATACATTTCTGACTTTTTAAAAAAATTATTGGTGTCCATCAATATTTGTGCTAAAAAGGGAGCTTATTTAACACCAGATTACTCTCTTCAAAAAACTTACGTTATTGATTTCGTTGCATTGTGAGATTTATTATTTAATTTCGATATTTATACTATTTATACAACGATATTTCTGTGAAAATTAGTAATCAAATAAAATATACGTTATTTACCTTTTTATCACAAAAACAAAAAAAAAACTATATATGGAAAAATAAATTATCTTTTGGTTTCAAGTACATACTTCTGATGATAAAAAAATGATGAAAAATTAATTTTTCGCTTGTGCGTCGCTAAATAGTAAGTAAATACTTTTTACTTAATCTCTTTTCAGTTATTATGGATAAGTTACATTTTTGCAGTGTGGAGAACATAGTATTGGTTTATAAATTTATCACTTCTAGTGATATTATGATTTAAATATTCGTTTTTCTTTCAGTATGTAAACATTACTATCTCAAAAAAAAAAAAAAAAAAAAAAAAATCGACATACTAATATAATTTTTAAGGCTAGTTCATATTTTACATATTAAATTTTTTTTATTTAGTACATAATTGGATTAAACAGATGTTTGCCATAATAATTCGAATAGTTCTATTTTTAAACACGTGATATAAATGCGGTGTAAATTTTACAATAAGTTATCTACTTTTATACGTTTTATTTTTAATAGTATTCAGATATTCGAACTGAAATTATAGTCGATAAATCTAAATGGCTAAAACATGGAAATTCAAACTTTTTTGCAAGACGTACTTAAGAGACTTCGAATTTATGTAAATTATCAGGTTTAATGTTTATTTGGTACGAAATAAGGGTATTAAAACCAATTACGTTTTTGGAAACATCTTTGTATAAATACACCAGAGTATTTATAAAAAAAAAAAGTGCACTAAAGCCAAAGTTAACTATTAAAGATGGAAATACACTTTAATGAATAATAATAATAAAAAAAAAAAACTTAAAACAGCAGAATTAGAAATTTCTATAGAATTTAGCAATAGTTTAAAAATGCTATCCGAAAAAAAAGCAAAACTATACATGTTTTTGAAAAGTTGCTTTTTCGAGCTTTTATGTAATTCGAATTTTTTTTTATTGAATGCCCCATGTAAGATTAAGTAGCTTGAGGTATATTTACCGTAAAGAAAAAGTCAGTTAGTTTCAGATTTTCACGTTCATTGCTTTGTAATTAGAGTTGACTTCATCTCTTTTTCTATTACATACTGCAAATTTTGTACGAATGCTCATGCTTCATCGATACGTAATAAAATATAGTGATAAACCACATTTTTTAGTATTTTTTTTTATCACTATTAATACTGAATAAATATTTTTCTTAAAGGTAATTATTATAAATATTAAAAGTAACATTTATAATGTTACAGCGAATTTTGTTGTTGCTAAAATTTTCAGTGCATAAATCCTAACCTAAAAAAATAGCGACATAATTATTTATATTCGCATCATTAGCGACTTATTTGCAACATAAAAAAATTGAAATTTATTATCGTTTAGAAACATTTTTAACTACATATTTATCATTTTTATGAACGGCTGTTTAATAAAATGCTATTACGACTAGCATTAACTAAAAGTATCTCAGATAAAAACAATTTTTCAATATTTTTATAAAATTTTGACAATATATACAACTTATGATTTTCCTTTTAAATCTCCAATATATATATATATATATATATATATATATATATATATATATATCACAGAAATTTGAGAAAAATTACGTTTCTCCCGTTGGTCTAAATTGGTAAATTTATTGATTGTCATCACAATTTTAATTTCAACCAAGAAGTATTCGTCTGTGTAATATGATGCTTATATGATGTATAATACGTAGCTGGAATGCGAAAATGATTTTCTCTTCATTATAGTTCCCATTATAAGTTAGGAAAACGACCAGCATTTGCACGTCTGTTCTATTATGGGCTTTCATATTGTGTATTTAGACAACAATTGATGTCGTAATATGTTTGATGATTGAATCGAAGTTCTCGGATCAGACTGCACATGTGCTGTAAACTGTTAACTATACTCGATGAAAGACTATATTTGCATTTCTGTACTTTAGCAGTGATTTAGTACACAAATGAAATTAGGTTACCAAAATATTGCGTTAGGCTATAAAATGTTTTCATCGGCATAGTTCAAAATAATAATGAATTGAACATTTAATTATATATTTGTCTTCACGTAACACGTTCATTATTAAATACACATAAGAAGTATGAATTTCTGCATAACAAGTTTGACAGTTGCAAATCATACATATACTGATGCAGATATACGGTATATGCACACGTGCATGTATCTAATACGTTTATATATAATGATGCGTTGGTAAGTACTTCAACAGAATTTTCCGAGGCTGAGTGACTCTTCCGACCATCATGCTAATCGCATGAAAGCGTAGGAGAAGTGAGTTCGATTTCTCATATGTTCAAAACTACATTGTTGTCATCATTGTTCATGTCTGCGTCAAGCTTGGTCTATCGACTAAATTACTGGATCGTTTAATTTTTTGTATTCGGATTCATAGGCTGGTTTGGGTTAACGTTATGCTGATGGTTAACCTTAACCATCAGCATTTCTGCAAGAATGTAGTTTGATGTTTAAGGGAGTTACAATGAAATTCAGTTTGTATCAAACTATCCTCGCTAATGATCAAAAATTGGTTCTAGAACTAATCTATTTTTAATATGTAATCTTATTTCAAACTGCTGCAAAATTAAAGAAAAAAAAAGATTTTATACTTCAAGAATGTTCTAGACAAAAGTAAAGTAAATGAAACATTTTAAAATCCTTATATCAAGAACCAAAACATAAATGAGAATTTTTCGATTTCTAATTATTTTTCATAGTTTCTTTTAAACTTTAAATATCCACCATTTTGGAAAAAAATGGCAGATCAAACTGACTAATGAGCTTGGTCGAGATGTTTATAAAAAACTTATATAAATGCTCGGTTTCATCCAGGTTGATTTATAAAAACGGAGGCTATCGCATGACAAAAAAAATCTGATATACAGTGTCCTAAAATGTTTACCCTGATTTAATCATGTTTTTATACTAAAGTAGTTACATTGATTTAGTTTTTCATTTACAGGCCGATTATTCAGTTTTTTTGGCTGTGCAATATTAATATGCAGGTTCGTCACTAGGGGCACTGCTGCTTCTTAATCCGGAAACATTAGTTTCCACACCACAAACGATACAGTGTGTTGTGTGGCTGGCTGAGACCAAATAATCAAAAATTATGCAAACAAGTTTCAAACTAGCTGCGGAAAACAAATGTGAAGTTGATAAAATATTGAATGTAAACGTTTTTTGTACCAAGACAGTCGGAACGGGTGAAAAGGATGAGCGGTTATCTACATCTGCAGCGACTTTTGAAAGCATTCGAAAAATTCTTTCATACACCCCAAACTAAATCATTTAAACTGGCTGAAAGACAGCTCCGGTTAACGAAAGTGATTAAAATTCTATGCGTACAAGTTGCAGAGTGTTTAAAAGCTGAAACTACAGGACTATAATGCACGCAAGCAGCTTGTTTTCAGTACATTTGAGAAATTATATGTCAATACAGATTTTCTCCAAAGGACAGTGTTTTCCGAGCAAACGACATTTTGCATCAACAACAGCGACATTTTGCAATGTATGTCAATCAACATTACTTGCAAATGGGTGCTCAGAAAAACCATAATCTACAAGAGAGTATATTCGAGATCGTCCCAAATGCATTGTGGTGCACATTATGCCTTAACACCGTTATTGGCCTTTCATTTTCCATAAAAAAACTATGAATGTTAATGTAGCATATATGTTTGAAAATAATGCAATACCCAAGTTGCGGAAAATGTGGCCTAGCATGTTTTTTCAACAGGACGGGCCACCTCCTCATTGGGCAATGTTTGTGCGAGAACTGCTAAACACTCACTTTACAAATCGCGGTTATTAGTCGCGACGGTAATTCCACCATTGGCCACTGTTTTCCCATACATTAACTCCAGTGGACTTCTTTCTTTCATTCAAAGATCAAGTATATGTGACACCTATTCCATACCTGTTGCATTTGCAAAAAGAATCAGTCTAGGTATTCAGAATGAAATTCCTCGCATGTTACTAAATGGATGGCAGGAGATGACAACAGCCCATTCAGATAAAGTGTCATCAATAAAATTTGAACAACTTTCGTTTTCCTGTTCCAAATGCAATTCTTATAAATAAAATAGTCAATAAGATTATACGAAATTTAAATCAGGGTAATCATTTTGAGATATATTAACATTTGAACTGAGGTTGTGTGTGTGTGTGGGGGGGGGGGGGGATATATCAAAAATTTTTGGAATCGCTCTTCACCAAAAGTTGATTTAAATACCTTCTTACTTCTTGCACTATTTAAACAAAATTGTAAAATTGTTTCTTCCTAATCTTTGCAGTTCACAAATAAAATATAATACAAGTTACATTCAGTCAACAAGTTATAGTAGTTATTTGTTGCATTTAGATGCAAAAGTGCCATTTATATATTATGAGAAAGTTTTATATATCAATGTTTTTTTTTAATATAAATAAATCAAACCATACATTTTATATTTATATTACTACTTTTATTATTTATACGTCTTAAAACCTTATACTAAATAATTAGAACAAATCAGGTATCGTTAGAATTCATAAAATATCAGAAGACACAAGCTACATGACGTATATTAAAATTCAATATGCCAGGTAGGAAAAATCTGATGAAAATCCCATTGAATCTCAGGATAATGGATATTGAACGAACGGCCTAGTCTAACTAATTACAAAAAAAAAAAAAAAAAAAAAAAAAAAAAAAAAAAAAAAAATTAAATTTTTAGAAGACGAATAAACAAACTGACTGCATTTTTATAATTTCGCATTATCCAATCGAAACTATAACTGGTCTAATACGGCCTTTTTAAAACTGATTTGTATTGGTAGTCATTTGCTTTGAATATAATGTATGAGACTTTAACGATAGATTCTACAATTTGGAAATTATATATAAGATGTAAAGTTCAACAGGTTCATATCTCATTTCACTGCTCTTGCATTAGACGGTATTTAAAAATATATGCAGAACTATTGCAAAACCTATGTTTCCTGAGATTAAAAAAAAAGTAATTTCTTTTTAAAACATATTGATTAAAAATCCATTTATGTTAACGATCATATTATTAGTTAAAACATTACAAAAACATATACTTTTATGTTTTTCAAAAAATAAATCATTAATTAACCTGCTTGAATACCCCTATCCCTCCTCTTCTGACTTTAAGGTTTTCTTGGATTCTTTTAAAAGTAACATACACGAATCTAATCCCTTTATAAATACCTTATTTTTTAAAGTAGAATTCAACTGCTTGAATTTTTCAAAAGAAATTTTCAGTCTGGAATCCAATTTTCAAAGTCTCGTTGGACCATGAATACTTAAAGAAAAGTCTTTCTCAAGAATATTCGATAATATTGAACTCCATCGATATTCGATATTAAACACTTTACTTTGAAATTGTTACGGACTCATCAAACATTTTTTTTTTCCTTTTCTCTTTTGAAGGTTCATAAAAATATTAAATTTTTAACTTTAATGAAGAACAACATACTGAAATTTTAACTCTTTTTTTTTTTTTTTTTTTTTTTTTTCGATAGTTATTGGAGACTGCAAAATAAATGAGAAGTATTATGCATGTAGAAATAAGTTTGAAATTTTTACGTAGAAATGTATTTCATTTTATAGGTTGTATTCAATAAATGGAGATAAGATGTTAAGCTTGTAAACACCAAGTAATTAAACAGATATCTGAAAAGAAAATTATCGTGCCTTTCAAAGTATTTTAATAATTAATTAAAAATAATATAGAAAATGATATTATATCGCTGATAAGATACATTAAGAGAGCTTAAAAAGTCATGATATCAATTTTTCACAAATGAATAAAATTTTAATAACGTGTTATAAAGCACTAGAAATATGATAATTTAAGTTTGAATAACGATAAATATATGATGTTGATAATAACGCCAGCTTTTCAAAAATATTGGGTGGGCTAAAAAAATTTTGAGTTGAATAAACACATGTAATTTTTTCCCTTTGTGTGTATGTGTTAATGAGAATGGGAGAGGGTGAGGAGCGAAGGACTGAAGAATGTAATTCGAAATAAATTATATTTTTCAAAGTAAATTTTTAAATTTTTATAATTTTATTCTAATTTTATAAATTTACATTATTATAAGTTATCCTTATAAATATATAGATGTTTATTTTAAATAAAATATTATTACTATTTAATATTTATAATATATAATAATTTATTAAATAAAATATGATAACTATTTAAAATACAAAAAGATAAATGTCAAGAAAAGCAGATATTTTAGCCATCTTAGTGCTTTATGAGATCAAAACATCAGAGCATATGGAAAAAAGGTGCATGAAATTTGTTTTTGTGAGAAAATTAACTACACATTTGCTGAAGGGGTTTATTTTTTCCTGTAAGTTTAATTAACGTCCTTACAATATTTCAAACAAAATTGTTTTGAGAACGTTAATAAAACCAAATTTTATTACGACGATTATAAATAAAAAAAAATTAATTCTGAATTAAATCAATTAAAATTGGGTGGATGGAGATATCAAATTATTGGGTAGACTCGCGTCTCATGGGCTCATATAAAGATGTAGAAGAAAATTAAAGGAAAAACTCGTAGATTAAATAAAATCTTGGTGCTTAAAGTACATGGATGTTTCAGTAATTATAGAAAAAGCAATCATTATAAACAAAAAATGGATTTTAAATCCCATTTAAAAAAATTGTGAATTTTTGCTAGTACAATTCATTTTATACTGCATTATATTGCATTATCTTAAAACGAAAAATGATTTATATCTTAACACAAGTATTAAAGTTTACTTTTGTTAATATTAAACGTCACTGATACTTTGAAATTAACATATTTCCAAAATTCTTCTACTTCTAAATTACTTTCCACCTTTCAACAGTACATCCTCGAGTTCAAAATCCAAATACTTCATCATACATATATGCATACTTTTTTTTTTTTTTTTTACTTTTTTACAATAAATAATAAAATGAAGTAAATAACATAAAACACAAGAAATGTATGTAAATAATTAACGAAAAAGCTCATATTTTATTCACTTTGATTTCATAAAACATTGAAATAAATTTTTTATAGGTTAAAAACCTAGTCATTTCTAACAACTATCGTATTAATTTAGAATCTGATTTAAATGCATACGTATAAAATTAATGCTTACTTACACAAAAGGCAAAATTTCTGATACGGGAAACCAAAAGCATTACAATGGTAACATTTCAAATAACTAGTAAGGAACTCCCAAGGAATCAGAAACAGAACTTACCTACAAGAAAAAAAATACAATTACTATAATACAAACTTTATATAATAGATAAATTTTATATAGAAGGAATGGTGATTATTTGTTTTTACATTAATTGTACATCTTATAGAAAGCATGATTACATTTTCTAATCATTGTGTACAGGTGAGAAGTACCCACATACATTAATGTCGGTTTTGTTTGTATGTTTTCACTTTAAACATGTTTTTGTTAATGATTCCAATATGACTTCATCTTAAAACTTATGTAAATTCAATATTGTTTTCCTCTGTGTATGTAAATTTTTGTTTTGTTTCATGTATAAACATATTTTCTATTTTTCTGCTGCATTTCGTGTCAATCCAAACAGTACTTGTCAGTTCTTTCGTATTTTAATGCTGCGTTCTTACTTTTCGCAATGAATGCATATCACTTAAAACATATTTTTTAATTGAACTTATTTCTTTTAATATCATCAGCGGTTTATTTTCGATTTAGATGTAAAATTAATTTAGTTTTAGATTATTTACTGTGCAGAGTGTGTCCAGAAGTTGTCCAGAGTGTATTGAGTTTGCTTTCACATTTCAAAAGTTCATTCGAAATAAACAAGTTATCGTATCGGAATGCGATTTGCGTTATAAAGCTTGTCAAAAAGTGGGATTTTTTTGTAGCAGAAGAAAATAAAATAGTTAAAAGTATTCCATATTCAAAAGCTCATAGAAATGTCATAGAATGTTAATCGTTCAAAAGGCCAAATAAATTTATTTAAATGTCACATCAGAGTGAGATTTCCATTATATTACTTCGCCAACAGTAACCAATACTAAAGCAATAACCAATCCAAAGAAAATTCAAAAAATTATCCTTCTTGAAACAAAAAATGACACTTTGAAAAGACTTATGGTGACCGATTGATCAATTTGTTTATATTCATGAATTTTTGAATTGTGAACGGACTTTGGGTCACCATGTGTATTCCATTGGTGTAACACACATACATACATAGATTCATTTAATTATACGCAAGAATAATTTCAATTATATCAATAAGATTTTTTAAAAATCAGTTTGATAAATTTTCGTTATGGGTTGCAAATTATTCATATTTGCATTTCTATTGTATTATCAAAATTGATTATCATCGACGTGTGTGAATTAGTTTTGATAAACGACAATAAACTTTCTTAACTGTTTCGTTTAATTCACAAAATGAATACTTGAGACTATTATTTCCACCATCAAAATAATCGTAGTATTAAACCGATTTGAAGCCAACTATCTCACAATGCTTTCAAAGCTCAAGCGAGTTTAAATCTTAAGTTTATTCATGTGTATTCGTTGAATTCTTACTAATCTTAAAATAAATGTGTTAAAATGATTTCAAAGAAAACTTATAGCTCAGGAATATTGTAAAAGCTGTATAAAGTTGAAATAAATAGAATTTTAGAGGTAATCAAGATTGTAAATAGCAGTTTCTATTGTTTAACCATATAATGCTGTTACGTGAGCACTAGATGTCGTTTAAGCTTAGTTTCAACTCATTTCATTATAAATTTAATGTTACAAAAATACCTCGTCAATAATATGAATTATAAATGTAGCTATAGGTCAGCTTGATAAATTTTCGTTAAAAGTTGTAAATTATTTGTATTTGCATTTATACTTTTCAAAAGATTGTCTAAATTGATCATCGCCGATGTGTGACAATTAATTTGAATAAACAATTTCCAGATAAGCTTTCTTAACTCTTTAGTATCATTTACAAAATAAACATTAGAGACATTTATTCCATCATCAAGTTATCCATAGTATTGAAACAATTTAATGCCAACTATCATACAGTGCTTTAAAAGATCAAACAAGTTTAAATATTAAAGCAAAACTTTAAGTTCTTTCAAGTGCACTCGTTGAATGCTTGCTTATCTTGAAATAAATTAGTTAAATGATTTAAAAATAAATAATATATATATATATAGGAGAGACTGGGGCACATTTGAAAATCTCAATGTTTCGTTAGTTATTATATGTGCTTTTTGTTTGAAATAGATTACCAACGATGACAGCACCTGAAGAAATATGATAAAAAAATTTTGAAGTTCTTTGCTATTTTGTTTGTCCTCAGTAACCAAAACACTGTTTATATATCATAAAAGTAAAATCTCAGTTCCAACTCGCCAAGAGAATAACTTTATTTATTTATTCATTTATTTGAATTTTAATGCTTTAGCATATGCTATGAATACAAATAAAAGATTATGATTTAACAAAAATTCTTCTAAAATTGAGAAGTGTTAATGATTTGTCATTTTAACTCTAGAGGCCAAGCGGGACACTTGTGAACAGACTAGTTGGGGGAAGATATAAACAGTTCGTAAGTGCCCCAATAATCATTCTGTGATTCTGTTTCTTTCATTTAATTTCATGTGAAATAATATCAGCTTCACTATCTATAAATTTCCAAAAATAGAAAACTTTCGCCATGCAACATTTGATTTTGTGTTGAAACTTCTAGAAAAACATCTGCCAAGAAGTACATAAAGAGCAACAGGCTCGTTTACCTTCAGTTGTAATTTAAATAAATTTAATATTTTCTAAAATGCAATAATGTTATGTAATATTTTACTAAACGATATACAACAACATTTTTCATGCATTGTTAATAGAAAAAGTATTGCATTTAAAAGCTTTGCACATTTTTCCATTTTTTCCAAACTTGGAATGATGGCTTACTTTCATCTCTAAAATAGCTATTTACATGATGCTGTGAACGGAGATAGATATCAGTAATATGTTAGCAAAGTAAAATTTATAAACTGATAGCTAACAATCCCGATTGGAAGCACACAATCCCCTCTCCTCTTTCAAAAGCAAAAGAAGTTACATTTGGGGGAGAAGGCTTATAATCGAGATTTTTCTTAAAAATAATTAAAAAACGCTTCTTTATTATTAATTTAGAAGTAAATAAGACAAATACACGGGGTTAAAATCTTTTGCATTTCGGCTGATTTCCGATAACTATTATCTAAATGACCCCTCCCCAAAATCTCACAAAAAAATTGAAATTTAAAATTTTTATGATAATAATAAAATTTACTTCATTATTTTTTATTTTATTGCAACAGTAAATCAGTCATCTAATTCTCCCTGCTCCCCGATTCTAATTATTTTCATCTTATAATCTTGTATTTAAACCTATCACCCAGAAACTGGAGAAGTTTATATATACTGATGTACTACGTTTGATAGAAACCTGGAGCGAACTTTCTTTCCTTCTTTCTAACCGATGACCAGGCCCCTACCTGCCGAGTTACCTCAGCTTAACGGGTTAGATACCTGGTATCGGGTCGAGTGACCACCTAATCGCCACGTAGCGGCAATAAACCTAATAGTTTCTCTTGATAATCCGCCTGATAATCATATCTGTAGTACTTCCTTCTCATTTGAGCATACTTTGTTTTGTCGGTTGCTTAGCGTTACATCTTGTTGTTTGTACTGCAAATACTACTTAAGTTGGTCTCGTAATTTAGAACCTTCATCAGATGATGAGGCCTTCACCTGGCAAGGCATCTCCAGGGGTATAATTCACAGGTAACTTGGAGGACTTTGCACCCATGAAAGATTTTACATGCACCAAGTGCCATTAGCGTATATAACTCCTGGAGCGAATTATGCATGGAAGATAAGAGCCAGTACATGTCAAAAATGGAGAAATCCGTACTATCTTGGGATGATCTTTTTAGTATTAACTTGGCAAGATTTAAAAAAATGGAAAATTGGCATTTTAAAAAAATTTTCGTTTACATAATCAATTTACATTAATGTTTACATTATTCGTTATATTCTTTATTTATATTATCTGTTTACGTATGATCTGTATATGTAGGTTGACAGAATTAGCAAATTCATTAAAGATAATCGAGATAGCAAATTGCAGTTTGAATTGATTTAACAATATATTGTTGCTAAAGGGTCACTAAATACCGTTTTGAATTAATTTCATCTCAATGCATTATAAATGTAATTTTACAAAAGATCTTCATCGATAGAGTGAATTATACATGTAGCTGTGGATCAATTCGATAAATTTTCCATTAATGATTCTAAATTATTTATATTTGCATTTTCACTTTAAAAAAATTTGTCAAAATCCATTATCATCGACGTCTGAGAACGAGTTTTGATAAAGGATACTAAACTTTCTTAACATTTTGATCTCATTCGCAAAATGAACGCTAGAGACGATTACTTCCACCATCAAATTATTTGTAACACTAAACCAATTTAATGCAAACTATCATACAATGCTTTCAAGGCTCAAACGAGTTTAAATCTTTGAGCAAAATCTCAAGTTTATTTGAAGGTTTTCATTGAATACTTGCTAATCTTAAAATAAATTTGAAAAATTATCTCAAAGATAATTTATAGTTCAAGCGTCATATTAATAAATAAAATTGAACTAAATTGCATGATAAAGGTAATTAAGATCTTAAATAATAATTTCAATTGCTTTAATCGTATAATGCTATTACGTAAGCACCGGATATCGTCTAATGCTAGCTTAAACTCAATGCATTATAAATATAATTTTACAGGTGTACCTTGTCTATAGCAGTAATTATAAATGTAGCTATGTGTCAATTTGATAAATTTTCGTTAAAGATTTCATATTACTCATATATTTTCATTTGTACTTTAGAAAAAAGATTGAAGACAGTTGATTATCATTGACGCGTGGCAATTAGTTTTGATAAAGAATTTCAATATAAACTTTCTTAACTGTTTGTTCTTATTCACAAAATGAATGCATGAGACGATTAATTCCACCACCAAATTAATCGTAGCATTACATCAATTTAAAGCGACTATCATACAATGCTTTTAAAGCTTAAACGAGCTTAAATTTTCGAGCAGAATCTTAAGTTTATTCAAATGTATTCATTGAATGCTGACTAATCCTGAAATAAATTAGATAACTGATTTCAAAGATTACTTATAGTTCAGGCGTCTTATTATGTAGAATTGAAATAAGTTGCATTCTAAAGGTATTCGAGATCGTAAATTGCAATTGCAATTGCTTTAACCATATAATTCTGTTAAAAGAGCACTAAATATCGTTTAGGCTTAGCTTCAACCCAATGCATTATTAATTTAATGTTACAATAGTACCTCGTCCATAGCGTGAATTTTACATGTAGCTATTGATAAATTTGATGTTTTTTTATTCAATGGTTATGAATTATTTATCTTTACATTTGTACTTTTAAATAGATTGTCTAAATTCATCATCATCGACGTGTAACAACTATGAATGTGAAAAAGATTAAAAGATTAAAGATTAAAGATTTAAAAAGAATAACGATTTTCAAATTAAAAAGCGCGTGATACATTTAATTTATTTATTTTCAATAACTCTTTATTCCGATTTTCACGTTCATTGTATTTTTAATTTTTATTTTTCTATTTACATTCTGAGGATGACTCTATTAATTTTTGAGTTGAAACATGTAAATAAAAATGTTTTAATATATTTTAAATGTTTTTGTTATTATACAACGTCTTAGAAGCAAAATGTTTTTTTTTTTATATAACATAAATTCTTATATTTTTATATAGAATATATATTATTAGTATTACGATTTAGTGTAACAACTAGTTTCGATAAGGGACAATAAGCTTTTAAACTATTTGATCTCATTCAGAAAATGAACGCTAGAGACGATTACTTACCATCCTCAAATTATTCGTAGCATTGAACCAATTTAAAGTCAATTAGGTGACCAAACCAGTAATTGACCGCATAAGGTGGGCGCTTCGGAGGTTTCATTATATTTCGTACAATGAACAAGAATGAAACTGCTGAAATTAAATTAGCAACAAAATTATAAATAAATGTTTTATTTGCCATTTATCTAGTAGTTGATTATATCATCCATTCAGGCGAATTCAGGTTTTGATAGATTTCATTCCAGTAGTTGGTCACTGGTCATTTTAATATTTTTTCAATGTAAAGTGAATAAAATAAAACAATCTGAGAATAAAGAACATTTTAATGAGACGAATAAAAGTAAAAAAATACAACTTGCTTATAACTCATAAACAATGTTGAAACTCTAAATCAGAGCCAGAGAAAAGATTTTTTTTTTTTTTTTTTTTTTTTTTTTACTGATTTTTGTGGATTATATGCGGGATATAACTTGATCTTACTTATAAAAAAAGAACTACTTCCATAGGCGCCCACATGCGCGATAAAAACCATAGTAAACCATAGTAAACTCCTTCTTTTTCCATTTCCAATATTTTTCATGAAATATATTTTTCTTCGTACTTAATTACAACATTTTCATCAATATACTTTTGCGCAGTTTTCTCATCTGAGATTTCCACTGATGCACTTTTACCGGACGAAACTTTGGCATTGGACTCAAAGCTGTGTGAGTTGCTCAGTCGTTCTTTTTCTTCCTAGTCGGAATTTTAAATAGTCCAATAACTTGACTTTGATGTATAAGTTGTTGCTTCCTCTCTTTTTTTTCCTAAATCATTTCTTTCTTTCTGGTTTCCTTCGCTTTTCCCTTATCTTCGAAAGACTTTAGTCACTGTTTTGACGTTGTCGCATAAGGCAACCATCTCTTTTCTGTTTTTGACTTGTCCGGCGAGTCGTGAGGCCATAGAATGTTGTCTGCAAAAGCTAGACTGACATTTTTCTTTTTAAATTTAGCTTGATCTAGGTATTTTTGGGCGCTCGAGAGTCACATAATTTGCAAGTGGGTCCATCTGCTTTAAAGATTCCAATGTTGCATGACATAATCAAATACTGTTGAAGAATCATGAGATTGTGATGCAATACTTTTAAATAAAAGAGTTTAAATCTTCGATCAACATCTTTAGTTTATTCAAGTGTTTTCATTGAATCTTTGCTAATCTTGAAATAAATTTGATAAACTATTTCAGAGATAATTTATAGTTCAAGCGTCTTATTTTACAGAATTGAAATAAATTGCATTCTAAAGACAATCGAGATCGTAAATAGCAGTTTCAGTTGCTTTAACTGTATAATGCTATTACATGATCATCAAATATCATTTAACCTAGCTTAAACTCAATGCATTATAATCATAATTTTACAAAAGTACCTTATCGATAGCAGGAATTATAAATGTAGCTATGTGTCATTTGTTAAATTTTTGTTAAGTGTTGTAAATTACTCATATATTTTAATTTGCACTTTATAAAAAATATTGTCTAAATAGGTCATGATCGACGTGTGACAATTTTCTTAAAGAATTTCAGATAAACTTTTTTAACTTCAGTAATGCAATATTTCAAAAATTTGATCACATACTGAAGGAGTATCAACTACTGGCGTAATTACCCTGTCATACAATTCTTTCAAAGCCGAAACGAGTTTAAATCTTCGAGCAATATCTTTAGTTTATTCAAGTGTTTTCATTGAATGCCTGCTAATATTAAAATAAATTTGAGAAATGATTTCGGAGATAATTTATAGTTCAGGCGTTTTATTATATAGAACTGAAATAAATTGCATTCTAAAGATATTCGAGATCGTAAATCGCAGTTTCAGTTACTAACTATATAATGATATTACGTGAACACTGCATATTATTTAAATCTAGCTTAAACTCTATGCATTATAAATATAATGTTGCGAAAGTACCTTGCCGATGGCATATATTATGAATGTAGCTATGGATCAAATTGATAAATGTTCATTAAAGGTTGTAAATTATTTATATTTGCATTTGTACATTAAAAAAATATTGTCTAAATTCATCATAATTGCCGTCTGATAATTAGTTTTTGATAGACAGCAATAAGCTTTTCTAGCTGTTTAGTCTTCAATCCCAAAGTAAACGCTAGAGACAATTACTTCCACCATAGAAATAATCGTAGCATTAAACCATTTTAAAGTCAACCATCATTCAATGCTTTCAAAACTCAAACGAGTTTAAATTTTCAACCAAAATCTTAAGTTTATTCAAATTTATTCGTTGAAAGGTCGTTAATCTTGAAGTAAATTAGATAACCGATTTAAAAGATAATTTATAGTTAAGCCATCTTATTATATAGAATTGAAATCAGTTGCTTTCTAAAAGTAATGAAGATCGTAAACAACAGTTTCAATTGTTTTAACCATAGAGTTATGTGGGGAAACTGGGCCATGATTTTACAATGTGGCTAAGAAGATTCTACCAATTCAACTTCTAACAGTTAAAATTGATCAGTTAGATTCACTCTAACAGTCAGAAATTTTGAAATAATTTAGTAAATCTGCTCTTTTTCATACAATTTTTATTATTTTTTAATTCTGATTGCAGGGTATTGTGTACAATGTTGTTAGTCATATTTTCTGAGAAAACTTCCCTTTTTTAAATATTAAAAACTCTGCAAATTATAGGCAAAAACGTAGAAAAATCTAGGACTGATTTTATGAAAACCTTGATTTCCCCACCAATATACTACATACTATCCACATAAAAATGAACAAAATTTATTACGTTAAACACTTAATCATAATCTACAGTTTAAAAGCTTTTTCCACACTATTTTTGTCAGGGTTATCCAAAAGATATTAGCTCTTTTTCAATTTGTCGTCAGCCTTCTATTTGATTTCAAGAAAACGTGTTTGCATATGACCTATATTATTCTGCTTACACATTTGGAGTTTCAGAATAATTCATCGTGTATGTTTCTTTATAGTTATCAAAACGTCTAAAATCGCAAGTGACCGGTCATCTTTGGGCTTGTAGTGTATATGTATAACAATCTAAAAATATTCTATATAATTTTTTACAATTTTATTTCTTCTCCCCGTGAAATCTCACATAGATGTATATAATGTTTTTCTTTTCTTTTTGTGTGCGTGTGTGGAAAAAAATTAACAATGTTCTATATTTTTGTATAAAATAAAAATATAGTTATGAAAGTTCTACATATATATTTCTTTTTTCATATTAATTTCTGAAGCAAATATATTAATAATAATAATAATAATAATAATTTTTTTTTTTTTTTTTTTTTTTTTTTTTTTTTTTTTTTTTTTTTACTGAACAAATATTTTATCAAAAAATATTATCTGATAAATGTTACATATAAAATATATCCACAAGAGTTTTAATAATTTTATTGCATTTTATAATTTCATGTTTTAGCTTTGCACCTAAGACGAACAAACGGATAAGTATTGAATATTTATCATTGCTAAGCAAAAATATCGGCCGAAAATGCTACTGAATAAAAGTTGCATGTAAAGTTAACCAGCATAAGTTATTTTTTTCCCTTTTTTAACATTAAGCATAATATGAAATGTTTAAAATGTAAAAAAATTCTATATTTTTTGTTCAATAAATCTTTTATGCTAAATATGCTACTAGACCAGGAGGCAGCAGTATCAACACGATTCTGAGATGGTCCATTTGTAGTTAACACATCTAAAATTCCTCATACGGAAGGAATAAAATCATTAAAGTAGGCACTACTCTACAGGGTCTCACAAGTAATGGGACAAACTTAAAGCGGAGGTAGGGGACATCACAAGGATTCAGAATTGCATACCAACCAATGGTCGGAAACGTCTTCGTCTGTCGGTAGGTTGTGTTGTTCACAAGAGCATTGGAGAAAAACAGCTTTCTCAGATTCTTGAGCTCTAGCTTACTTGACAATGTACCAAAACATGTCAGGCGCCGCCATATATGGTTTCAACATGAAGGGGCACCTCCCCATTATGGTAGATGTGTTCGTGAACATTTGAATTGGGTGTTTGGTCACCAATGGATTGGCTGTGGAGGACCGGTTCCCTGGCCACCACGCTCTCCTGATTTAAGTAGCATCGATTTCTTTCTTTCGGGCGCGTGTACTGAAAAACACTGTGTACGCAACGGCTGTGGAATCTGAAATGGATCTGCTTGCAAGACTCATCTGCGCTACTGCGGATATCCAACAAAATCCAGGTGTATTTGAGCGAGTCCGCCAATATATGGTTCGAAGGTGTAATGCATGCATCGCTACCAATGGTGGAAACTTTAAACATCTTTTCTAACATTTTCACATATCATCTACCACAGTAAATGAAATATCGTTGACAAATAAATTATTTCAGATGATCTCAGTCTTGTGTCTCTTCGTCCCTTGTACCTGTCATATTACCTTCCAATGACGTTTTCGACCATGGGTTGCTATCCAATTCTGAATCCTTGTGATGTCCCCTACCTCCCTTAAAGTTTATCTCATTACTTCTGGGACACCCTGTATATTGAGAAGTGTCGAATATACCGGAAGGTGGTAGCTTTGACAAAAACCTCGTCGATTTCACTGATAAAAACCTAGGATTATTTAAATCTCGATTCGCATATTAAAATGCAATCGGTCCGCCAAGGCATATCTTGGTGGAATACACCTAAAAACCCAATTTTAACGGTTGATTCGTAGGTTTATCATTGTGTTTTCCTACAAACCCAAGAGTATGAAAACATGGAGGATTGGGAGCAGGAAAACATAATGATAAACCTAAGAGTCAACCGTTAAAATTGGGTTTTAAGGTCTTTTTCACCAAGATATGACTAGGCAGACCGATTGTGTTGTAATATGTGAATCGAGATTTAGCTAATATTACATTTTTATCCGTGAACTCGATGAGGCTTTTGCTGCTGCCTCCCGGTCTATACAGCAAAGTTGACAACCTCCCATTTTTTTAAATAATTGTATACCCTTACAAAAAATGTTTTCTTTATTTAATTGCAAAAATTGTGCGATTGCATAACACAAATGATTCTACGTAAAAATATTGGTATTAAAAATATAAGTTCGGCAACTATCTTACAGGATAAAAAGGCAATTTCAATATTTGTATAATGCATAATTTAATATTTATATTCTTTTTTACTGCTCAAGAAAAATTGCAATCGAGAATACTATTGAATATCTATTAAATTAAAATTATGTTTACACATGTTTTGATATTTTACTGTTTTGTTGTTCTTATAAAATTAGCTATGGGGGTTTAAAATATAAAAGTTTCATAATAAAGACAATTGTAAATATTTTGCTGAATAAACATAAATTAGATTAATATATTTATCTCGATTTACTATGCAAATAGTTTTATTATGTAAAAAAGAATTAAAAATAGGAAGTTAATCTTTTATTTTTTTTCAATGCTGAAAACAAATTTCCGTTTAAAATATAACTAAAAAACATTTGACATAAAAATGTAGCAAAACAACTTAGGATATATTTATTACATTTTAGCATTTAGCTTTAAGATGAACGTTGAAAAAAAAAGAAACATTTAATATTTTTCTTTCCGAGGAAACATTCAGCAAAATGTAACTTTGAATAATTATTGCAAATAAAATGTAACTACACATAAATTTCTATGCATTTAATTCTCTTTTAATATTTATTTGATTTGTTTATTTAATTAAAACTGTAATCCACAAATTGTTTTCTTTTCCAGGAGTTTCGCAGGAAATCTGTGATCAAAGAATTCGCTCTGAGAATTAACTTGGTTCCTGATGAAGCTATCGTATCCGAAATAGAATTCGTCGTTCTAATTTTGTTATTTTGTTATTTTGTTTAATTGTTTCTTTCTGGGCTTCGTTTGGTAAAGAATTGAAAATTATTTCACACGTGTTTGGTAATTCAGATAGAATAAAAGTAAATAGAGTTTTATTCGTTTTGGGGAGTATTTGGAGAATTATATTTATAAAATTTTAGCATTTAGCTTTAAGATGAATGTTCCTTGAAAAAAAAAAAAGCATTTAATGTATATATTTTTTTCGAGCAAATATTCAACAAAACGCAACATTGAATAAATATTGCAAATAAAATGTAACTACACAAGTTTCCATGCATTTAACTCTTTTTTTCATATTTATTTGATTCGTTTATTTAATAAAAACTGCAATTCACAAACTGTTTTCTTTTCCAAAAGTTTCACAGGAAATCTGTGATCAAAGAATTCACTCTGAGAATTAACTTAGTTCGTGATGAAGCTATCGTATCTGAAATAGAATTCGTCGTTCTATATTGTTTATAGTTTTCTCGTTTGGTGAAGGTTTAAAAATTATCTCACACGCGTTTGCTACAATACAGATAGAATAAAAGTAAATAATGTTTTATTCGTTTTGGAGAGTATTTGGAGAGTATTTGGAGACTTATATTTATTACATTTTAGCATTTAGCTTTAAGATGAATGCTCATTGAAAAAAAAAGAAGCATTTAATATTTTCCTTTCCGAGCAAACATTCAGCAAAATGTAACGTTGAATAAATATTGCAAATAAAATGTAACTACACAAGTTTTCATCCATTTAATTATTTTTAAATATTTATTTGATTCGTTTATTTAATTGAAACTGTAATCCGCAAACTGTTTCTTTTCCAGGAGTTTCGCAGGAAATCTGTGATCAAAGAATTCGTTCTGTGAATTAACTTAGTTCATGATGAAGCTATCATATCTGAAGTAGAATTCGTCTTTCTAATTTTGTTATGTTTTGTTTTACCATTTCTTTCTGGGCTTCGTTTGGTAAAGAATTGAAAATTATTTCACACGTGTTTGCTATAATACAGATAGAATTAAAGTAAATAATGTTTTGTTTGTTTTGCAGAGTATTTGGAGATTTATTTTTATTACATTTAAGCATTTAGCTTTAAGATAAATGTTCCTTGGAAAAAGAAAGCATTTAATATTTTTCTTTCCGAACAAACATTCAACAAAACGTAATGTTGAATAAATGTTGCAAATAAAATATAACTACACAAGTTTCCATGCATTTAATTCTTTTTTTAATATTTATTTGATTTTTTTATTTAATTAAAACTGCAATCCACAAACTGTTTTCTTTTCCAGGAGTTTAGCAGGAAATCTGTGATCAAAGAATTCGCTCTGAGAATTAACTTAGTTCGTGATGAAGCGATCGTATCTGAAATAGAATTCGTCGTTCTATTTTATTTATTTATTTATTTTACCGTTTTTTTCTGAGCTTTGTTTGGTAAAGAATTGAAAATTATCTCACACGCGTTTGCTATAATACAAATGGAATAAAAGTAAATGCTGTTTTATTCGTTTTGGAGAGTATTTCGAGATTTATATATATCACATTTTAGCCTTTAGCTTTAAGATGGATGTTCCTTTTAAAAAGGAAAGCATTTAATATTTTTTTTTCCCGAACAAATGTTCAACAAAACGTAACGTTGAATAAATATTGCAAATAAAATGTAACTACACAAGTTTCAATCCATTTAATTCTTTTTTAACCCCTCCGGGACGACAGTGTTTTACGAAATTTTTAATGTTTTGTCACTGGATTTTAAACAGAAAATTGTTTCTTTCTAAATCGAGAAAATGCTCCGATTAATAAAGGCAAATTTTACAGTAAAATTTTACTGGTGGGGGATAAACGCGGATTCTTATGCCTTTCTGCGGCATGTATACATGTCACTCGTCCCCAAGGGGTTAATATTAATTTGATTCGTTTATTTAATTAAAACGCAATCCCCAAACTATTTTCTTTTCCAGGAGTTTCGCAGGAAATCTGTGATAAAAGAATTTGCTCTGAGAATTAACTTGGTTCGTGATGAAGCTATCGTATCTGAAATAGAATTCGTCGTTCTAACTTTGTTCTTTTGTTTTACCGTTTCTTTCTGGGCTTCATTTGGTAAAGAATTGAAAATTATCTCACACGCATTTGCTATAACACAGATGGAATAAAAGTAAATAGTGTTTTATTCGTTTTGGATATTTATATTTTTACATTTTAGCATTTATCTTTAAGATGAATGTTAGCTGAAAAAAAGAAGTATTTAATATATTTTTTCCCGAGCAAATATTCAGCAAAACGTAACGTTGAATAAATATTGCAAATAAAATGTAACTACACAAGCTCCCAAGCATTGAAGTCTTTTTTAATACTTATTTGATTCGTTTATTTAATTAAAACTGTAATCCAAAAATTGTTTTCTTTATCAAGAGTTTCGCAGGAAATCTGTGATCAAAGAAACTCGCTTTGAGAATTAACTTAGTTCGTGATAAAGCTATCGTATCTGAAATAGAATTCGTCGTTCTAATTTTGTTATTTTGTTTTACCGTTTCTTTCTGGGCTTCGTTTGATAAAGAATTGAAAATTATCTCACACGCGTTTGCTGTAATATAAATAGAATATAAGTAAATAGTGTTTTATTCGTTTTCGAGAGTATTTGGAGATTTATATTTATTACATTTTAGCATTTAGCTTTAAGATGAATGTTCCTTGAAAAAAAAAAGCATTTAATATTTTTCTTTCCTAGCAAACATTCAGCAAAACGTAACTTTGAATAAATATTGTAAATAAAATGTAACTACACAAGTTTCTATGCATTGAATTCCTTTTTAATATTTATTTGATTTGTTTATTTAATTAAAACTGTAATCCACAAACTGTTTTCTTTTCCAGAATTTTTTAGGAAATCTGTGATCAAAGAATTCGCTCTGAGAATTAACTTAGTTCGTGATGAAGCTATCGTATCTAAAATAGAATTCGTCCTTCTATATATATATATATATATATATATATATATATATATATATATACATACATATATATGTTACCATTTTTTTCTGGGCTTCGTTTGGTAAAGAATTGAGAATTATCTCACACGCGTTTGCTGTAATATAAATAGAATATAAGTAAATAGTGTTTTATTCGTTTTGGAGAGTATTTGGAGATTTATATTTATTACATTTTAGCATTTAGCTTTAAGATGAATGTTCCTTGAAAAAAAAAAGCATTTAATATTTTTCTTTCCTAGCAAACATTCAGCAAAACGTAACTTTGAATAAATATTGTAAATAAAATGTAACTACACAAGTTTCTATGCATTGAATTCCTTTTTAGGTGCGTTCGTAATTATGTAAATACGTAGCACCTATTGTTGTCGCTCAGTCCGTCCGTCTGTCTGTCTGTCTGTCCGTCTGTCTGTCTGTCCGTCTGTCTGCCTGTCCGTCTGTCTGTCCGCCTGTCTGTCTGTCTGTCCGTCCACATATAACAACGCAAAAACTACCCAACCGAATCGTTTGAAATTTAAAATACATAATTATAACATAATTTTGTCGAGTCATTTCAAATTTTATGAAAATCGGATGGATAGATCAATTACAGGGACAATCAGAAGGATTCCGTTACATTACGGTCAATGGGGAAAAAGTTTCAAATGCATTATAATCGTTTGAAATTTAAAACAAATAATTATTGCGTAATTTTGTCGAGTCATTTCAAATGTTATGAAAGTCGGATGCATAGATCATTTACAGGGACAATCAAAGGTATTCTATTACATTACGGTGAATGGGAAAAAATATTCAAATGCATTTTTATGATGTTACACTAATTCGAACATAATAGAATTGGTATGAATGTATGAAATACATACTAAAATATGCATTCTGTACAATCTGTGATGCAAAGAATTTTTATTATTAAATTACAGGGCCACACAAAAGTATTCCACTACATAATGCTATACGGGGAAACATTGTTTGGGGCGTGTTTTAATTATATTCAACTATTTCACATTTTATGAATAAGATATACGTTTCTGAGGTGTAAACTTCCTTCATATTTACAGAAACACAAAGATTTCGACTACTATACTGTATCCGAAGTACGCTCTACTATATCAGCAAGATCTGAATATTTTTAAAACTTCGTTATCGTACGAACGCACCTCATTTGCTACGTTCACGTGCAATTTCCAACTTGTTAATATTTATTTGATTTGTTTATTTAATTAAAACTGTAATCCACAAACTGTTTTCTTTTCCAGAATTTTTTAGGAAATCTGTGATCAAAGAATTCGCTTTGAGAATTAACTTAGCTCGTGATGAAGCTATCGTATCTAAAATAGAATTCGTCCTTCTATATATATATATATATATATATATATATATATATATATATATATATATATATATATATATATATATATATATATATATATATATATATATATGTTACCATTTTTTTTGGGGGGCTTCGTTTGGTAAAGAATTGAGAATTATCTCACACGCGTTTGCTGTAATATAAATAGAATATAAGTAAATAGTGTTTTATTCGTTTCGGAGAGTATTTGGAGATTTATATTTATTACATTTTAGCATTTAGCTTTACGATGAATGTTCCTTGAAAAAAAGAAAGCATTTAATATTTTTTCTTTCCGAGCAAACATTCAACAAAACGTAACGTTGAATGAATCTTGCAAATAAAATGTAACTACATAAGTTTGAATGCATTTAATTCTTTTTTAACATTTATTTGATTCGTTTATTTAATTAAAACTGTAATCCACAAACTGTTTTCTTTTCCAGGAGTTTCGCAGGAAATCTGCGATCAAAGAATTCGCTCTGAGAATTAATTTACAAAGAAGGTCTCCATACGGACATACTCCGAAAAGTCTGAAAAAATTACAGAATGTTCTTCTCATGAGTATATATACGTTTATAAAAAAATTTTGGCGGAACCTCCGAATATTGTCCGTAAAAAAATAATGAAAATTGCGTTATTTGGCGATTTATCATCGGTTGGCGATGAAAAGAAATTTCAAAAAATAAATTTTTATGTCAAATACATCTTAAAGGAAAAAACTTTCATGTACAACTTGTTTAGATAAAATAAATAACTTTTGTTTTGTCAGTTTTAGCTTGTTTCAAGTATAATTTTGTTATATCGATATTTATATGTATTTATATTCAAATTTAACCATCAAAATGTGGGACTTAAAACGAAATTCAAATTTAAATTAAGATTGTTTCAAGTTCAAAGTCCAGTTAAGCATTGTCAATTCGATTTTGTTGCTATGGAAACATGTGGCTTTTATTTTTGAATACGCTTAAATGTATGAAAATAATTTTTCTGAATATGAGTTTTTTGTATATAAAAGTTTTTTTTTTCAGGGACAAATTAAATAACTACAGCAACAAACAATATATATATGCAGTGCAATATGTATTTATGTATATAATATATTAAACTCTCTCTTTGTTTATGTTTAAATTCATTTACCATTTACACGCATTCTAAAAATCCAAAAATTTTTAGTTGCATTAAATGGCATGCTTTTGGCGGGGAAACGTGCTGCTCGCCAAATCGCGTGACACTTTCGTTTCTTCACGCCAAATATTCGAAAATATTTTATTTTTTTTACATGTTTTTTCTGTAATTCCGCCGCTAATTTTGACTGATTCTTTATTACCTACATGAAAAGTTTAATTAGTATTTTTTTCAAAAAATTTTGAGTATGCCCAGTATGGAGACCTTCCTTGTTAGTTCGTGATGAAGCTATCGTATCCTAAATAGAAATTCGTCGTTCTAATTTTGTTATTTGTTTTCCCGTTTCTTTCTGAACTTCGTTTCGTGAAGAATTGAAAATTATTTAGCACGCGTTTGCTATAATACAGATTGAGTAAAAGTAAAAGTTATTTGATTCGTTTTGGAGAGAACATAACATTTTTCAGAAGTTATTGTATAAAAATACTGAGTAAGCTGCTTCGACCACATATCATATTATTGCACCGAAATAATATTGGTTTTGAATATGATTTGTTTTCTTACGTATATAACTACGTAGCACCTATAGTTTGTTATATAATACTACAAATCAACATCTACAACTAATATAGAATAATCCAGTGTAACAAACTTAAACGCTATACGATAATCAAATGGAAATATCAATATTTGCAACTTCTTTTAAACGGAGAATAATGTCAAATATTTCTTAAATAAAAATACGTATTTACAACTGTTGTGATATTTAAATGTTTTGATATTTCAATATTTTATTTTTTATTCTGAAATCTATTATGGGTTATAAAACTGCGAAAAACGTAATATTTCTATTTATATAACAAAAATAAAATAAAATAAAATATGTTGAATAAACATAAAATATATACAACTAAACAAACTCTAATATATTTATTAAAATAGCAAATAAATATATTATATAGATATATTTATTTCGTTTTATTATGTATATAATTTTATTTTGTTATTCCTAATACAGAATAAAATATAAATAGGATTAATCTTTTTTTATCCTTTGTAAAAACAAATTTCCATTGAAATTATAACTAAAAAAAACCATTTCACATAAAAATGTAACTACATAACTTCCAATGTAGAATTTATTACACTTAAGCATCAACCCCTTAGGATCGAGCGACCGATATACGTGCACCATGAAGCATTCAGAATCCTTGTTTTCTCCCCACCATTAAAATTTTATTGTAAAATTTACCTTACTTAATCACAGCATTTTCTTGATTTAATGCGGCACAAATTTCTGTTTTATAAAATCAGTGACAAAATATTAAAAATTTCGTAAAAGGCTCCGGTCGCGAAGGGATTCAGATGAATTTTCGAGGGAAAAAATAAGTTATGATAAAAAGAGATATGAAAAATAAGAGGCATTTAATATTTTTCTGTCTGAGCAGACATTCAGAAAAATGTAACATTGAATAAATATTGCATATAAAATGTAATTACGCAAGTTTCCATGCATTTAAATCTTTTTAATATTTGTTTCGCTTGTTTATTTAATGAAAACGGTGGATCTCCGTGGTAATCCAGAAGGTGTTTTCTTTTACAAAAATTTTCTAGGAAATCTGTTATCAAAGAAACTTGGTCTGAGAATTAACTTAGTTCGAGATAAAGCTCTCGTATGTATAATAGAATTATTCGTTTTATTTGTTTTTAGTTTTCTCTTTTCTTTTAAAATAGAATTTAAAATTGCTGCACTAGTTGATTGCCAGATTATACATAGAATAAAATTAGAAATTATTTTATGTATTTTGGAGTAAAGTGCAATTGTTTTCGAAGATTATCACATTAAAATATCGAGTGAACTTCTGCATTCAAAGATCGTAAATTTCCAATGTGATAATTCTTTTTTACAAAGAGAAGTAAATCATGAATGGACTTTTAATTTTGAATGTTTTCTCTTTTTTTATATACAGCTCATCATGAGATATCGTTTTAGGAGAATAAAATTTAACTTATTATTATTATTATTATTTAAAGATAATAATAATAATAATAATAATAATAATAATAATAATAATAATAATAATAATAATAATAATAATAATAATAATAATAATACATTGCATGTCGCATGAAATATTATATATTTCCTAATGTTGTAGAATTATAGAGGTATTGCTAAGAAATTTTAATATTTTGGTACATCTACCGGAAATTTGCGCATAAGCATGTTGGTTTTTCCTAGAAGAATGTGGTTTATTTAATTTTAATGCTATTACTTTAATTCCTTGCATTATTTGTGTTATTCGCAATAACAAAAAAAAACAAAAAAAAAACTATTTTCTTTTGAAGAAATTTCTTAAGAAATCTGCAATCAAAGAAAAGAACTCTTAGTGTTCATTTTGCCCCTAATAAAGTTAACGTGTCCGAAAAAAAATTCTTTGTTTTATTTGGTTTTAACTTTCTCTCTCTCTCTTTTGTACTTTGTTTTGGAGCGTACTGAAATTTATCACACCAATTTTTACTAAAATATACAGCGTAAAAAATTAGATGTTCCTTATTATTAACTGAACTATTCGATAACCACATTCAAGCCACTCAAATTTCAGAAAAGCGTTTCTTAGATTCAGATGAGGCCTCAGAAAACTATTCGACCTCAACTAGACATTTTCAGCTGCGAAACTGAAGCTGAGTTTGAAATTGTAGAAGAAAAATGTTAATTTTAAAGTTAATGATAAAATTATCGTTTCTGTATGTTTTGTAAATTAAACATGTTTGCAAAACATGAAAATATTTATTTGAGACCTCGTAGCATCCGAAATTATTCTAAATAGATTAATTGATTTTCTAAATAGATTAATGCTCTGTAAATAGATTAATGCTCTATTTCCAAAAACAACGGGCAGCTAATAAAAATTTATTTTTATAAATTCGTCTTTAAATTTCAAAAGTATATTCATTTATGTTTTTTTTTTTTTTTTTTTTTTTTTTTTTTTTTTTTTTTTTTAAGATAAAGGAACACTTTTCAGAATCTTGGATGACTCGGAACGGAAGAGGTTATTGCATGTTTTAGTTCGTGATTATAGTGCATTTTCGTAAATTAGTTTACATAATAGATTGAATAAAAGTAGATTTTGTTTAGCGTATTCTGGAAAAAATAGGGTTTTTTAAATATTATCACATAAAAATACTGAGCAAATGTATCCGCTTAAAACTATATTTTTTAATTCTTTTTTAGTAAAGATACGAAAATACATAATCAAATACTAATTGCTACATATTTTTTTTATTTTTTTTATTTTTATTTTTATTTTTTATTTATTTATTTATTTTTTAATACAAAATGTATTTCCGGATGTTTCCATGCAAGAGATTTCTAATAATTTCAAAAAGAATGAAATATAATAAATTTCGCATAGGTCGTGAAACACTTTCCAGCATTATAAAAATAGTTTTAAGAAATCTTAATATTTGAATATATCGAAAGGAAATTTGTACATGGGCATGATATTTTCCGCTACAATAATGATGGTTTTAATTTTAATACTTGTATGACTATTTAAAACTTATGTTATTCAGTTTTAATTAAAAAAGTTTTTGAATACCCAGAAATGAAATTTGTACACAAGCCCGTTGATTTCTGCTTAAAGAATAGGATGTATTTAATTTTAATTCGTGTAATCTTTTTAAAGTTTATATAACTCATTTTTAAATTGAAATAATATTTGAATGCATAGAAATGAGATTTGTGCACAAGCTTATTTATTTTCGTTAAGAAAAATTGTATGTATTTAATTTTAACACTTGTAAGTCTTTTCAAACTTTATATATAATTCATTTTTTTATTCAAAGTAATATTTGAATGCACAAAAAAGGAAATTTGTGCACAAGCATGTTTGTTTCCGCAAAAAGAATGGGAAGTATTCAATTTTAATTCATGCATGACTTTTTAACATTTATATAATTCGTTTTTTAATTGGAACTCTAATCCACAAACTATTTTCTTTTCCAGAAGTTTCGCAGGAAATCAGTGATCAAAGAAACTCGCTCTGAGAATTAACTTAGTTCGTGATCACGCTATTGTATCTGAAATAGAATTTGTCGTTTTCTCTTTTGTTTTCGGTGTATCTGGTTTTTAGTTTTCTCTTTTCTTTCTATAATTCGTTTGAGACAGAGTTGGAAATTATTGCACCAGTTCTTGCTATAATATAGATTCAATAAAAATAGAGACCTTTTTTTTTTTTTTTTTTTTTTTTTTTTTTTTTTTTTTTTTTACTTTTTAAAAAGATTTTTCATAAAAATGCTAAATTAATTGCATCTTTAAATTAATAATTTTTAACATAATTCGTTTTTTTTTAAAAATAAAATTTGTAAATAAATAAATAAATAAATAACTATGCTGGAAACACTTGATGAAATTAAGCAATACTTTTGCACTAAAATTTAATAACTTATAAGAAATCAATTACATTCATTTTATTATTTCACTGTAAAAATAAATAAATAAATAAAATAAAAAAATCTCTCAAGCTACAAAAATTACAAAATTCTTTTATTTTTTATTTATTCATTTATTTATTTATTCAAAATAAAACTGTTTTTCCTTGAAACAGTTTTTTTTTTTTCTGTAACGAATAAAATTATTTTCTGTAAAAATAATAGATTTATGTTTATAATCTTTCTCTAAAATATTATAGTACCAATAGACTCTTGGTTTACACTCCAAGCTTTACGTTTACTCTAATATATTTTAAATAATTTATAATTAATTGCAATATTTTTAATTAAACATTTTTTAACCATATAGAAGTATACTATGTCTTAAGCCTCTTCAAAAACTTTTCTTATAATACTTCATTCATCATTCTACGTTTTGTAAGTGCACAGAAAAGAGAACGTTGACATAAAAAATATAATGCATGAATTGACTAAACGTACAAAAAAATTCAGTATGCAGTGTTTGATGTATACTAAAAATTCTATCCAATGATACTTTATTCGTCGTTTTACGCTACATATTTGGGAAATCCAGTATGTTGTGCCACATGTTAGGAAAAAAATCATGTCCAATGATATCTCATTCATTATCGTACACTACGTATTAGTTGAGAAATAGGGATGTTGATAGCAGAAATAATACATGTGATGTAGTACATCCTAGTATATTTGTGATATTATACTGCAATTAGATAGTAGATAGTGAAACAAAATCCAAAAGTTTAAATTATGACATACTACTTGTTCATTTATATAACACTACAGTAGCATCCCCCCTCCTCCCTCCCCTCATGATAATAATAATAATAATATTAATAATAATTTTTTTTTTTTTTTTTTTTTTTTTTTTTTTTTTTTTTTTTTTGTACAGTAAATCAATTAATATCTCAAAAAGACGTAATAATTTTTTACGAAGTTATTAAAAATGCATGAGAAAAAAGCTCTGCAATAAGGATAATTCTAAGCTTACTTGTCTAAGTCTGTAAAGTAGGTTAATGCTTGAATACGCTCTTGGAATAGAAACAACCTTCCGTTAAATAAATAGCTCATTTTGTGACTGTACGTGTACTTCAGAGAAAAATACAGGTTGACAGACACAAACTCAAGAGCAAAATTATAAATATTTGTTGCAGGGTTTGAATTATAAAAAATAAAAACTGGGAAAAAAAAAATGGACGTATCTAGTAATGGATCCTAAGCTGTTATAAAAGAAGAGATAACGGGTAACAAATCTTACTCTTACATAAGATTCATTTTCAAACCTATCTCTGCAAATCTTTGAGTTTCTAAAACAGGAAACTGCTACCTTCTATAATCTTTAAGATTTCAGAAATAAACAGCTTCCAAGACCGTCCCTTATCTTTAATGCTAAGCCTTAGATCGTCGTGTCACTTCAAGATTCGGAAGTGACGTCACGCAAGTACCGACTGTCCGGAAATAGGTTTCAAGATGAGTTGAGATGCAACTCCATCAAATACTCCCTATATTTTCTGTATTTCTAGTGATCCATTTGTAGAAGGAATCATGTCAGAGAACTTATAGTCTCCAACAAATTGCAAACTTTTTTTTATAAGGTTTTGCCTTCTTTTTTCAATATTGCAAACATAATATTGAAATGATACATTAAAAACAATTGCCAATGAATAGAAAACAAAGGAAATTTTCCCATACATTTTAATTACCAAATAATCCCAGAAAATTAAATAAAGGATTTTTTTTAAACCCCTGACTCTCTTTTACTGAAATTTTTGTCTTATTTCAATTTATTTAAAAAAAGAATGTTTAAGGAATCTTTTTTATAGTAAGTCTGAAATTTTCAATACGAACAACTACTTTTGACATACTTGGAATTTTAGGTAAAATTTACCTCAATAACACCAAACGACAAGTCATTGGGTGATTAAATTTTGGAAACATATACATTTTAAGTTTGTATTCCATATATGGAACTCATTATTAATATTTTTAAAACGAAGTACAATGTGTTTATGATTTTTAGACAAAACCAAAAAGCCTTGTATTTGGTCTGTAGTAACTATATATACACATTATATAGATACTAGAGAATGCGAAAAGTTAGTTTAGCAAGAAAACGCATAACAGATTAAAATTTCTGTTTCAGCAATTTATGCTAATAGATGGAAACATTCTTGAATATACATTTGTTCAGTCCTGTAATTTACCTAATACTTACAATTTAGCTAAAATTTAATTTAATCTAAAAAGTACTAAAATCACATTTCCAGAAATTATCATCGATAGACGGCCATGTATACAATTCTTTGTGCGACCCTATATATCATTTTATCTATAATCTATAAATATTTCTTAGTAAACTAAATACTGTTCAGGGTAAAAATGCATAACTCATTTAAAAAGCACCTTGAAGTAAGTTACCCTCATACTCAGCCCATTATTCTCATACTTTTACGAATTCTTTCGAGTAGCCCTGTTCATCAGCTATAGCTTTTATAAACACCATATGGATTACATACTTATAGAGAAACTTAAAAGCATGTACCATAATTAAAAACGCATTTCCTGCCGTCATTGCTAATATAAAATATCGGATAGAATATACTATCTGAAATCGTTTGTATGTCCCTATAAATGCTATCCGCTTCATATTACACATGAAATAAAGTATAGCAAGTTTTGGCGACGTATATCAAATTCATTATGTATGAAATAGTTTCACTTTTTTAAAGTACGCTGCAAACAATTTCCTTTAATACCATTGTGTAACATAATTCTTTTGTGTGGCCTTGTAAATGAATAATAACTATTCTTTGCATCGCATATTCTACAGAAAGCATACTTTAGTTCACTTCGTATATAAATATAAATTTTATTATGTTTGAAAAGTTGTGACACATTTAAAATTGAAAAGATTTTTTTCCATTGGCCGTAATGTAACGGAATACTTTTGACAGCCTTTGTAAATAAGCTAAATGCATTACAAACTTCATTTGAAATACGGATTGTGTTAATATAAGCATCTATAACATAAAAAAATTCCTGGGCAATCCGGGTATATTTACGAGAGTTAAAGCATGGGCTGACAAACCGAAATAATAAACACTTTTCAGCTGTGGTAGAAGTGTTAAAAAGCTATTTATTTTGAATCATTCAAAGATTGAAACCGTTACATTCTATCACATTTCAGTTTATTTTTGCTTTTTCTATTTAATAGTTTTTCGTATCACATATTTTGTTGTATTACATATGCAATAAGTACAAATTGTCATATGGTCAAATCGTAGGAGTTTTTTTTTCTCATATCCCCCCCCCCCACACACACACACACAAAAATAAATAAATAAATAAATAAAAAATAAACAGCGAAGATCTATTTTCCCCTCTTAAAAAACCTTTATAGGACTTCTTCAGATGGTGCTAACTTGTTTTCCCATAGCAAGCTTATCTAACTCTCAAAGCGCCCTTTCAAAAATAATTTTACTACAGACAGTTCTTTATCCGAGAGAAGCAGCATTTTACGTTTCAATTTTTCAAAGTCTCCAAGTCCCCAAAGGAATTTCGCAACAGTTTTGCAGGGTTGATTTTCCGATATTACTGCGATACCCAATAACTTGAGATACATCGATTTTCCGATGCAGGAGGGGGGGGGGGGGTCTTTGTTTTAAAATGATGGCGACTTTATGGGAGTTTCGTCACTTATTCTTCAAAGAACTCCTTTTTATTTTATGGCGACAGAAAAATGAAAGCTCACAACCTATCGCTCTAAATTTCCGTTAATAAATGTAGGTGATACTTTATTAAAGCAATAAATATCATTGGGTGTCACTGTGGGGAAAAATGTCTTTAGGGGATTAGAGAGTTGATATAGAAATATTTTCCATCATATTCTTCGTAAATAAAATGTTTCCTTTTTTTTTTTTTTTTTTTTTTTTTTTTTTCTTTTCAAAATCTGTGGAGCGGTATCTTAAAAATTTTCGTAAAAAGTATTGTTAAATAATAAAAGAAACGTAAGATGTAACCTCTGAGCTATAATGCCGATATTTATTTTATTTTATTTTATTTTTTGGAAGTGTGTATATTTAAAATAAACCTTAATGTTAAGAAAACAAAATTATACATAAAAATAACATAAAAATACAAAGTAAAAATATATGTATGTGACGATTTCAGGAGAACTCGAATTATTTTCACTGGTTAAACAGAAACACGCAGTCATGGCAAGCGAGGGAAAAAACAAAAATAATAAATAAATGTAGAAGATCCAATAATTAGTCATGGGCTGCTGTAAATTCATTTATTAAATTCGTGATAATGAGGAAGGAAAAGCTCCTTTTTGCAAAAATTCCATCATTATTTCAGCGAGCTGTCCTCATCGAAGAAGCAACCCAAGAAATCTTCAGAAGAATCTTCCTTTCATCTCGAGACTTCCCCCTTTTAAACTGAAAAGAAAGTTCTGGAACATTCGGTAACCTCAAACCACCATTCTTTTATGTAAACAGAATTCTTGTCCAGTTACGAGGCTATTTTAAACAGACGATAAATTTATTTTTAAAAAAATATTATTTAACCAATTTATAATTGACTCCGAATTTTAAATATCTTAGGCAGACGATTTTTATACATGATTAATTTTAAGAGAAAAGAAAAGAAATGAATTTATTAATATGCACATTATCGTTGACGGCGGAAAAATAAATAAATAGATAAAATAAAATAATGATATTTTTTGAAAGGTATGGTTTTGGAATAAATTTAATAAGAATTTCTTAAAAAGGGTTGATAAAAACATAGAAGAAATCAATTTTATTTGGAATATTAAGAAATAAAGTTTTAATTAAGAATATTTTTAATTTAGAGCCATCTTTTTAAATTTACGCATACTGGAATAATGTTTTTTAAGGCAAATTAAGAATTTATATCGTCTGCACACAGATTAACAGATTAGATCTAGAAATAAGATTTTAATTTAATAATTTGAAGTAAGTACGGAATATTATTATAAGAAAATTAAGATAGTATAAAGGTTAGTTTTGGCGAAAAAAAAATTTAAATTTGTAATATTATCCCCCCTCCCCAAGACTTTGTATGAAATTGATAGTTAAATAAAACTACAAGTTCAGACAACAGAAATATAATAATTTAGAAAAGTTAAATTTTGGAATAAAACTGTCAAATCCAGGAAGCCAAGAGATGGAAGAAAAGAAAATTAACGCAATATAAAAAATATTAGCGATTAAAATAAAATAGTTAACAGAAAATAATTCTGAATTGAATTTAGGTAGGAGCATTTCCCTGAAAGAAATACAATAATGTTACAACATCACTTACCATTTGTAAGTGCATAGGAGATAATACATATAATAACAGTAAATAAGTTATGAATATTAATAAGCAAGAGATAAAAATATAATAAAAACAATAAAAATTCGTTCTCATGGAAGTTTAAATAATTACAATGACTTAATGCATAGTTTATTTTAAATAAGTCCTTTAAATGAAAAAAGTCTTTCAAGAATATATAAAAGAGTCTTTTTCAATGTCCAGTGAATACAGTCTCTTTAATTAAATATCTCCAAATCTAGTTTAAGCTTTGTTTTTTATGTTATGTTGGATCCAACATCTTTTAACAATCAATCAAATTTTTCTTTCAATAATATATCAATTTTTTTAATAATAAATAGCATCACTCTCAATATCAATAATAAATAATATAGAAAAATTTAAATAAAAATAATAACAACAATAATAAGTGATAGTATAATAAGAATCCATATCCTAATATTTCTCAATAAGAGTATAATTAATACTAAACTTCATTATAGAAATCATAATGATAATAAATAATAAAACAAGAGTATAATCAAAAGAAAATATCACAGTTAGTTTATTACTGATAGGGAAAATATTGGTTGAGGATAAAAATAATTACATAGCAACTAAATAATTTTCTTATCTTCTAATAGCATAAGAAAGTATTTTTTGCTAGCCGAAAGAATAAATTAAAAAAATCATAATAATTCCAAAATCCAAATAAAATTAAATCTAACTATTTAGAAAATGGACTCTCAACCAGTATTTCCTTACAATAATTCCTCTCTGATACTCTTTTACAAAATTGTCAAATTTGGTTATAAGTTTTCAATGCCAAATGTAGAATAATGTTTTATCCACACATGGTTTATAAACTTTAATAATAAAATACAATAGGAATAAAAGGTGTCATTCTTAATTGAGAAATGGAAATAAAAAAAAGTGTGCTTTTTTGAAAAACTTTTAATCTGTAGTTTTCACAATCACTGAAAATCACATATTATGTTATAGGTTTGAGTAGAATCATTAGATTTTATAACTATTATCATATAATATCTGCTGAATAAATAGAGTAATACTAATGTCAAATAAATGAGTAAATATAGTTAGACTTAAACACCCTTAAAATTAATTTATCAACATCAATTTGAAAGCTTTTACAATCAAAGTGTTCACCTTATGCCTGCATAAGGAGCCCAATTTACTCCCAAAAACAAGTAATATTCTTGTAGCGCTCCAAGAACATACCCGCTGATGTTGAAAATTATGGTTTTTTTATGGTAAATTTAATCTATTGTCTTGACTTTAGTTTGATCTAGTGATTGTATCTGAGGTTTTGTTTGTTTTTTGGATTGCTCATGAAACAGTTTAAAATCTTCGGGTGAAAAATAGGGTCTTAATTTAGAAACATGCACAATAACGGAATTCTGTCCTGTCTCATAATTAAATTTATCTATTTCATAAGTTACATCAGAAAGTTTATTTATAATTTTATATGGTCCAGAGAAAGTAGGTTCTAATTTTCGAGTGTTAGGGTATTTAAATTCTTCATAAATTACAGAGTCTTGTATTTTTAATGGGCATTCAACAAAATTTCGATCATAGAGTCTTTTACTTTTAAGGTGAAATTCATGAGTTCGCGCTTTCGCAATTTTGAGGGCTTTGTCTACTGATGGGTAATAGTTTTGTTTTAAAGGAGATTCATAAGGCAATTGACCATAAAATAAATAGGCAGGTGGAAATTTGGTGATAGAATGGGGCGTATTGTTGTATTCTTCGATGACTTGGTTTAATAATCTAGTCCAAGGTATTTTAGAAGAAGTGGAATTAACTTTACATTTAAGCCTGGTAACTATAGTCTGATTAACTCGCTCTACTTTTCCATTGGTCTGAGGATGATGTGCAGATGTAAAACGCTGTTGAACGTGATGATTTCTAAGGAATTTCTTAAACCTTGGAGATCTGAAAGATTTATGCCTGTCACTAAGTATTTTTTGAGGTGCTTTGATATTGAAAATTTGTTTTAAACAGTTAGTGTATGTTTCAGTGGTAACATTTTTGGAGGGAAAAGCCCAAACAAATCTAGTTGCATGATCTATTATTATGTGTAAGAATTTTTTTGTTGAGTTGTAATAGTTAAATCCACCAACAGTATCAATAGAAAGACATTCAAAAGGTTGATCTGTTGCTGGCATAGCTTGTAATAAGCCGAATCTTTTCTGTTTTGGTTTTTTATTTTTCTGACAGGTATCGCAATGTTTAACAAATTCGGTAATGTCTATTGTCATATTAGGCCAATAATAGTTGGGAGATATTAAATTAAGCATTTTTTGAATTCCTAAATGTCCAAAATTATCATGAGCAATATGGAGTAATTTTCTTCTTAATGACATTGGTACAACAATTTTTTTGAATCCCTTTTTCTGAACTATAATAATTCCAATCTCTTTTTTATATTTTTTGTCACAAACATTGTCTTTGTCTTGCATCTCTATAATTTCTTTCCTATCTAGCAATAAACTAATATGTTGATTAAAATGACAAACAGGATTTCGTGACAACATGTCTGCTTCGACATTTGTTGAACCCTTTTCATATTTTATCTCATAATCAAACATACTAAGTTTGAGTGACCATCTAAAAAGCCTACCTCTTAAGTTTTTAACACTCTTTAACCATACTAGAGATGCGTGGTCCGTATGAATTGTAAACTTGACACCATGAAAGTAATGATAGAACTTGTCAAGAGTATCTATAATAGCTAAACATTCTAATTCAGTTATGAAATAATTTTGTTCATAACTCTTCAAAATTCTAGAATGATAAGCAATAGGATGTAAGAAATTATCTTTATCAGGTTGTTTTAGAACGGCACCTACTGCTATCTGAGAGGCATCTACAAACATATGTAAAGGTAATTTAGGATCATAAATTTTGAGGATGGGTTTAGCAATTAAAGAATTTTTTAATTTTTCAAAAGACTCCTGGCACTCTGAGTTCCATTCCCATATTGTGTCTTTTTTAAGTAATCGATTTAGAGGATATCTAATTTCAGCATATTTATTTATGAATTTATGGTAAACATTAATGGAACCTAGAAATCGTTGTAACTCTTTCACATTTGAAGGAGGTTTTAAATTTTTGATGGTTTCAATATTGGCATTTGCTGGTGTTATAGTTCCATTAGTGATTTCATAACCTAAGAAATTTATTTTATTTTGGCCTAATTTACATTTAGAAAGTTTAAGTTTAATGTTTTCTTGTTTGCAAATGTCAAAAATTTGAGCTAAATGGTTTAAATGTTCTTCTAAAGAGGAAGAGAAAATTATAATATCATCAAAATAGTGGCACGCAAAGTCGATTTTATATTTATTAAGGATTCTTCGAATGGTTCTGTTGAATATGGGAGGGCCCGTTTTTATGCCAAAAGGGAGCACGAGCCACTCAAAAAGTCCAAAATTGGTTGCAAATGCTAATTTTTCTGTATCGGATGGATGTATTGGTATGTGCCAGTAGCCAGAGGCTAAATCCAAAGTTGAAAAATACTGAGCACTACTCAATTTATCTAAAATTCCATCGATACGGGGCAAGGGTTCTGCATCATTTTTAATTATTGCGTTTAATTTTCTATAGTCTATACATAATCGCGTTTTTTTACCTTCCTCTCTTTTCATAACTAGTGTAACAGGGGCAGAATAGGGGCTATTACTTTCCTTTATCAGTCCGGCTGCTAACAATGATTGAATTTGGTTTTTTATTTCTATTTCTTCTAGAGGAGATGTTCGGTAGGGCCTCAAAGATATAGGTAGGTCTGAGTTTAGTATAACGCGTTGTGGTTCAATATTAATCCTACCCACATCATATTTATGCTTTGCAAAAATATCACTATAAATATGAACTAATTCCCTTAAATTTACATCTTGAATTAAATTTATTTCCCCAGTTAAATCTGAATCCGAATTATCGCGAAAATTTTGAAGAGTCATGGAACCTCTATAATCAGGATGCACATTAATTGCGTGATCATATTCAACACAGTCTTCATTTTTCATAATATTTCCACAAGTAGATTGTAACTCTATATCATGATTATTTACATTCAGTGTTTCATTATCATAATTATCTATTGCTACAGTATTACCAGTATTTAATTTCATATCTTTTTTATATTCAGAGGTTACAAATTCATTAGATTGATCTCTGTTTTGTTGTACTTGGTCCATATTTACTGTATTGAAATGAAGGGATCTCTCATTATGTATGGATATACTGTTAGTTATAATTTTCCTTCCCTGCCTTACAGTATAATTTTTACATTCTATGGTTAATTTAAATTTAGAACATTCTTTTAACCCCAAAATAGCATAATCCAAATTTGTATTGCATACTAAAAAGTTAACATATTTTTTAATTTTACCCACTTTTAGAAGAACACTACATTTTTTATTTATATGTAAAAATCCTTTTGCCTGACCAATGGTAACTGAGGGTATAGTCTCAATTTTAGCATTAAGTTTTTTAACAAATTTAAGTGGCAATAATGCAATAGTTGAACCAGTATCTACAACACATGGTAAATTATAATTATTTGTACATCCATACACAATTAATTGACAAACATTATGAGAATTATTTTGTAAGATATTTGGAAGAGTATCAGAGGATGGCAACTCATTCCTAAAAATACATTCTCTTTCCCAATGAAAAGCATTACTCACACCCCTATTTGTGCATATCCTACAAGGTCTTGAAGGGTATGAATTTTGAATATAATTATTTTGACAAACTCTAGGTCTTTGAAACTGAGATTGTCTTTGGGGAATCCAATTCCTAGGTGTATTATTGGGCCTAACTGGCTGAATCCAGGGCCTAGTTGGTTGAAAAGGTTGAAAATTTTGTCTAGCTGAGGGTTGATTTATTATTTGGTTTGAAACTAGTGGGGTGGAAACTTCCACGAATTGTTTGACAACCCGGTACCATTCTGTGGTACTACTAGGAGGATTTATAATAATATTGTTTTTGAATTCTGGTTTTAAACCATCAGTTAAACCTTGTAATAGTATATTTTCACTAAGATGTAATTTTCTACCAATTTCCACTTTTTTACGAAAATAAGTTTCTAAATTGTCTAAATTATCTAATTTCAGATTTGAAAAATCAGAAAAACTCGGGAAGTCTAATTCAATGAGTCTTTCTATCAAAATTTTCTTAATTTGTTCATAATCCGTACAATTTAAGCAGTCATTGATATAATTTTTTTGCGCTTCACCTTTCAAATATTGCGCAATAAAATTAAATTTCCATTCTAGATTTTTCTGTTCCCTATCACATGTTTTATCAAAATAAGTTAACCAAGACAAAATGTTCATTCCAGAACTCGGGTCAAACGGTACGAACTTAGGATCTTCCATAATTTTTTTATTCTTACTCATTAGAATAAATGAAGCACTTCTATTTTCTTTATTAAATCCTGATCGTAAAATCATTCGCAATAAATTTCAAAGCTAATAATTTCTATCAATTACATATTTTTTCAAAATTACTATATCAGATCCATAACATACAATAAATAATAGAATAATAAATAAATTAGTAAATTAATAAATTAACTTCAAATTACTCTCATCAATAAAATAATAAATAAATAAATAAATAAATAATAAATACTTTCCATCAATCATAAATAGAATAGAAATAATAATCAAAACATTTAATAAAATAAACTTACAGTTCACGAAAAATCTTCAATAAAATCCATTCTTCATTAAATTCCTCATCAAATACCTTTCGCATACTCACCACTTTGAAGTTATTAATTTTCAAAAATTTGTCATTATGACCATGATTATCTTGAGTCATCAGTTACACATAAACAGCAAAAAGGTGGAATATCAGGCCTCAGGAATTCACGAGATATTTAGAAGAAATCTTTCAAACCACTCGGACAGAAAGCTGTTTAACATTAAAATCTCCTCTGTTACATTCACTCGAGGACTCAAAAGATAATGGCAATTCTTGCTTAATAACACTTTCAACCATGGCGAGAAAAATTTTCGGCGATTCATATTTTTGTCATCACTTCGTTTCAGTAGATTCATTAGATTCATTTACATAGCATTTTACTTCTTCAGTAGATTCATTTCAAAATCCGAAACAGGCACTAGCACAGGCATTACCTATCCTGTGCGACTTTTCGATTAGTTGTGACGATTTCAGGAGAACTCGAATTATTTCCACTGGTTAAACAGAAACACGCAGTCATGGCAAGCGAGGGAAAAAACAAAAATAATAAATAAATGTAGAAGATCCAATAATTAGTCATGGGCTGCTGTAAATTCATTTATTAAATTCGTGATAATGAGGAAGGAAAAGCTCCTTTCTGCAAAAATTCCATCATTATTTCAGCGAGCTGTCCTCATCGAAGAAGCAACCCAAGAAATCTTCAGAAGAATCTTCCTTTCATCTCGAGACTTCCCCCTTTTAAACTGAAAAGAAAGTTCTGGAACATTCCGTAATCTCTAACCATCATTATTTTATGTAAACAGAATTCTTGTCCAGCTACGAGATTATTTTAAACAGACGATAAATTTATTTTAAAAAAAATATTATTTAACCAATTTATAATTGACTCCGAATTTTAAATATCTTAGGCAGACGATTTTTATACATGATTAATTTTAAGAGAAAAAGAAAAGAAATGAATTTATTAATATGCACATTATCGTTGACGGCGGAAAAATAAATAAATAGATAAAATAAAATAATGATATTTTTTGAAAGGTATGGTTTTGGAATAAATTTAATAAGAATTTCTTAAAAAGGGTTGATAAAAACATAGAAGAAATCAATTTTATTTGGAATATTAAGAAATAAAGTTTTAATTAAGAATATTTTTAATTTAGAGCCATCTTTTTAAATTTACGCATACTGGAATAATGTTTTTTAAGGCAAATTAAGAATTTATATCGTCTGCACACAGATTAACAGATTAGATCTAGAAATAAGATTTTAATTTAATAATTTGAAGTAAGTACGGAATATTATTATAAGAAAATTAAGATAGTATAAAGTTTAGTTTTGGCGAAAAAAAAATTTAAATTTGTAATATGTATATTTAGAAAGTTTTCGTATGGGCCAAAAATCCTTAAGAAGAGTAATGTTATTGCATAACACTTGATTTTAACTGTATAACAAGTGTTAATATTTTAAACTGGGTAACATTGTTTACAATTATGTATTAATTATTCTGCCAGCTTTCTTAGAAGTATAAATGTCATTTTTCAGTAAATAAATTTAAATATTTTAAAGGAAAATATGAGAATTTTTTAAATAGATTTTATATATTATTGGCTTAAAATGTTCTTTGAACGTTCCTAAATCCATTAGTATGCCCATCCCCCCCCCCCTCTGACCATTAGAAATAATCGAAAAAATTCTTAGGAGTACATACACTTGGATGACACGCCTATTCACATTAATTTTATGCTAACATTTTACACTTATTTCCACTTTTAAATTCAACTAGAACTACTGTATTTTTTTAATAAATTTCGTAGCATGTACATGTTGTTAAGGCTGTTCTCAACTGCGTTCATAAGCACAAAACTTTTTGACACATTTACAAATTCATTTTTTAACGGAAAAATAAGAAATTGGAAAGCCTGACTATGGAAGCGATTTGGAATCGAACTGAATTTTTCATTTTATGTTAATTAAATTACTTATCGAGTTATAAGCGATTTTGATCACGTGATCATACATTTTTTCTCCTTTTGATGACTGGTTTTTCTACTTTCGTCGTGAAATGCGGTTCAAAACATCAACTTTGAAGGTTTGTTCTCGAAATACCTATTGAATTTGATAAAAAACTGAAAAATGAGTGCGATTAGATAGTTTCTGAACAATAACACCTGCTATTTTCATGCATTTCTGAGCAAAAATGAATTAAAACTTATGTCACAAAGTTGCTCTTTTTGATTTAAGAACAACCTTAAAGGACAAGTAAAAGTCTTTCTTATAATTGTCTTCTCGTTTAATTAAGTAAAATGTTAAATTTAAAAGTATGAATATCATAGTTTAACTAATTATGTGTTTCAAATTTAACGTAAATTGCATTTATTACTAGAGAGATTTGGTAATTTTGTGAATTTTTTCGACAAAAGAAAATCAGGCTGCTTTATCCGAATAAACAGATATTTGAACTAGAAACTTCGATTATATTCTTTGTTGCATAGGAACAGCATGTACACTGTCACATTAAATAGGTACGAACAAGGAACACAATGACTGAAATATGTGTATGAATATGCTATACGAGTTCATAAAAATATTATAAACCATACGAGCCCAGGGCTATGCGAACTGGTGGGCGAAGGGGTGAAGAGGTGTTCGCCCCGAGCACGGAAAGTAAGGGGCGCCAAATTTATACTACCAACCTGAGTTGTTTCTTCTTTTCTTATAGAAAAAATACTAGCTATGTACACATTGGAAAGTTTTTTTTTCTTTTCGTGACAACATACATTTTCAAAATATCATATGACTTCTTTCTTGCAATCCAAAAGGGGCTACAAACTGTTGTACTGTACTGCAGATACATTTATTTTATACCTGTTTTTTAGATTAGCAGCTAAATTTTGTCATATTATTTAGTTGTTAAAATTAATTCTTTTAAAAGTTCAAAGTGTAAGCAAAATTTCTATTCAATACAAATATTTATTTTATAAATTTTATTATTAATATATTTATTTCTGTTTCCACACCTTTTTATTTTGTGACACCCGTCACAAAAAAGAAGTGGGAGGGGGATGGGCGCCAAATTGAAACTTTGCCCCTAGCGCAATTTTCTCTTCGCACTCCGCTATACAAACCAATGATTTATGTTATTTAATTCATTGTCTTAGAATATCATAACATGATTTGAACCTGGAAAAAGAAATACTAAATAAAAATGTTTAAAAATAAATTTTTTTTTTTAAATCATAAAACTAAGTAAATAAATTTTACTCTTAAGATATTTATTATTCAATAGAAAATTCTTATTGTTTTTCCGAATAACTGTTTAAAATGGATAGAGTTTTGAAATTGGATTTTATAACTGAAAATCGTGTATTTGTTTTAATTTCAACAGAAAGCACCATTCACTCTTTAATAAAGCCGTATTGATGTAGAGAAGTGTCCCCTGTTTCACGATAGTTGCATTTTTTTTCGACCGATCATTCATTTATTATCCATTCTCTAAATCTAGAGACCAGGTATTTATTTCATTTTCTTCATCGATATTTCCCTTTTGTCGCTGCTTTTCCCTTATTTCCCCACCGTGGACAAAAGAAGTGTTCTTTTGTCTGCCGAGAAACACGATGGCAATTCGAGCCCATTTAAAAGCCTCTATTAATATAAGTTGGATCGGTGGAATGGAAATCTACCGATGCCTCTGCTTCAGAAAAAAGATACTTCAGATATAGTGACGAACCATTTCGGCTTTAATTTCAAATCGACTAAGAAGTAGGAAAAAAAACTAATTTTCTTCGACCAAAATTCGAAAGTAAAAGCATTTCTAAATACTGAAAAAAAAAACTTTTCGCTTTTGCTTACTTAGCTTGGAAAGACAATTTAGGGACTGTTCATCGCCATTTGAAAAGTTTAAATAGAATGTAATGTTGTATTTTTATATATTTTTCTTGCTCTACAATTCAATAAAGTATTTACAACGAGTAATATACATAAGATAATTATATATAAGCTATTTATTTGGGAAAAATATTAAAACAAAGTTACTGATAATATGGAAAGAAAAACATTTCACTTGATGAGTTACATTTTAGTATTACTTTATTTTCTTTACTCTCTGTCCTTTTTTGTGCTATGCTTTTATCCCTCCCCCTCTTTATTATTTATCTTTTATTGCTATTTTTATTTATTTACTTATTTTTTTAATTATTTGGAAAATAGTTGTTGTCCTCGGTAGAGAAATGGGAAATCTGAAGCATATCTGAATCTTTTTATTGTTTGAATTCCGCAACTTATTTTATTTTATTCGTTTTCTGATTGGTCCATGTTTAATGTCCAAAAATGGAATACTTCTGTTAGCGCGTTAACAAAAAAAAGTAATAAACACTTTAAAAAATATAATAATTTAAAAAGAAATTGTAATAAATATTTCAAACAAATTTCATTTAAAAGTGCATTTGTTTCGACGTAACGGTGTAAAAATTTTAAATGTGCGATGTTTAGAAGTAAAAAATTTGCAGTTCAGAAAATTGTAAAACTGAAATTTCATTTTAAATTTTTTTAGGATCGGTCCAGGACTATTAATGTTTAATCCATGTCATATACGTAATAGGAGGCGTTCAGAAGTCAGTCTCATTATCTCCATCCAATAAAAATTTACATTTTAAACAAAGTTGTATATCTATAAACAACTCTTTTTTTTTTTTTTTTTTTTTTTTTAATTATTGGTTTAGGAATATTAATGCTAAATGCATAGCGTACGTAATATATGACTCGTTATGATCATCCTAAAAATGATGTTTATTATTATTGTTAATTTAAATATAGAATTTATTTATGAGTCTTTAAACTTTTAACCTTTGAAAATATCATTTTCCAAATAGTCGTTATAATTCGTTGAATTACTTTTTTTTTTTTTTTTTTTTTTTTTTTTTTTTTGTTATTAGCTAGTAAGTCGATATTTTTTTTAAATTTTATTACTTGGCATCAGACATTTATCATTCCTAAAAAAGTAACATTTTTTTAATATTTTTTAATGATAGCTTCATTCAAGCTTTAATGAAACTGTATTTCACGATAGATGCGGTTTTTTACATCGTTTATTCATTATCCTCTCTTTCAATCTAAAGAACTGTTATAAATTTCATTTCTCTATCGATATTTCCTTTTTGTCATCGCTATCATCTGTTTTTCCCTTATTTCCCCATTGTGGACAAAAGAAGTGTTCGTTAGTCTGCTATGAAACACGATAGCAATTCGAGTACCCTTAAAAGCCTCCATTAATAAGTTGGTTCATTGGAATGGAAATCTATCTCTGCCTCCGCCTCAAAAGAACGTCACTTTAGAAAGAGTGACGGCCAATTTCGGTTTTGATATCTGGTAGATCAAGAAAAGGATTTAATAATAATAATAATAATAATAATAATAATAATAATAATAATAATAATAATAATAATAATAATAATAATAATAATAAAATTTTCGTTCAAATTCGAAAGAAGTAAAAGCATATACTGAAAAAATATTTTTCCTTTGTGTTGATAATAATAATAATAATAATAATAATAATAGTAATAATAATAATAATAATAATAATAATAATAATAATAATAATAATAATAATAATAATAATAAAACAGAAGAAGTATTGTTGAGTAGCTGTTTGTTGCAATTTCGAAAGTAAAAGCATATTTCTGAAAAAATACTTTTCCTTTGTGTTAATAATAATAATAATAATAATAATAATAATAATAAAACAGAAGAAGTACTGTTGAGTAGCTGTTTATTGAAATTTCGAGAATTCAGATACGGGATGGTTCTATATTTTTTTACTATTTTTGCATTATTAATAAGCAAGTTATAGAGAACAAATATTATACATAAGTTCATTATATAAAAGGCATTCACTTAGCAAGAAGCAAAAATCTTTAAATAAAACGGAGTTATTTTTAATTCAAAAAGAAAAAAAAATTACTTCATGAACTACAATTTATCACATTTTGTTTAATTTTATTTTCTATTACGACTTGTCTCTACGTTCCTTTTTGAAGAAGTTATTATTGCTACTATTTTTTTTCCTTTTTTTCTGATTTTTCATAGAAGGGTTATGAAATAAATAAAAAAAATATTGCCCATTTAAACTGATGGCATTGAGCTCACAGGCTACGCATACTAATTGTACATTACAGCCTTGTATTTTCGTTAATTCCGTTCGAAAAAAAAATTAAGAAGGGGAAACAGCTCTCCCCTTTCTCCTTTTTTATACTTAATCATTGAACTTCCTAAACTATCAAGTACATGCTTTATCATATTAAAAAACCTATATCCAAAATTCAGAGCAAATCGGATAATTCTTAATAAAAACCCATTTAGCAGTTATATAATTTAAGAGGAGATATTTCCCTCTTTTATACTTAACCATTAAACTTCCAAAACTATTCAGAGGTTTGAACGAAATCTGACAATTCTGTTTGAAAAATCCATTTATGCAAGTTAAGGGGAAGGGCATTAGAACCCCCGTTCCCCTTGTTTATACTTATTCAATGAACACCTAATAACAGCCACGGACTCGCCTCATCAGAATGATCCTATATCTAAATTTTGAACGAAAACTGTTAATTCTGCATGAAAATCCCGTTTATATCAATTAAGGGGAGGGGCATGAGCCCCCTGTTCCCCCTGTTTATACTTATTCAATGAACACCTAATAACAGCCACGGTATCGCCTCATCCGAATGATGCTATATCTAAATTTTGAACGAAAACTGTTAATTCTGCATGAAAATCCCGTTTATATCAATTAAGGAGGGGCATGAGCCCCCCGTTCCCTCTGTTTATATTTATTCAATGAACACATAATAGCAGTCATGGAATCGCCTCATTAGAATGATCCTATATCTAAATTTGGGACAAAAACTATTAATTTTGCATGAAAAACCAGTTTATATCAATTAAGGGGAGGGGCATGAGCCCCCCGTTCCCCGAGTTTATACTTATTCAATGAACACCTAATAACAGCCACGGTATCGCCTCATCCGAATGATCCTATATCTAAATTTTGAACGAAAACTGTTAATTCTGCATGAAAATCCCGTTTATATCAATTACGTGGGGGGGCATGAGCCCCCCGTTCCCCCTGTTTATACTTATTCAATGAACACATAATAACAGTCACGGAATCGCCTCATCAGAATGATCCTATACCTAAATTTTGGACAAAAACTTAATTCTGCATGAAAAATTCATTTATATCCATTAAGGGGAGGGGCATGAGCCCCCGTTCCCCCTCTTATACATATCGAATGAACTCCAAAAACTAATCAGGGAAGCGCCTTATCAGGATATACCTATATACAAAATTTCAAGTGGATCCGATATTTTTATCATGAGTTATCGCGTTACGCACGAACATACGAACATACGAACGTACATACAGAACGGACGGGCACATAAGCTCTCAGGCTATGATAGCCTGTGAGCTAAAAATACATCATTGTCAGTTTTTATTCCCATCACTATATGTAGAATTTTTTATTAACTAATACTTGCAGAGAAAAAACAGTGACTGTGATTTTGCGGTACGGAAGAAAAGGTCCAGAAAAAAGCAGGGGAGGGACCACATCAGCAAAATTTATGCTTTTCCGAATATATTTTTAAGAAAGCATTTAATTATTTGACAGTGGCTTCTTGGCGTAAGTGCTTTATGCACAACTACAAAAGCGTATTTGTCTTAATGTCAATTGAAAAGTTCATTCAATATTTAATGGAAACACATTTTTTACACAATTTGTTTCGTGATAGTTTCGTTATTTTTTTCGGATCGTCCATTCATTAACCACTCTCACAAGTCTGCAGAACTGATATTTATTTCATGTCTCCAACGATAGTTCCCTTTGGTCACTGATATTCTCTGTTTTTTCCTTTATATATCCACAATGGATAAAAGAAGTATTCCTTTGTCCGCCGAAAAACATGATGTCTATATTCGAGTACCTTCAAAAGCCGTCATTAATAAGTCGGTTCACTGGAATGTAAATTTATAGCAGCATCCGTTTCAGAAGAAGAAAAAAACTTAAGAAGTAGTAGAAATCGATTTCGGTTTTGATTTCTGATAGACCAAGGAAAGCAAAAAACAAAACCTATAAATTAAATTTATTCAGACCAAATCCGAAAACAAAAGCATGCTAAACGCAAAACAAATGAGCAAGTGTGATCGCACATCGCTCTGAGAGTTTCGTTTAATAGTTCTTTCAAAAAAACTTAACCTTTAATGGATATATCCAAATTGTTAATTACAGATATTAAATTCTTTCATTGGTGGTAGCACCAACAAATTTAATTTTTAAATAATTATAACAAGAAGTTATTTATATTAATCAAGTTAAAATTATTTAAATAAAAATTCAAAATCCCATTTTTTAATCAAAAATTTAAAAAAAAATTGCGAAAATATTAATAAAACTTCAAATTTCTAAAAACAAAAAAAATATATTTAAATGAAATTTAAAATGCTGAATCATTAATAAATTAGAATAGTTTTTAAAATAGAAAGAAATTTGAATTACAAAAAATATTACGAATATCAGATGAACAAAACCCTGATGAAAAAAAAAATATTAAATCCTTCTTCATATTAAATTTTCAACTTCCAGCATCGTGGCACGAACTGAGAACATTTTGTTTACTAGCAAGACGCTTTATCTCCGAGATATGATGTCTACACGAAAAACGTTCAAATTAAGGCTCTCTTGTAAAATACAAATCATAAAAATGAACGGATGAGATTTAAAAAATAATTTAATTAAAATAATAGACTTTTTCAACATTTCATGATTTGTCGTATGACACGAAGTATTCAGCTGTAAGTACACAAAATTTGGAGTCTTAAGTTATAAAGTTTTTGTATACGGCCTCTATGATGGACGGACAGACAGATGCCAGAGACGAATTTCTGCAGATAAACGGAACCCTAAAAAGATTATTACTTCTGTCTTGTCAGCTTATTAAGACATCTTATTAAACTTTTATACACTAGTAGAGCGATCAGTCATATGTATTTTGTCAAAAATATCACTACATATGATAATAGCTTTCTTTCTAGTACAGAAACCATCAACAGATGTGCAAAAAATTACTCTTTACACTTATGATATGTAATCATGATTTATAAAAGATTTTCTTGTCAAATAATAGTTGAGTCAGGGTGAGTTGAAAATATTAATAGGCTTTTAAAATTCATAAAAAAGTTCAAAATTATACATGACATCATACAGTTTGCATTAAAAACGCTGTCAGAATGCGGGATATTTTTAACACGAAAAAATGTATTTCAAAAATTTACCCATAGGAATGTTAACACGATTGAATCTTCCGAAGTATGTAAATGGAAAAGGTTATAAAAGTTTTGATTAATCGTAGGTATACGGCTAAATAATCGTTTTGAAGCATGGAACAATTTATTACTGAGATTGGTTATTTATAATGTCATATAATCTGCTTGCTGGGTAGAAAATATTTTGCAGCAGATCTCCGCTGTGTGCCAATTTGATGAATATTTTGGCTCTCAATGACGCTGTACATTGATTATGTCACTGAAAAAAAATTACATTTTGTTTAAATTTTTCTTCTAACAATGAGACAGAGATCAGCTATCCAAATGGAAAAAAAAATAATTTAAATATAGTAAAATACAAACAATAAGTTTGAAAAGAACTCTGCCATTGATTTAATATTATTTTGCAAGCGTCCTAGTGGGACTAAAAGGTTATTTATATCCCTGATGCATTTAAAAAAATTTCCTGAAATTTTTCCGAAGTCAAAATTTTTGAAAAACGTTACTACATATTCTTATGCGAAATATTATATCACATATTAATCTTCTCCGTTATTGAAATTCATGGAAAACATTCTCACAGTAAGTTTTCTGGCCTACCAAAATTGGTGATTAACTTCAAGAAGTTAACTAAGTTTTTTTTTTTTTTTTTTTTTTTTTTTTTTTTTTTTTTTTTTAATAGCTGTCTTTATTTCAGAAGACACATTCGTTTCAATACCCTCTATCGGTTGCTTTTTGAACTAAAATCTTTTCCTGTCAGTCACAATCCGGAATCCTGGCAAGGTGCTGTGCAAATGTAACGTTATCACTTTAGGGGGAGGGTGGGGTCTGGTAAATGTTATCTTAAGATATCTCTAGGGGGAGGGAAAGGTTGGCTTTTGATATCGATATCATTTTTGATCCAACTGAAATTTTCTTTATTTATTTTTAACATGGTTTTTGGTTCAAAATAGTATGTTATTGTTTTTTAGTTTGTTATTTATTTTAATGAAAATACGAAATTTTTATTAAAATTACTAATTTATTAAAAAAATATTTAATTCTAAAATATGAAAGAGCCAAATACTTGACATTATTTTTCTTCTTCTTATCTGCATGCATATGCAAGCGCTGTTCGAGAAACCGTATGTGAATACATTTGAAATGAAGCTTGTTGTTAACTAATAAATAATAGAGAAAGAAAAAGAAATGTTACCCACTTGTTTTGTTGATAAAAATTTCCTATCTCTCCATCCCCCAGTCCCCTCTCCTCCTTCGTGCATGAGAAAGTGCAACAAGCCATTATTACTGTTGAATGCATTATTTAACAAAAATCTATAATAAAATACTTTTAAATAAAAATATCTTTTAAGTGTTACATGATATAAAGGTACATTTTATTGACTTCTCTTCGTTTGAATCGATAAAATATGTAACCAGTTTTGTATATCACTCCAAATAGAAGAGATAAAATCTAAAGATAAAAAAAAGGACATTGATAGCGATATTATTACCGGAGGAGGAGGGGGGGGGGGGGTTCGAGGGATGATAACGTATGATATCGGATGTTGGGAAGGGGATCCAAAATTATCAAAAAGTTGATGACGTTATATATATGCACAGCCCTCCCAATGATAAAATTCACTTCCATATCATTCCTTTTTTCTTCATTTCCTTTCTTTTCTTTCTTTTTTTCCCCCTTTTTTTTTCTATGATTGTTATTTAAGTTTAAATGCATTTTCTGCCTACCTTGCTTAAAAAATGTGTTTAAGAACCCTAGAAGAAATATGTATACGAAAAAAATAATGTAAAACGAGTCACTTCTACAGAAATATTCTGAAAATAAATATATTTTACTGTTTTTGTAATTATTTACTAACAATTAACAAATCAGTATGATATCGTGTGTGTGAATGCGTTTATTCTTTGATATATATATATATATATATATATATATTTGCTAACTAAATGCATCTTAGATTCTATTCTTGCTAAGTAAAAAATATTTTTAACTATATGTCTGCTTTTTCCTAATGTTCTAATTTTGATATCACACAAAAGAAAACTTTAAATCATGCAACTGTACATAATTATATTTATTAAATTTTCTTCTTTAAATATACCTCAAGTGCACTTAAAAGAAAAATAAGGTTTTTGTAAACAAGTAACAAATGACAATAGATTAACAAGGTATAAGAAACGCGTTATTTTAACAACGAAAAACTTCAAAATATATATGTAGAGAATATTAATTTATTTTAAATAAAAAAAATGTTAAAGCCTTATTACACTGAAAAATATAACAAAATTAAAAGACTACGGACTACTGAATTTCAATTCAAAATGATTGCCATTGCAAAATATTCTCTTTCAATAAAATCTTATTTTGTAAGTTACAGAATACGTAAAATTTTTAATCAAAAACCGTTATCAAGGCGAAATTGCCTGTATCCGTCAGATAATAAGAATATTTCAGAACTGATTATTTACAAAGCAGCATATTATTTTTGTATCATAATGCATAATACATCTGTATTCACAAAAAATTTTGATTGAATAACTGCGAAACATTTTCTATGAATTATTATTATTATTTTTACGATTAATTCTTAGTTAACAACCATATTTTTAAGTAGATAGAATAAGTACATTTTATCCAAGAAAATATTTACTAAATTTGGATTTTGTTGTAATTTACAATAAATTTAAAAGGGAGTTACTTTATGTATTTAATTTAAATCTACTGTGAATCAAATGTAGCATTTTATTCCCCTTTTGTAGATGCGTTCGTAAATATATAAATACTTATCATCTATAGTCGTCGTTCAGTCCGTCCGTCCGTTCGTCTGCCCGATATAACACAGGAAAAATACCCAATCGAATCTTTAAAATTTAAAATATATAATTGTTGTATAATTTTGTCGAGTCATTTCAAATTTTATCAAAATCGGGTGCATAGTTTAATTACAGGGACAATCAAAAGCATTCCGTTACATTACGATCAATGGGAAGAAACAGATTCAAGTGCATTTTGATGATGTTATACGCTTTCGAATATAATAGAATTGATATACATCTAAGAAGTATAAACTAAAAAATAAATTCTGCACAATTTGTGTTGCAAAGAATATTTCTTATTAATTTACAGGGTCACACAAAAGTATTCCATTACATAATGAAGTTGGGAGAAACACCGTTTAGCCCGAGTTTTAATACTATTAAACTACACTTGCCTCCAAAATTTAAGGTACAACATGTTTTCCGAAGGTCACCAGAAAAAAAATTGCAGTCAGATGAAACTTCATAGATTACATGAATGACAACAATAAGCTTTAAAAAAATTACGCAAAAATTACAGCTAACACTTTTATTTTATAGAAAAGAATAGGTATTTGTGAATGAGAGAAAATATGCAATTATGAAGCTTTCGTAATCTCACATGTAAGTTTTCTTTTATTTCAACTATTGTTGTCAGTTTTGTTCACAACAACCAGTAGAGTCTAGAAATGCCTAGAAGATGTCGTTTGCCCGATTCATTAAGGTGGCGGGTGGTAGGATGGAAGGAAATGGAGTTGTCCCAGACCGATACTGCTAAAAAGGCTCAATGTGTCTCGCAGTGCAGTCCAACGGCTGTGAGGCTAGTTGAGCTCAAACCAATCGATAGGCCTCCCCACCAAGCTGAATCTGAATATGGGATCAGCCTGAATCCGAAGATTCTATGTCCAAAAGACATGTTCCCGGCCACCCTCGTGTTACAACACCTGCAGAAGACCGGTTTCTAGCTTTTTCGGCCCAAAGAAGAAGACGCACTATTGTGCCGCAACTCATTGCAGACCACTTTGCAGCATCAGGAAGAAGAATTTCAGCTACTACGGTGCAAAGACGTCTTCAGAATGCAGGTATCTATACAAGGCGACCACTTGTGTGTATCCCCCTCAACAGACGGCAGAGAAGGGCCCGCTTATGTTGGGAAAGGGGTCATTCCATGTCAAGTGTCCTAAATTTTGGCATGGTTCCCGCTCGACCTCCTTCGATTTTTATGAAATTGATACAGAATATACATGTAGGTATATGATGAACATTTGGAAACTGTTTAGTGCAAAAAGTTGTATAGTTGGAGCACCAGGGGTCCATTTGTACCAATCACTATTTTATGGTTGTAGAAAAAACGGCCAAATCATGAAGTTTGGCATCATATTGCTCATGATATATGAAACCTTACTTATTGAAAAGAGGTGATCTAGTACAACTTTTTGTGCTAAAAAATGTAATTGCAGTATTAAAAATCACAAATCAAAATTATCGTGATTACTAGGCCTCAAAGTAGGCCGTACGGCCAATCTGGTTGAATTTTACCCTTACTTTAACATGCTGTAACTACTGCAAATATTATTTTAAAATTTTTTCGCTTTACAAACTAATTACCTATGGATATATGCTAAAGCCGCTGTAGTTATTTTTTGATTGCTTAAATATTCATTAAATTATTGATGTTCAAAATCTAATAAAAAATTAAAATCGTCGATTTTGCCCCATATTCAAAAGCGTATATCTCAAAAGGGACACTTCTGATTTGGTTACAATTAGTACCACTGGAAAGAGCATATCTTAATTTATAAAAAAAACTTTATTTCATTTTGGGCCTCTTGGATACAGAAGGAAAATAATAAAATTCAAAAACCTGTTGTACGAGATAATCCAGATACATACAAGAAAGGTATAAATTACGACAGGTTCTTTCAACATATTCTGCGCCATTCTTTATTATTACAACGATTAATGCATGTAATAATTATCACTTTTCCTGGTCACAGTTACTTCCCCTTTACCATTATGAGTGATTTGTAACCGCATTGCCAATAAGTTATATCCAATAACCAGGCAAGACTAGCTCCTGGATGGGTATTGCATGTTTAACAAGATTTATACAAAAATATTCCTTTTCTCTTTCAGTTTATGCTTTACATTACTGTTAAAACATTCTTTATCAAGATTTTAGTTCTATGGATTCTCATGATTAAGATCAGAGTCAATGCAGCATTGGCTGTGCTGATAATTCTCAGTGCCATTTGACAACTTATTGTGCACATAAAGGTTTTAAGCTTTTTAAAGAATTTTCCTCTGAAGAACAGGAGTTAATTAATCACCGAAGTATATTGCATTTTGAAGAAAATTCTCAAATATGCTTTCATCACGAAACATTGATTTTGCATAAATTTGAGTTTCTACAGCGAAGCGAATATTCTGTAATCCTTTCACTAAAGACAATCATTGCGTACGAAAATCTTTGCGTTCCATCAATTTAGAAAGTTCTAATCATTTGACAGACTAAGAAACTAAGAAACTAAGAAGAATGCCAAACCAGACCAAAAAATATGTAGATCATGCAGAAAAGAATTCGAAGAAACAAGAACAACATGGTCCTCTTCTTCAAGCGAATTGGAGCAAGATGAAATAGATGTAACAGAAACGTTGAACAAAAGTCTAACAGCTATTGATTTATTTTCTTTAAAATGTCAACGAACATCAACAAGATTTATTAAAAGCTATGAAAAACGAAAAATAAGTGAAACTGAAGATGTGATTTAAAAGAAAATAGCTATTGTTGCTGGTATAGATCCATGTAAATTAAGACAACCTACTACATGCAACCAATGTCTAGACTGTTTAGATTACAAACAGCTAATTAAAGAATTGAAGGAGAAGTTACAGTTGTCAAAACATCCAGAACAAATATAAATATTAACAATGGCACCTCAAAGTTGGACAATAAAAGAAGTTATGGAAGAGTTTGAAGTTTCAAAAGAATGGTAAAAGCAGCACGAAAATTAAAAGTAGACATCGAGATATTGGCTTTACCTAGAGCAAAGTTTGATAAGAAGTTGCCAGAAAACATAAAAGAAACAGTATTAATTTTTTTTCAAGATGAAAAATTTAATCAATATGTCCAGGAATAAAAGATTTCATTTCTGCTCGGATAGATGGAGGGAAAGTTCAGATGCAGAAGCATCTATTACTAAGCAATTTGAAAGAAATGTTTGCAGTCTATCAAAGTAGTAATGGACCGGAAATCGGATTCTCCAAATTTTGCAAGTTAAAACCAAAATGGTGTGTGAATGTCGTTACAGCAGTTTCACATTCCCAATCTGTGTGTAAAATTAATCAATCTCTGAAGTTGATGCTAGCAAGCTGCCGAACTGATGTAGATTATAAATTCCTTATAAGTAAAACAGCTTGTGACTTGAATTCTAAGGATTGTATGCTTCATCGCTGCGAAGAATGTCCTGGAACAGATGATTTATTTATTTATTTTTTTTTTTTTTTTAAGTATTTTCGAAGATAGTGATCCAGAAGACGCCATTGAATATAAACAATGAGTTCACACAGATCATGACACATTAGAAACGAAGTAGATGACAATTGAAGATTTTATTTAAGTATTGGTATTGAAAATCTCAGCAACGATGTCTTAATAAATTTTATGCACCCTCATGGACCTTCAAAAACATTTTATTAGCCTACTAGACAAGACCTCTGTTGTATTCCGGAAGAACATATAATTACTGTTCCATTTCCAATAAAAACAAAAATTAGTCAGCAATACAATTTACCGAAAGCTGTTGCAATCGCAATCAATAAGAAATTTGACAAACTGAACCAATGAGTAATGTTTTTTATAGATTGGGGATCAGGAATCAACATAATGGGAGCTTGGAATAAACAAAACATTTAGTCTATAATAATCTATGGATTCCGTTAGGTACCCGCATTCAAAATTTAAAACATGCAATGCCCAAGCTAGCCTGGTTATTGGATATAACTCATTGGGTATGCGGTTACAAATCATTCATAATGGTAAAGGGGAAGTAACTGTGACCAGGAAAAGTGATAATTATTATATGCATTAGTCGTTGTTATAAAAAAAAAATGGTGCAGAATATGTTGAAAGAACCTGTCGTAATTTATACCTTTCTTGTATGTATCTGGATTATCTCGTACAACAGGTTTTTGAATTTTATTATTTTCCTTCTATATCTAAGAGGCCCAAAATGAAATAAGGTTTTTTTTATAAATTAAGATATGCTCTTTCCAGTGGTACTAATTGTAACTAAATCAGAAGTGTCCCTTTTGAGATATACGCTTTTGAATATGGGGCAAAATCGACGATTTTAATTTTTTATTAGATTTTGAACATCAAAAATTTAATAAATATTTAAGCAATCAAAAAAACAACTACAGCGGCTTTATGATATATACATAGGTAATTAGTTTGTAAAGCGATAAATTTTTAAAATAATATTTGCAGTAGTTACAGCATGTTAAAGTAAGGGTAAAATTCAACCAGATTGGCCGTACGGCCTACTTTGAGGCCTAGTAATCACGATAGTTTTGATTTGTGATTTTTAATACTGCAATTACATTTTTTAGCACAAAAAGTTGTACAAGATCACCTCTTTTCAATAAGTAAGGTTTCATATATCATGAGCAATATGATGCCAAACTTCATGATTTGGCCGTTTTTTCTACAACCATGAAATAGTGATTGGTACAAATGGACCCCTGGTGCTCCAACTATACAATTTTTTGCACTAAACAGTTTCCAAATGTTCATCATATACCCACATGTATATTCTGTATCAATTTCATAAAAATCGAAGGGGGTCGAGTGGGAGCCTCTAGGCCAGTTGACATGGAATGACCCAAAGAGAACATGTTTTCTGGACCAGACAACATTGGGCTTCTGTACTCATCACAGACGAGTCCAGATTTAAAGTGGAGAGTTATTCAGGACGTCTTCTGATCTTGAGAGAACAATACACTCGATATCACCAATCAAACACTGTAGAAACGCACAGTTACAGAAACCGGCGGAATCATGATTTGTGCAGTGATCTCATTCGGATGCTACATTTACCAGTATGTGTTCCATGGACTAACTCTGACTGGTGCGAGATATCGGGATGAGATTCTTGCTTCATATGTGTGCCCATATGCCGGTGCTATTGGCAATGGTTTCATTCCAATAGATGATAATGCGAGACTACATCGAGTTGTGGTTGTTGAGGATTATCTTGAGTATCACGGTTTGGAGAGATTGGAATGACCAGGTCACTTTCAGGACTTGAATCCAATAAAACATCTTTGGGACTACCTTTGAAGACAGGTTGCGGCTTTAAGTCCTCCTCCAAGGTCATTAAATGAGCTGGAACAAGGCTTACTCTATGTCTGGTCAGTGCTGCCTATTTCGGTGTCCGACAGTTTAATTAAGAGCATGGAAAGTCGATGCAGTCAATTCATTCAAGTCCGGGATAAACATATTCCATATTAGAACCAGTTTTTTAATGTTTTTGTCACATTTTATTGCATAATACTGCGATGTACTGATTTCTTCAAGAATGGAATTTTCCACCATGAGTGCTTTTTTGTTGTAATTTCATTTATACGTTTAACTTAAATAAATTTATATATCTCATCTAATAAATAACAGTTTAGTGCTCCAAATTTGTTGTTTCTACATTCGTTCATTTGCAGATTAGACGCAAAAAAAACGGTTGTACCTTAACTTTTGGAGGCCAGTGTATTTCACATTTTATGAAATTGTATACGTTTCTGAGGTTTACTGCAAGTTGCTTCCTGTTTAATAGAAAGTAGATAGTATTTACAGGAACACACAAAATGTTTCGACCACTATACACTATCCGAAGTACTATATAATATTACACCAAGATCTAAATATTTTTAAAACTTTGATATAGTACGAATGCACCTCAATTGCTACGCTTGACGGGCAAATTTGCAGTTTATTTATAATTACAAATACAAAATAAAAACACACTGAAATTGAGAAGTATTTTAGGCGAAATGGAAAGAATGAAATGTGTAAAGTACGGTGTGTTAACAGTTTTATAGGTATGTATGTAGCTCATGTGCATAGAATCCCTTCTACTCCACCTTCATTATAATAATAGAAAAAAAAAAAAAAAAAAGAAAGGCGAACAAAACAAAACAAAAAAAAATGAAAATCCTTTCGACCTGTGCCAGAAAGAAACATTAGCTTCCCTATACCATATTTATAAGAATTTCGCTAATTTTACTTAAATACGCGAAAGTAGAATACATGGAATGTGATTGTAGAATTTTTAAACATTTCGACAGTACTGGAAATCAATAGGAATTTCTAAAAATTAGGCAGTTATGGTCAAGTTGTTTTCATTTATAACAATCTATTGTGTTGCTAAATTTGGTGATATTTTGTCCGGAATCCGCAAACATGGAGAAAATTTAACGCTGAGCACGCCATTAGCATCGCCACCTGTGGAACGATTTGCATTAAAAACTAATCATTATCAATCTATATCATGGACTACCTGATTATATTTTTTTTAAATTACGTGCATTAATTCTTGAGATACTGCATTTTTGAGATACAGCAAAATTTATGACACATGCATACAGACAGACATTTTGTAAAACCATGTTTTTTGGAATGTCTGACCCCTAAAACGTGTAAATTCATCATAGACCGGCATTCGAAAATTTTCACGAATCCTATACATTCTTCTTCTAAAGGTAGAAGAAAGTAAAAATCGATTGGAATTTTTAGTAGTTACATTATGGGCAAATAAATCATCTATAATAAAAGTTGGCACATTACATTAAAGTTGAAGATTCATTTATGACTTTTGAGGTATATGCTAAGTATTATTAGCAAGCTAGAAAGAAAAATCATGCATCGTGGATAAATTACTTATTACCTCTTAATACTTCCAAAATGCTGTAATAAAGTTTCACTATTTAAAAAAATAAAAAATAAAATATAAATAAATAAATAAATAAATAAAATACAAAATACAAAATAAATAATTTAGAAAACGCATAGACTAGTTTAATCCCAATTTCAACAGTTAGTGCCAATAGTCGGTACAGATTGTTATAACAGCTGTAAAATTTCAAGTAGGTGCAAAATAGGTCCAAGGCAGAATTCGAACCAGAGATATATTGGCCTGTATTAGTCTGATCTTCGATTTATTCTTTTGAGCTAATTCGAATATCAAACCAGATTCTGTGATCGTTTAAGGTTTTTGAATGAATAAGTCATCCAATAATCGTGCACAATGCCTCAGCTAGACAAGCAGCGACGGCTTCTGCTAATACATCTCTGTTCGAATACTGGCTTAAACTTTTTTCATCTACTTGGAAATTTACAACCGTTACAATATGAAACAAATTTTAACTAATCATATAATTCCATATAATATTCTGACTTTTATTTTATGTAGGGTCAAAGTATGTATTATTTATGCAGAACATCATGAAATATTTCATTTACGGTTTATTTACCAATTGTATAATTGTGTCAAAAGTTAATACAATAGAAAGATTTTTATTGCACTGTTATAACTTTTACCTTTTTTTTCTAAAAAAAAAAAAAAAAAAAAAAAAAAAAAAATACATGTTGCTATAACACAAATTTAATTTTCTAATCTCGACACACGGGCATAATTCCACTAATGACTGAATCTGTATTTATCAAATTATGCCTTAAGAATTCCTTTTTCTTAATATTTAAAAATATTTTAATGCTATTTCTTTTACAGAATTTTCTACAAATTTCATTTTTAAAATTTCAACACATCTTATTTGTTTAAAACTATAAAAAAAAAGCCACATATTTAGTGCTTTGAGCAATAATAAAAATTCCGACCGCACTAAACGGTACAGTACCTAAAAAAACGTTTACCGCACTAACTGAAAATCGCAATAACCGAAAGTACACTAGGAGAGGAAAATCTCTATTAAGCAAGGAAACATATTAGATTCTTTTTACAGAAAAAATATGCAAATAAAAGAAAAAAAAATCGAAGATAATATTTGCTGTAATTGTTTGAAAATACTTTTTAAAAAATAGTTATTTTTGTTACTTTAAAAATCACAGTAATACACATAATTTCTCTTTTAAATTATTTTTCATTAATTAAATATGTTTACATAACATCATTCCACATACCATAATTTAATGAAAAACAATTAATCTACCTGTCTAGTTTTTTCTTCTTTTTCATTCTGGTATGAAACACGGAAAATTTTTAAATCTTCACTGCATTTTCTTTAAAATAATTGATTGGATTAGACATACGTATCGTACTTAATTGTGATGTGTTTCATTTCTTTTGCAAAGTACTACGAATAATTGAAGTAAATAAATACATACAACAAATTACATAAGTAATCGTAGTTTAAAAATTGTTATTTTTACAACCAAAATCAGACAAATGCATTTCTAGGGACTTTTAAAGTATAATTCTTATTTGATAGAAAAATGAAAACAGCAACTAAAAGAATACAAACTGTCGGATTTCAATTTAAACAGGTTGTAATGGAAAAATATACTTTTTGGATAAAATCTTACTGCGAATTTTTAATGAAATCTCAGTAGAATTGCCTGTATTATTATTTATCAGAAAATAAAAGTATAACAGCACTGATTATATCCGTGACAAAGAATGATTTCTACATTTTGGTGATTTAGAGATTTCTGAATTGTTAAAAGATGTCTTTCTGATTAAATAACTGGGATAGATTTACTATGATTTTATTAATAATATATCTTGTTAAAAATATTCATATTTCGTTGAAGCGTTTACTTTAAACTGCCTGAAAAATTTATAAAAGATGTATTTTTCTTTTTTTTAATTTGGTATCTAAAATAATTACGTATACTTAATTTATAAATTTATCTTAAATTTACTGTTTTTTTTTTTTTTTTTTTTTTTTTTTTTTTTTTTTTTTAAATGAAATATGCCATTATTCTACCTACTTTCGAATTATAAAAACTAGATTGAGAAAAAAAAAATCCATTTTAAATTTAAAATTATTTAGAAATAATCAATCTAAAAAAATAATACAATCTAAAAAAACAACACCTTATTTAAAATGTAGAGGTTGAAGATGTTTACCCCTTTTTTTCATGTACTATTAATTCAAAAAGTAAAAATCATAAAGAGAAACTAAAACATTTTATGAGAACACTTAAATATTACATGCTGTATTACATTGAAGCATTTCATTGGGTAAAGTGTAAAGTTGTTGCAGCACGTGTGATTTGAAATTAATAAAAAATCACTTGGTATTTTTATAAAAGACCTCTTTAAGTCTAATTCAAACCATGCACTATTCTTAAAATAAATCCATTAAACATTTTAAAGAAAAAAAATAGTTTAAACACACACACACAAAAGAAAAAGAAAATTACAATCCTCTTTTAATATAAATCTACAGACATGATTTATTGCATTTTCATAAAAACAATTTGCTAAACTTTACAAAACAGATCATTTCTCATGACACAATTTTAAGTATGATTTTCCTTAGACAACATTACACAGAAGTTTTTTCTTTAACCACAAAACATTTCAGTCCATTGTAAACTGATGTGAGATTCATTTATATTCGTTTCAAATTCAGATGCTAAAACAGAACATTACTTATTGTCATAACTTGATTGGAGGTTTTGGCAACATTAAAAGGTACTATTAATAAGCTTCTGTTTTAAAGTCTTGATACGAGTCCTCACTTACGGAAATTATCTACCAAGATAAGGGAAATATTTTCAAAACTGGGAATCACTCTGAGTTTTACGGGATTTGATTGAATATTTGTAAACATTTATACTATATCCAAAAAACGATACTGAAAAATATCGCATTGTTTATTTGTTGTACAATAGTATAATACAGGGTGTTCATAAAAGAAAGTCCCATTTTCAATGATGTATTATAAAGGTTTAATTTTGTCAATTTAATATAAATCATGCATCGAATGAAAGGTAAACTAACCTAGTTTATCTTACAAATTTTCAATGTGTGTCACGACACACATCTAACTTAAACTCTAATCCATCCTACACATGGGTTCACAAGTCTATAGAATAATGAAAGAATGACCCCTTCAATTCTATGTTTGAATCTTGACAAACCATTAGATAGTGATGAACATAGACATGGTCTTTTAAAACCAGAAAAGAAAATCTAACATGGTTCTAACGATTTAAATATTCAGCCCAGCAATAACGTTTTATGCGTATGTGGCAATGCAATCCAATAAATAACAAAGCAGTGTTCGCTTATCCTACACTATTTGAGTAACTCTTTATTTATGACCTTGAATCAATACCCTACAATGCATACAGTTTATACTATTCAAATTTATAACTGAGACGTTCTTTTATGAAAAAAAATTGGTTTTATTAAATGCCTAAAAATTTACTTTCACACTATAAAAATAAATTTGCACAGTAAAAAGTATACTGGAAAACACGCTGAAATAATATACTTAAGTATACTATTTTGTATATTATACATATTTTAATTACACATTCAACCTTAAACATTTTAAAGAAATAAATATTAATTGCAAAGATGCTAAACAGTTTTTCTTTGATATTCTTTAAATAAAAATATTTAAATATAATTTATTGGATTTCTATATAAAATATTTTCAAAAATATGTGGAACGAGAAATAATTGCCGTCATTTCACAAGAAATTTTTTTAAATGTGATTTTCCTTAAAAATCATTTGGAAATAATAGAAATACATTTTTTATGCATTACAAAAAGTAGACTGGAAAATTTACTAAAATAATATATTTAAATATACTTTTTAGTATATTATATATTTCGTAAGTTACACATTCAAGCTTTCTGTTTATTGGATTTTCATATAAAATATTTTTTAAACTGTATGAAACGAAATATAATTGCCATCATTTAACAACAAAAAATTTTACATGTGATTTTCCTTAGGAATTATTTAGAAAGAATAGATATACATTGTTTAAATTTGCACTACAAAAAGTTAAAGGAAAACATACTAAAATAACATATCTAAACATACTATTTAGTACATTATATATTTTAAGTTACAGATTCCAGGCTTAAACGTTTTTAAGAAATAGATGTTACTTAATGCTAAAAAAAAATTCTTTGATGCTCTTTAAATAAAAATATTTAAATGTAATTTATTGTATTTTCATATAAAATATTTTTTTTAAATGTACAAAACTAAAAGTAATTGCCATCATTTAACAACAAAGTATTTGAGATGTGATTTTCCTTAAGAATCATTCAGAAAGAATAGATATACATTTTTTTTTAATTTGCATTACAAAAAGTATACTGGAAAATATAATAAAATAACACACTTAAGTATACTATTTAGTATATTCTTTTTTTTTTTTTTTTTTTTTTTTTTTAAGTTACACTTTCAAGCTTAAACGTTTTTAAGAAACAAATGTTAATTGCAAAAATGCTAAAAAACAATTTATTTGATGTTCTTTAAATAAAAATATTTAAGCCTAAAATGTATAATATGAACTTTAAAATGATTACTTAAGAGACGATTAAATAATCAACTATAAATGTTAAAAGTTAATTTTATTAAAAAAAATATTAGTACTTTCAAACCATTAAATAGGTTCTTCCTCAAAGAATATTTTCTTTTATATAAAATATATGGCGGAATGAAAATTTCGCCTTGCTTTTAACATCAAATGTATAATATGAACTTTAAAACGCTTACTTAAAAGGAGATTAAATAATCAACTATAGATGTTAATTTTATTTTTAAAAAAAATCTTAGTAATTTCAAACCTTTAAATAAGTTCTTTCTCAGAGAATATTTTTTTTATCACATATTTTATAAAAGAAAATATTCTCTGAGGAAGAACCTATTTAAAGCTTTGAAAGTACTAAGATTGTTTTTTTTAATAAAATTAACTTTTAACACCTATAGTTGATTATTTAATCGCCTTTTAAGTAAGCATTTAAAAGTTCACATTATACATTTTATGTTAAAAGCAAGGCGAAATTTTCATTCCGTCAAATGTTTTATATTTATTTAAGTCTAATTTATTGGCTTTTCATATAAATATTTTCAAAGCTATATGGAACGAGAAGTTATTGCCATCATTTTACAACAAAGAATTTTAAATGTGATTTTCCTTAAAAATCATTTAGAAAGAACAGAAATACATTCTTAAAATTTGCACTACAAAAATTATACTGGAAAACATACTAAAATAATATATTTAAGTATACCATTTAGTATATTCTATATTTTTTTAAGTTACACATTCAAGCTTAAACGTTTTAAAGAAATAAATATTAATTGCAAAAATGCTAAATAATTTTTCTTTAGTATTCTTAAATAAAAATATTAAAGTGGATATTTCATTGCTGAAATAAAAATGTTATTCGATTTCCATATTAAAATATTTTCAAAACTATATGAAACGAGAAGTAATTGCCATCATTTCACAACAAAAGATTTTAAATGTAATTTTCCTTAAAAATCATTTAGAAATAATAGAAATACATTTTTCCTTTTGCCACAAAACATTTTATTTCATTGCAACTAATATGAACTTTCCTTTTATCCGTTTCAGATACTAGAACACAATCTTCCTTTCTCCCGTAACATGATTCAGAGGTTTTGGCCAGCATTAAAAACTACCATTATAATAAGTTGTGGTTCTAAAGAATGTCTACAAGTCCTCACTCATGAAAGTAATCTACTAAAGCGGGACTGCTTTTAGCCAGAAAATTCTTCCAGGTTTCAATTTTTTTTTTTTTTTTTTTTGATTTTTTTAAACAAGTATTTGGAATTTGTACAGCTATGGAATGGCAAAAGAATTTCAGTAATTTCACAAACATACAAAAAGTAATTTGGTGTTTGATTCACCAGAGAGAGGTAAAATATCATTGCAATCACTCTAAGGTGTACTGCTATTTTAATTTTTCGTTTAAGTTTATTATCACAAACATTTTTTAATAGTAGCATATTTATATAAAAGTATGCTGAAAAAATACTAAAATAAAATATTTAAATGCAATTTATTGGATTTTCATATAAAATATTTTCAAAACACTATGAAATGAAATATAATTGCCATCATTTAAAAACAAAGAATTTTAAATGTGATTTTCCTTAAAAATCATTTCGAAATAATAGAAATACATTTTTAAATTTTGCATTACAAAATGTTTACTGGAAAACATACTAAAATAATATATTTAAGTATACTATTTAGTACATTATATATTTTTTAAGTTGCACATTCAAGCTTAAACGTTTTTAAGAAATAAATATTAATTGCAAAAATTCTAAATAATTTTTCTTTGGTATTCTTTAAATAAAAATATTAAAGTGCATATTTCATTGCTGAAATAAAAATATTATTGGATTTCCATATAAACTATTTTCAAAACTGTATGAAACGAGAAGTAATTGCCATCATTTCACAACAAAGGATTTTAAATGTGATTTTCCTTAAAAATCATTTAGAAATAATAGAAATACATTTTTCCTTTTGCCACAAAACATTTTATTTCATTGCGAACTAATACGAACTTTCTTTTTATCCGTTTCAGATACTAGAGCACAATCTTCCTTTCTTCCGTAACATGATTCAGAGGTTTTGGAAAGCATTAAAAGCTACCATTAATAAGTTGTGGTTCTAAAGAATGGCTACAAGTCCTCACTCATGAAAGTAATCTACTAAAGCGGGACTGCTTTTAGCCAGGAAATTCTTCCACGTTTCAATTTTTTTGTTATAGATGTTTTTTTTTTTTTTTTTTTTGAAGCAAGTATTTGGAATCTGTAGAGCTATGGAATGGCAAAAGAATTTCAGTAATTTGCCTAATGTAGAAAAAGTAATTTAGTGTTTGATTCATCAGCGATAAATAAAAATATCATCGCAATCACAGTAAGGTGCATTGTTGTTTTATTTTTTTTTATTTTAGTTTATTAACACAAAAAATTTTTTTTAATAGTAGCATATCTATATAAATAAATTATAACTTGCCAATAAAAGAAAATTATTGAACATGGAATTTAACAATCATTTGCAGTTATTGAATATGAATATGTGTTTGAAGAGTGGTTCTTATAAATTTAAATTTGAACAGAAATGTGGCAAAAATTTTCAGTGTCATTAAGATAAAAAAGTATTATTTTTATTTTATTGATTTGATTTTAATTTAAACATTTCAGATCTGGTGTACTATTAAACATTACATATCTTTTTACTGAGTATTCTTTTATTTACTTTACATGTAATAATGTCAGTTAGTTTCTGTACATTTAACATATGACTTCATTAATGTGTAGTCATTTAGTAACAACAATAATAATAATAAATATTTGCTTAATTCTCTTTGCATTGTTTGCGATTCTTTTACTTTAAACACATATTTCACTCTTTAAATTCGTCCCAAACGTCTTCAGAAGGAGGTAGGTGCCATTAAAGTTTAAGATCCGACATTTGAAATCATTATAAAAAATGGAAAAATTGGTCTATTAGTTTACCTAAAACTATACTTTATGTTAATATCTTCTAGAAAAAACTTTTTAAAGATTAAATTAAAAAATGTTGATAGAGGGCGATTTACCCTTTGGACTAACGAACAACTATTTTTTACCGTTGTTTTTATGTATCATTAAATTCTTTCAAAAGCTTAGACTTAAATTTTGAGCTGAAAATCTGAATCATTGGAAATGGTTAAATATCATAACTGAACTGGAGGACTGAACTGTGTTTAGGAATTGAAATTTGAAAGCTACCTCCCCTGGGCACAGTTCAGTTTGCACTACTTAACCATTCCCAACGATTCAAATTTTGAGGTCAAAATTTAAATTTAAGTGCAAGCTTTTGAAAGCATTTAATGATATACAAAAAATAACGGTAAAAAATAATTGTTCGTTACTCAAAAGTCTGAACCGCCTCCTATCAGCATTTTCGGAACTTTTCTTTAAAATTTATTTTCAAGAAAATACTGACATAAAGAATATTTTTAGTGAAAACCACAAACAAATCGACTATTTTTTCACTTTTTATAATAATTTGAATTGGAAGATGTTTGGAACCCTTAGTTTTCGGTTTAATATTGTTTGCCTTCATATGTGCTATTACCCCTTAAAGTTTTTCCCAAGAGTTTAGATTCACCCTGTATAATGTTTTTAATATTTATTTTTATTTTATTTATTTTTTTTTTTTTTTTTTTAAATATTAACTTAGGCGGTTTCAAGCAAGATGCTGCACATTTTATGAACCTGGTGATTTCTGCACTGTTTTCCATTTTGTGCAAAGTTCTTCAAAATAACTGCTTAAATTTGCTATTTGAAATTTTGGTATTTTATTGCTGTTCCTGCATTATCAAATCTCAAAAAAGAAAAAAAAAATCAAGGAAATCAAGTGAAGCTAAAGTTCCCACCCGATGGTTTATTGGGAAAACGCCATTTCTCTTTAACTATACTTTACTGGGGGAAAAAGACCTTGAATTATTAAACGAAAATTTATAGCTTCCAACATCAGCTTGATAGCCAACCATTAAGGCTCCCTCAGCTTGGAGATTTTAAAAGTTTCCCTTCCCAAAATTGTTAAACTTCTGAAAAGTAGTAATAATCTCAGAAACAAACAGCTTCTGGTCGATTATTGATCAATCAGATTTATATCGATTAGCGCTCGAAACTGCATTGTTAAAACGCCGAAGAATGCATTAAACTGTTTTCTGAGGTGCTTAAATTTGTTTCAGAAATGAATGTTTGCATCATAATAAAATGAGTATGTAATGCAGTGAAATATTTTTATAGGTATGTTTAATGATTAAAGTTAAATTGAAACGATAATTTAACACAGGAATTGAAAATTTTTATAAAAATGAACTAAGATGTATTTTCTAATCAAATTGCGCATAAATAAATAAACGGTGACTTTTTTGTATCCTGATTCAAAATAAAAGTACTTAATTGTGTGGATATGATTTTTTTTCTGCATTTTATATTTTACGTGATACATTTTGAATATTATTTTTTTAACAGTTTTATACTATAGAATCGGTAATACGTTGTATAGATTAAACATAAGAGCCGTAATATCTATTCAGGAAAAAAACCTTTGAACACATATATTAGTTTAATCATAAATCCATATTAAAGAATAAATATTATCTGACATTAATTAAATTCGTTTTGATTATTGCAGTATTTTGAAAACAATACAAAACATAGAAAAGGTTAAATTTTTCATATGATTTTCTGTACAGATGCAAATATCTTCGTCTAAATTTAATTTTAAAGCCTAAAGAATTTTAACGAAATAAAATTTTATCAATTACATTCTCTTAAAATAAATACTTTAAAGACTTTCTATCATATTCATTACAACGTTATTTATAATATTTTTTCTTATAAACAAATGTTATGTATAAATTAGTAATTCTTGAAATATTAGCCGTCATGAAACTTAAATATTTTGTAATATATATATATATATATATATATATATATATATATATATATATATATATATATATTATAAGCCCACCTATCTACTTAAATGTTTATTTATTTATTCTACACTTACGTATGCACACACACGAATCCTTGAGATCTTGATATTAAGCGCTCGATTCTAAATATAAATGCATGTGAAACAACAAGAGCAAAACTCACACACGCGCGCGCACATGTACATATAAATACATATACAAATATTTAACTGAAAGTAACAAATTCCTCTTTTTATAATATTAAAATTTATTTTTGTGTATTTTCCTACATATTTAAAGAAATAAAATACCCCGCAATCATTTACTTAAAACAATAATAAAGCAACCGATATTCCAATTCTGACTTGTTTTTATTTTATTTGATTTAGTTCTTTGGTGAAAACAGTTTCATTTCGATCCCTCGTGAAGAGGATTCTCTAAAAGGGCTGTTTTCCCTTTTACCATCATCCCAAGTTTTTCTTTTCCCACTCCATGCCATCGATTTCGCTTAGGTTTTAAAAGTAAGGACCGTTACAGCTCAGCCCTGCTCCATATGGGCCGCTATGCGTATCCGAAGCATCAACTTTTCTAACGCCAGTTAAAAAATGGAAGCTGCGCTGCTGGCATCACGTTTATCATCTGGCATTGATACGGTACTAAGAACACGGCCACTGACTTGCACTTATACGTTACCACTCATTTGTCAAATGCCTCACGTAGCTGAAGTTACGGTCTCTCTCTCTCCTTTTTTTTTATTTCCACCCTGATCTTTTCTCTGTTATTATTACTTTTTTTCTTCATTCGATGATGGCAAAATTAACTAATAGAGGTCAAGTTTTCAGTCTTGGGAGGGGGTTTTGTGGCTCGGTGGCATACGTGACGGTTTTGGCGATGAATGCGTTTTCTAGTTTGATGGCTGTAGAATTTCAGTTGGGGGAAGTAGTGGTATTTTTATTCGAAATGAGACATTAATGGAATAATCTGGCGAAAGGTACCTTTTAAAAGAGGGTAATTTCAGAATTTTATACTTATTGAGGCGTTGAAGTTTTCTTTTACTGCAGTGGGCAGTGTAAACTTTTAATGGAAGGTAAGTAATTGAAAAAAATTCCAAATGATAAATTACAAAGAAAAATGTAGGCCATTTTAAATTTATTTAAAGGCATTCTATGTAATTCTGATAATTGCCGTACTTATTCTGGTATTTTTAACTCTTTTTTTGATATTTCCCACAGATTAAAACATTATATAATGAAAATATGCGATTTTTTAGGCGAATATTGCAGTTTTCATTTTACTTGAATAAAAAATAAAAAATAAAAAATAAAAGATAATTTTCAAGGTATATATAATGCTCTGACGAGCAAATCCGTCATTTCAAATAAAATACATATTAGTTTGAACAATTTCTAAATGACTTTTTGAAAGTGATGAAAATAATGTTTATTTATTTATTTATTTATTTATTTATTTATTGTTTTATTTTATGTATTTATTTATTTTATTTTATTTTTTGAAAATTTTGATTATTATAAAATGAATAAACAAATACACGCACAAAAAGAACAGACTTTGTTAAACGAAACACAATAATTTGCATTTAATATCTATAGAGTACTTAGTTGAATTAGTATCTAAAAATTCTTTTTGAATATGCTTTAAACTTTTAAATATGCGGTAAAATTATAATAGTTATGGGTATTTTTCTTAAAATATTTATCTTTTCGAATTAAGGAGGACAAATTTCGATAATCTTCTGCTTTTAGAATAATCATCCACTGAAATTATTATTACATGAATTATTATATGGCATAAATGGTCCCCGGGGTATAGAGGAAGTACAGAAAGTTGAAGAACATGTATATCCGCGGAGAAATATTTAATCTGAATAAAATAAACTTTTAAAAAATAAAATTATAGTAACACAAGGTTAGACCAATGAGAGATTCTAAGCCACCATTATAGATTATCTGATATTGTACAAGTAAAAAAGATGCACGAATTTTCTTTTTCTAAAAAATATCTCTAAAAAATAGGTATATATTTTTTGCATTACATTTTCTACGATATCTCAGAAAATATAATACCTAAAATTAGAATAAATGTATTTTGAAATTCAGTATTACGAAAGCTTTTACAGGATATCCCACACGGTATGCAAAGAAAAAAAAAATTTCCAAAAAACTTGATTAGTCGCTCCACATTTTCCTAAATATACTTATAAACACTTAATAATGTATAAATATGTGGGTCAATAGTTTTTATTACTTCCTCCAGTTTGAACTTTCCACGATCCATAGTTTACGAGTAAAGTGACTCTGAGAGACAGACACAAGAGTGATCTTATAATGGTTCCGTTTACTTCTTAAGTACGGAACCCTAAAAAAGAAACTGAAAAATAATCAGTGTGGTATCCAGTAACTGCAGTTTACATTTTACAAATAAAAATTTTACTCAGAATAACAACTAATATCATATTATTGACAAAAAAAAAAAAAGAAAGAAAAGAAAGAATTAAAAAAGAAACAGTTAAAAAAATTAATAACAATAATAATAATTCGTCAATTAAATATACTCGTTTGATAAAATTTTACTTCAAACAGAAAGCTGATATTTTAGCAACACTACAAAAGTTAAATTTTGAAAACATATAATATTGCATTTCTGGCTAACCCTTTTTTTTAACACTGAATGCAATAAGGGAGATTAGTAATTATATATCAATACAATCGTAATGCAGAAGCAGTATATTTTATCCTCTTCAAAATCTTTCGTATCTCTTTCACTGTTTCTTTCTGTAACTTAAATTTATGAAACAATAAATAAAAATTAGTTTGAGAAGAAAGAAGTTATGGGTTATTTCGTGACAAGTAGGGAAGCTCGTGACATATCAAAGATGTCTTTGAATGTCAAAGGGTTAATGCGAGGTAAGTGATAAAACTACAGCGATTTATAAAATGATTTGAACAACGCGACATTTCGCAGTCCTAATTTTAGCACAAATCCATAAAAAGTTTAGCCTTTTTTTAAAAAAAATCTATTATGTTTATTTTATTTTGATTATTAAATTTGAATAATTTAAGTGATAAAAAATAAATTATTTTGAAATATTAGTGATGATACGTTTTATTTATTGGTATTTATCAAAACATAAAAAAATGAATCATTGCAAATTGGTACAAATTATTTGTTATGGTTTGCAATTTTCTTCATGCATTACATCATTCTTTATTCTCATATAAAAATTTACGTAAAAAAATGTAGTTTTTTTTTTTTTTTTTTTTTTTTTTTGTGGCAATTTTGACATTACCACAGAGTTACAGAAATTTTCATCGCGGATATTTTAACATTTTCCACTCAGGAGTCCTGAATTCTAGTGGATTTTTTATTCAAAATTCCGAATTTATATCAGAAATATTTAACAGTAATTTTATTTTAAATTCCCTAAATGTTGTCCGTATCACGTATCAAAATAATTACCCAACCTTTCTAGTGATAATTTAGAATTTGAGACTCTATTCACAGCTATACATTCGAAAACACCAAATAACAAAGTATTATTTGGTAATTACTAATCTATAGTAAATTAGTTATCACAAAACAGGAACTGAAGCATAAATCCTTTTATTTATTCTAGGTTTCGTTTTAGCAGTTGTAAGGTCTTTTAACACTGCATCACAGACGTGACAGTAAAATTTTTTGCTTAAACCGAAATTCGTTATACTGACGCGCCCTAGACTGGAGAAAACCTGATATACTTTGTTGTGATGTCACGAAACAATCAAAACAAAGAAAGGAAATCGAACAATTTGCATGTCTCGATTCTGTTGGCTTGTGAAATTATTGATTATTATTTACTAGTTATAAATAATAATTCCACAAGCCAACGAAATCGAAACGTGCAAGTTGTTAGAATTTTTTCTTTGTTTTTCCTGCTTCGTGTGACGTTTCGTGAAGTCAAACACTGACGACAACTTGTCAAAGCTTTCTACCTTATCTAGGGGACATTGCTTATACACGGATTATGGCTTTTTGTATTTATCGAACCATTAACTCCTCTTGATGTTCTAATAATTATTTCTACAGTGAATGGATTTAAAATGTTTGCTTGTTATAAGCAGTTTTGTTCATTTATGTGGAAAACATAGATAAAATTTGCCATCAATTTGAAACAAAGTTATATTTTAATTATTCCTTTGTATGCTCAGCAAATTTCTTCTTGGACCATTTAAGTATATTTATCAACGAAATCTTATGGCCTCGAAGCTTCCAAATAAGTATTAACACAGAAAACAAATTTTTGCGTTTTGCTTCTGAAAAAGTTTCTTCTTTAACGACAAAGATCACATCTGTTAAAGTTTTAATTGAGTTTAAAGAAAGTTCTGAAGAACTAACTATCCGTACTTCGATAAATTCGCTGCAATTTTCCTCCTGGTTCTATTCCGCATATTTGTCGTTGCCTTAGCTTCTTGACATGTCCAAACGCGTCCGATTAAGCAAAAGGACCGATATGGCCTCAGTTTATTGATGTAATAAGTGTCAAAATACAGCAGAACTTACCGCCTCCCTCTTAGTAGGAGATGATGAATGGCGTTTGTGCAGAAAAGGGGCGGAGAGTGTTGAAGTTTGCAAATCGGAAAATCTGTTTTCGAGCCGATGGCTAATTGCCCGGACCCGTTTCGCGACTCGTCTGCGATTTGTCAAATCGAATTATCATCAGGGGACAAGACCTGTGCCTCCCCCTCTCGCAACTCCCTTATTAAATTGATCTTAATTTAAAGGCTCACTTTGTACAAAGAGGTTTACCAACAAGTAAATTCAATCAATAGCTTCTTTAAAAGAAAAAATTATTCAGAAGATTTAATAAATTCTAATAGTAATATAATAAAATAAACGTTTATAATTAAATAAAGAGAAAAGGAAACGAAAAATTAAATCGACCGAAAAAAAGCAGAAGTTTATTTTATTGTTTATAATTATTAATCAATAGTTTTTAATTATTACATAACTGATACGAATTTATTTCTGTTAAATGGCATTAATATTTTGTTGATTTTATCTATTATACATTTTACATTTTTTAAATTGATATAGGGCATATGCGTAAATTTGCAAAATTCATGATTATATTTATTACAATATGCCTATATAATGCATGGGTAATATATTAGTGAAGATCGTGAGCAAATAATTAACTTACTATTAAGACATCAATTTTCTATTTGCAGTGTCATTTGTCGGTAAAATCTACAACAGATATCTATATAATTTTATTTAAAAATCATTCTGCTTCAGTATAGAAATTCAGCGTAAAACATCCTTTTAACTTCTTCAGACCTGAGGTACACAAATGTGTACCTCCATTCCTTTCCTTATAAAAACTAAACTGTTCGAATTTTTTGCATTTTTACTTTACTTCTATACAGCTGAATGTTTTTTGCTTTAAAATAAAACCAATAAATATCAGCACTGATGAATATTACCTCATAAAATAAATATTATTTTCAATCTGAGTTTCGAAAATACCTTCAAGATATTGTGGCCAAAAAAGTAAGAAATATTCATGATTATTTAACTTAAATGCTTTATAATAATAAAAAAAAAATTGAGGATCTGATAATCATTTACTTGTTTAAAGACCTTAATTTTGTTATTGCGTAAATTTGTATTACTGATAATTAAACTGATGTTTTAAGCGGATTAGTACTTTTGTATCTATATTTGTAAACCTAAATTACCAGTCCCCTAAAGTACTGGTTTCATGAAAATGACTGTTTCTGTCATCTATGGTATCATTTCGAGTATGCAAAAGCAACAAATTTATATTTGTAGACTTATTTTATGCTCAGGTCTGAAAAGGTTAAGATTGACTCTTAAGTAATTTAATTTTAAAGCTGATTACCGTAATTTTCTACATATAATCCGCGGATCAAACAATAATTTTTCGACCCAGAAATTTTATTAAATAAAATATAACTTTTTAGAACGTCATAAATATTTGCCTTCAATTACAAAACAAAATTTCTGGATCGAAAAAGAATTGTTTGATCCGAGGATTATACGCAAGAAATTATGGTACTCTTTTCAGGTAGCCTACTTATATGGCAAAAGATAGAAAATTGTATTACAACTAACGACAGCCATTTGGGCATTAATAAATTACCTGTAATTGAAGTTTAAAAAATAAAAAATGCAAGATGAGAGTGTCATAAAACAGAATTTTGGCAAACTGTTGCATTGAAAATTATTTACATTTGTACATATAATATATTGTATAAATAGTTCATTTAATGCACTTTATTTTTTTAATCTATCTTCGGATTAAATAATCATTAATGAAGGAGATTCTAAAGCTAATTACTGTTCACAAGACAACTTATATTTGTAGACGAAATTTTTTATCAGAAAATTTGTTTGTCGAGATAATTGAGTTAATAAATAAATAAATTTAGCTTTGAAAAGAATCTAAAAATTAAAAAAAAAAACAAAAAAAAAAAAACAACTGATGCATGTTTTTTATTTTATATTTCCTGCTTCAGAGTATGTGGACAATTATGTTTATATGAAAATATTTAATAAAATTATATTAATTGTAAATGTACCATAAAAAATTTCAAAAAAGATAACCGCTAAAAATTAATGTCTATACTGATGTAAAATATTTTAAGCATAATGTAAAATCGAAATTTGTTTTGTCTGTAAAATGATAATAATTAATAATTAAAAGCTGTGAAATTTTTCTTTTGATTAAATAAAAGGATAGAAACTAAATAAATAAATAAATAAAAATAAAAAAATAAAATAAATAAAACATAAATAAAATATTTTTACTAAACACTTAAATTTGTTTTATTTTTAAACAAAAGAATCAATACTTTATTCTCTTATCAAAACATTATCATAACTTCTTATTAAGAATGGAGACCTAAAAAAAAAAAAAAAAAAAAAAAAAAAAACAACGCATTACTCGTTTAATTGAAAATCGATGATAGCCTTCTTCGCAGATTTAACAACTGAAGTTTGTGTAGTATATTATTATCAATAACAACCCAAACTTATAAATTATTTTCCCAGCAAAGCTAACAGCATAATTAAAAGCTTTTAGCAATTTAATGCACCATTTGTTCGCTATTCAATGTAAAACCCAACGGCCTCACCGGCACACTTTGTGTACTTCGACGTTGTCATGGCAACGGTTAAATGAAAGGGTCATTGGCAAAAAAATATATATATATATATATATATATATTCTTACAGTTGTTTCTGAAAAATTATTGATACAGCTGGTTCGTTCATGTCTGAACATTATACCAGTATAAAACTGAAATTTCATGAATCATTTTATTTCTAGTCGGCGGAAGGTTTTTTAGGATATTAGTTCTCACAACATCCGTAGAATGATTTTTTTTTTTTATTATTATTAACGTTCAGATATAATTTTTTTGTCGTATCATTTTTTTTTCTTTTTTTGGACCAGACAATGATCACTTAGTATTGCAAGCTGTGACTAGATGGGATTTGGATCAATTTTAGTTTTAGTTTAGGTGACCCAAATAGGGATTTTGAACATAACGTATCAGTTCATATCTCGGATAAAAAAAAATATATTTAATGTTTTATCTTTCTTTATTTCGTTTTTGATGTAGAAATGTTATTGATTTCTTTAACTGAAAAATGGCGTTATAGAGTAATTTCGTGTATCTAATTCTGGAATTGAAATTTATCTATGAATGTTGAATGATTTTTTTAGAAATTTGATGCATTGCATGTTATTTTGTAACTTATACATAAGTAGATTTTCGGTTTAAACATTGCAATTTACAATTTACATTTTTTTTTCCGGTTTTTAAAAATAGAATATTTTGGCTAATTAAGTTACCGAAATGTTTCAATTATTCAATTAAAAATTGCAAATAGGAATAATGAAGGATTTATGTATACGTGTCACTCTTTGTGAGGATGGTAACTAAGGTTGCATGCATACAGAAACCTCACTAGCAACGCATGTCGCTAATACGAGATTTTACTCTACACCATCTTCTGGAATGATTACAGATGTTAGACTCCTGTTATCAATGCGAATATCTTTTATCTATTATATAAAACTTTTTACAGGATAGATTGCTTATGTAAGACATACCATAATTTAAATATGATGCAATGAGAGTTCAGTTTTGCTTAAGAAAAATAGACTATACGGTGTAAGAGAACTATAACACGTGCTTAATTCCAATTGTATAAGAAACTAAACCAAGTTACAAACGCATTCTAAAAAATATTTAAGTCCAGTTTTTAAATCATTAACTGGTGATGTAGGGTTATTTAGACAGCATGCACCTTTTTACTCGTGTGTCATTTCAACATCAATCAATGAGAACGGATGAAAAGATTATGCAAGGACATGGATGCTGATTTATTCAATGGACAAATGCAATGACGTAAAAATGCCATTGTTTTATAATAATATAAACTAACTCAAAACAAAACAGTATACTGACACCAACAGTGATGCCAACTTTTGAAAAATATTGTATAGGCTCAATTTTTTTTTTTTTTTTTTTTTTTTTTGTAAAATGGTGCGATTAGTTTGTTTTTCCTTAAAGATTTGCAGATGGCGAAAGATGAGAATTTTAAGTCAAGCTATCATGTTTAAATAAAATTGTAATTTTATTAAATTACATCCTCATGCGTTTTTCCTTATAAAAAACATATTTATTGTAATGTCATGGTATCATGAAAATGACTACAAACTGAATTAGCACAAAGTTAAACATAGAATAAACCATTTCAGTTACTTAGAATTTATGGGTATCACTCGAAGAATTAAAACATACGGTCATTGACAAAATAAATTTTATTCTAAATAGAAAGATAAATAATAAAATAATAAAGAAATAATTAGAACCATAGAAATTGGGTACGCTATGGTTCAAAATTATTGGGTGGGCTCGGGCACAACGGGCCCATATAAGTTGGCGCTACTGGAAACCAATTGCAGACAAAAATTATATGATCTCAGATACAGATTACGCATCCTGAATGCTTTGGAACTACTGTTCAGTTTCCGTTGATTATTCAAGTTAGACCATAGTTCACATACGCTTTAACAAGCATTTATTTCTAGTTGCTTAGGCGAGATAGACCTTAGTGCAAACTCTCTCTAAAATAGATTTAGTTCTAGTTACTTACGCAAGCCAGACTATAGTAACGGTTACAACTAAAATCTACACAAAATCATGGAGCACATTTACGGCAACGCATAAAAACTTTATTTGAGTGTTGTTTCAATATATACAAATATTTGATATGAAAAATATTAATGATATTTTCTAAATAATTGTTTGATAAATGCAACCCACTATTTAGTTGCCACTGATGAAAAAACTCTTTGGGAATTTTTTGTATTTATTATTTTATATATATATTTCTGTATATTTCTTTCACGTTAAATATTTTTTGCTTCCCAGTTATGTTTGTAAATTTTTTCGCGATTCTTTCAATAAATTTCTGGAATGGCTGATACTGAGACAATTTATTTATTGATTGATTTATTTATTTTTATAGAAAGATAATCGTTTGTGAATTGCGTTAATTTTGTATTGTATTTAGTAAAACGGAATGAAACTTTATAAGGCCAAAATTAAATTTTGGTTACAAAGATATTTCATGATAAAAGGAATTAAGGTATTTTCAAGAAACTGATTCTGGTAAACTTTCATTTGACTAATGTGCAGACAACTATAGATTTGAAATAAATTTCGGAACTTTCCTCGTAAGAAACAGTTAAATAATAATTTTCTTTTAAATTTCTTCTTTCATTTAAATTTTAGTTTAGGGTATTTTGTTTATCTGTAGAGTATTAGCCATAGTTTCCAGTTTTTTGCATAAAGATCAGTTAAACTAAGTTTTATCATGTAATATGAGTGATTCTTGTCTAAAATTTTTTATTGTCTAACTGCCATTCAATTAAATATGGATTTTAACTTTGCTTCTGCGTATGATGGTATCTTTTTTTCTTTTTTAAAAAAGTCTACAAGGTAAATCTAAACTTTTGGGCAAAACTTTAAGAGATGATAGTGCACATCAAGACAAACAATATTAAATGGGGAATTTAGGGTCCCAAACATCTTCCTATAAAGATAGGTGGCATTAAAGTTTAGGGTTCAAAATGTCAAATGATTATAAAATAAAATGGCCAATTCGTTAGCTGTTTTCACTAAAACTATTCTTCATGTCAGTATTTTCTTAAAAATAAATTTTAAAGATAAAGTTCAAAAAATGGCGATGAAGGTCGCGCTAAACGAACGACTTACGTTTATAATTGTCAGTAACGAACAACTATTTTTTACCGTTATTTTCAGGAGGGGGTGTTTAAATTTCAATTCCTACACATAGTTCAGTTTGCGCTATATAACCATTCCACACGATTTAGATTTTGAGCTCAAAATTTAAGTTTAAGTCTAAGCTTTTGAAAGAATTAAATGAGGTAAAAAAAAAAGGGTAAGAAATAATTGTTCGTTACTTCAAAGTCTGAAGCTCCCTCTAACGTAATTTTTTTAGATTTATCTTTAAAATCTATTTTTAAGAAAATGCTGAAGTAAAGATTAGTTTTAGTGAAAACCGCAAACGAATCGCCAAATTTTTGCGTTTTTTATAATTATTTGAAATTTTGGACCCTAAACTGTAATGGCGCCTTTGTCTTTTGGATGACGTTTGGGATCCTTAGTTTCCTAGGTAATATTGTTTGTATTGAAGCGTGCTATCACCCCTTAAAATTTTGCCTAAAAGTTTAGATTCACCCTGTATAATGTAATCGATATATTGTATTTTTGTGGACAACTTTTATAATATGTATAGTTGAGCATCCGTTATCCAAACCGAATCCGTTAAAGAAGATTAAATTAAAATTTGCGTACCATGTACTGCAGGATTTCGGTACGCGACCATAAACAATCTTCAGGATTTGAAGAAGTGACCAAGATCAGATGAAGAACGAATTAACGAGGGATAAGTTGAAAAAGTAACAAAAAGTGTGTGATTCTGTTGTCAACCTACAGTACTGCACTCTTGATTTTTTACAGATTTCTTTGGTCGTATTTTTCTTTTATAGTTTGTTCTCTTCTTGCTGTAAGTATTTTAGTATAAAATACATACATATCTGTGTCATTATTCTCATAAGCCTAGTATGTTTTTATCGAAAATGATAGGTTATCCGAAATTTTGTTTATCCGAACATTCTTGGTCGCCTAATAATTCGAATAAAGAACACTTCATTGTATTATTGTGTTTAACTTAACTTCGTGGTATTTATTTATTTAAACAACATACATCTGACTTGTGTGCTCAACATGAAAGCCTGCTTATAAGTCATCGTCAATATACAAGGACGAGATAGCACAAGGGAATTTACAACGCAAGAGAAATACAACCAGGAACTCCACACGAAGTGTGTGTGCAATAGAGCCAGTGGGAATCGAACCCACAACCTCCAGATTAGCAGAGCGGCGTCTTAACCACTCGGCCAGGGAGGCCCCCTCTTCTTGGTGTCACTCTGATTTATGTTATTTTTGTCCTGGGAGAGTTTGTTTAGCTTCAGTTTATTGTTTTACTCACAAAACATGCCACGCTCTGATTTGTTTTTTATTGTTCTTGTTTAATTATTGCATATAAACAGTTCATTTTTGTACATCTTTAGAAACAAAATAACACCAAGTGATATTGACATTGTTTTAATTATTTACTACTTAATACTACAATGTAATTTTTTAATTTTAACAGTCAATACACCAATTATTTTATCCAAGATAAAAAAATAAATATTTCACGCTAGAACTTTTATTTAGAAGCATTTAACCTTTTTATTTAATGCTTTTCAATGTAATTCATATTTTTTATCAATGAATTTATGATTCGAATTTAAATATTTTTAATAAATAATTGACCACTTCACCTTGAAAATGTCACTGTAAATTTTTTATCATAAATAAATCACAACTTTACTGTATGGTATTTGCATATTAAACGTATACTAACATTAAAATTACATTGAAAATATTAAAATCTGAAATTTTAAGATTATTAAATTAACCTTCATGTTGTTTAAGTTTAAATATGTATATACACCGTAAACAACAATGTTACTATATAATATCTACTCATTTTTAAACTTATAGAAACTTTGAAGTTAAAATAAAAAAATTAAAATCTAATATTTTAAAATTTTTAATGTAATTTTAATGTTTGTTAAAGTTTAAAAAGGTGTAATAAAATTTCGATAATAAGTATTTTCATTTGGTATCGATCAAAAGATCGGTAGCAACATACATATTTTAATGCACAGTTACTTACAATTATTTTAATGCATTTTTATTAACACTTTCCAACAAAGTTGACAAGTGTTTATGCATTCGGTTTGTCTGGCCGGACGGCCGCACTGTAACTCCCGTAAATATACTCGGATTGCTCTGAAATTTTTATATGTTATTGATGTTTAGCTTAGCACGAACCCTATTGAAAATGAAGTTTCTACTTATTAGTTTATTTACAGGGATAGTCAAAAGTTTTCCGATACATTACGGCCAATGGGAAAAATCGTTTCAAATGAATTTTAAAGGTGTTACACCTTGTTAAACTTATTCAAATTTATATGGATTCGCAAAGCGCACTAAAATACGCATTCTGTGAAATATGCTGTCAAAATAATAGCTATTATTCATTTACAGGACCACTCAAAAGAATTTCATTACACAATAATAAAGGAGGGAATTGTTTGCGACATATTTCAATAATGTTAAACAGTTTCAAGTATCATAAAATTGATATACGCAGCTGAGACTTAATATTTAACGCATAATATGAAGTGCACAGCTTTTACAGGGACACACAAAATATTTCAAACCTTATATTTTTATCCGAAATTCTGTGTATTATCGATGATAGCTGATGGATGGTTAATGCATTTTCAATTATGATATGCGCTTTTAAGTTTTACAAAATATCTGCAAATTATATGGTGTATATAAATGTTATAGTTGATATTCAGGGTTGCACAAACGAGCTCATAAAGGTTACTGAGTATGAGAGTAATAAACTTAAAGGTGGTAATTATGCATTTTTACGAAGAACTGCTTTCAGTTTACTATGAAATGTTTGTAGAATATAGACAAAATGATATACAGTGTCACGCAAAGAATTAGCTACATGGTCATCCATATGTGATAATTTCTGAAAATGTGATTTAAGTAGCTTTAAGAATGTGTTTGTTTGAACTAAATGTTAACAAAATACTGGCGTGTAGTAAAGATACTGGATAAATTACATGGCTGAACAAAAGTATTGAAGTATTTTTCATCTACTATTAGAATAAAGTGGGCAAGAGAAATTTCAGCCAGTTAGGCATTTTATTACTAAACTAAATTTTCCCATTATATTGTATATATATATATATATATATATATATCAACAGACGGATCAAATACAGGGATGTTCAAACGTATTTCAATACATATTTGGCTATGGACAGTAGCATCTTATTTCCTTAAATAACAAAGCTTTGTTAAAGATTTCAGGAAGCGTTGGAAAGTGCTTCATAATCTATGCTTAACGCATGATTTTTCTTACTTCTTACTTGTTTACATCAATATTTTCAGCCGCTTTTTGATTTATGCATCTTAAAAAGAAGTCGAAATATTTGCACTTCACGTTAAAAAGAAGTTGAAATGCAAATACAGTACAAAAAATAGATGAACTGAATATTTGATCTTTCCGAATGGCTGAAGAAACTGAGTATAGATTTCAGTTATAAACGTGCTCTTTATTTAATATCTAACAAATGTTTAGTTCTAATCGTAATTTTGTTGAAATCATTTAATCATCTAGATCGACTGTAACCGACCTATTTTAATGATTTAATATATTCATTAGTGAGCTATGTTTAAATATAAATCGTTTGTCGCTTATATATGTCAAAGACTTCTGATGGATTGGCATCATTGTATTCTATCCTGATTTAGTGCACATTATCGGAGATAATTCGTGACATAATTTTAAGTACAAAGTTGTGTTATACGCAGTGCAGCAATGAGGTAATTTTCATCTTGTGTTATGGTTCGTGTTCTAGAGCCTTTTATTGGTGGTTAAAACTTTTTATTCGTGGGAGAAAGAACCTAAAACTGCCAAGTCAAAATTCAGTATTTGCCAACTGAATGAAAAGCAAACATAAATAGTTCTCCGCGTTTGCCAACTAGTTTCTTTATTTTACCAGGTTATCACAATTAGAAAATGTAATATAGTTTTTATTTGTAAAAAGCTTAATAATATTTCTAATTATATTGGTAACTTTCGTCAAATCGTCGAAATAGAAATTATATTATAATTTTTTATTAAAGTTTTGAACTAATTTTCCAGCTCAGTTTCTAAATTTGCCAAATGTAACAGCATGTGCAAACATTTGGGGGGGGGGGGCTGAGCTTCCCCCTGTCCACCCCCCACCCTCCTTAGCGAGGCCCCTACGTGTTTCAGAGCATGAAACGTCAGAATAGAAATGACAAAAATATAGAAAATTATAAAAAGGGGTAAGCAATTCATATCTGCAACGCTAAGTACTAGAGTTAGGACTTGCTTTTGATTTTCTTTTCATATTGTATATTCTATCAAAAATAATATGCATACTACACTGAGAATACAAGGACAGTATTTTTCTTTGTTAATTCAAGAACAACAATCTTCATGATTATTAAAAAGCAATTAATCTGAAATTACCTATTTTAGTTGTTTCATTTAAAAGAGAAGCTTAACTCTTTGAGGTCTAAGTCCTGGTGCCGTTTTTGGTAAAGTAGTACAGTGAAACCTCCGAAAAGCGGCCACGTTGCGTTCCAAAAAAAACTGGTCGCTTCGAGAAGGGGTCTCTTAATGGAGGTCATGTTTAAATCTAAGCTTTAATTGTTGAAAAAAGGTAACAATTTATGTTATTAAAATTTATTTTTCACATTAGAAAAAAATATTGAAATTTAAGTATCAAAACAAAAGTTTATTACATAAATTAACTATGAAATTAATTCAATATGCATACATACATACATACATATATATATATATATATATATATATACGTGTGCATATGCCACAGGTAAAAAAAAAAAATTCATTTCATGAAAAAAAAAAGTTTTCGAAAAACTATTTCAAAAACTATTAAAATTAAGTTAGTTTTGTATAAGACTCATAACGTCATTTTAAACTAATTCTCTGCTCTTTCTAATATTGAAACGATCGTAATTATGTAGTATATAGCAATGCTGGCATATATTTAAAAATCGATTGCAATGCGCGAAAATTTGATAAATGAATATTCAAAATTACATTAAAAATTTGCAAAAGAGTTTTTGGAAAATTATCCTTACGGTGTTTGTTCTTAGTTTCCATGTAACTCTTTGTATTTGAGCAGTAAAAAAATTCTTATCAACATACACAAAAAAAAAGAGATAATATTTTGATTACCTTTTGATATCAAGCAATTATTTTTTTACGATAACTTTTACTGATGATTTTTATTTATCAATGCGACAGTATACCTGCATAGATAATAGAAAAAGCATTTATCAATCCAATACACCTGCAGGAAATTGCTACCTGTTTCCGGATATCAGAAATAAAAATGGCGGATAATTTGTTTATTTTCCGTACATTCTCGCCTCTGTAATTAGGCGTAGTGGTGTAACACACGACATCTGCCAAAGTGTTAGTACATCTGCCCCGAATGAAATAGTAAGGGACTGAAAAACATATACTTAGTTATACTTTATGTTTTATCAGCTGGACTGAAATACAATGCAGAAAGTAATTTATTTTGTCGACGTAACTTAAATATTTGTTTTTCTTTTTATTGATAATATTGTTACCGGAAAAAATGCATAGAAAAAAACAAAAGATGTTGATAAACATAATACGTATGTATATAAAAAGAAGAGTTGGTGATATGTTTGAATATATTTTGGAATGTTTTTCATTTTTACATTCGGTAATTTTCTTGAATCTTGTGCATTAAAAATCAAACAAATTATTTGTAGGATAAATGACTTATGTATGATTATAATTCCATTTATACTTTTTTTAATACGAGGTTCTGATCCAAAACACTTATTTACTGAATGGCGTAAAATCAATTAAGTTGTTAGTGTAATTTTGTTCAGTAATACTGAATGAATTTTCAATAAAAAGTACAATTATTATGCATAAAAGTGACATGCCGTTAATATAATTAAAGTAAATGATTACATTTTATATATCAAAGTTAATTTGTAACTATCCTTTTCCTTATTTTAAGCTTTTTTAGTCTGGTTTCTATAAAAAAAATAATTAGTGTTTTATTATATTTTATTTATCATGAAATGGAAAAAACCTATTAATGCAATATCAATGGCGTAATTATCGATCTTCCATAATAAAATTTTATTTCTTTTAAAAGGGGGTTGCTTTCTCTGGCCATATAATGAAATGAAATGTAAAAAACAACCAACATTGTATTTTTACCCATGTCTTGTACAGGTATAAAAATTTGTCAAAAAAAAAAAAAAAAAAAAAAAAAAAAAAAGTAAAGGAAAATGCAAAACAAAAATTTGCATATTTAGTCTATATTTTGTCAAAATAACATGTATACGGGGCACCACTGAATCGGAAAGATGATGGTAAGAAAAGGCATATGAGAAACCATAGTAGTGGTTCTAACATAAACATATATTTAAAACACAGAATATCATTATTTGATATTTGTATGGAAATAAATGTTTATTTGTTTCATTGCATTTGTTTTTAGTTGCGGAAGGAGATGTGTTAAAATTATATTTAAGTTTTCTCTTATGAAAGTTATATTTTTAAGAACATACTTTTTACATGCAATATCATTTATCACAAGGATTATTTATCACAACTGAAAATAAGAAACATTTGAATATATAAATGTATAAAGACTATATTTTCAGCCTTTTAAAATTTCAGCATTTAAATATCTAGTATTATAAAAAATATAATCAGCTTTTTCCGATGTAGCTGATATTTTAATACTTTCAGGTCAAGGAATTGTGTTTCAGTAAATGTTAAATTTATACCAGAATTTTCGAAAGTTCTTATTTTAAAATGACACATACCTTTTTCATTATATTTATATATGTAAAATTTAATTCAAATAATCCTGAGCAAAATTTGATAAAAATTAAGCGGTATACGTAATATACCACCACCCTTCAAGCGGCGGAAAGATGATATCTTATACGCAATATAATTTAACAAAAAGATCTAAAAACCACAACTGAATAATAATTGAATAAGTAAACATAAATACACTATATTTTCAACATTACTTAAGTCTTAAAAAATTGCTTAAAATCACTACACATTCATTTAGATACGAATATATTATGTAAATGATTTCTTAAATGCAATGTAAACTGAACTGCTGCGTGCATAATAGAATTTCTACAGAGAGAAATCACTAGAGATGCTTTTACCGAACACAAGTAACCTTATTCAAAAAGCCAAAATTGCATATTCATCGCACGAAGCATGGTTGCCACATTTTTTTGTTTAGTATTCAATTCTGTAATTTTCGCTCAATTTCTCAATTTATTTTATTACATAAAAGATGACTTTCAATTTTAATCAAATGCAAAATTATGTATAATTTTTTTTTCTCTTTTAATGATTTCTAAACAAATAGAAAGCTGTGCATCTTCATTCAAAACACTTGCATTCAAAACTCGAGATTTCCAGGAAAAAAACAAATTAAATTCAAACAAATTGCACACGAAACATCACTTCATTTTAAACAGGGTTTTTATTTTTTTCTTTTCTGATGGTGTTATTCAAGACGCAGAAAAAAAAGCATATATGATTCAAAATAAACGCACTGATGAAACAGTTGATATAAATGCAAAATGAAATATTTCGCAAATGCATGCAAACACGTTCGTGGTATTTCGAAAATTATTTCAAATGCACTTCAACCGTATTTGACTTGCAACGTACTCCGGAGTTATAGAATTTGTTCGTGCTCTGAATATGTCGGCCGGAATCATATCCTTGCAACTAAAATGGGAAAATGTTCTTTAAAGGAGAAGATTTGGATTGTTGGAAAAAAAAAAAATATATGCAATATATACAAAAATAGATAAAGTATTCATAAATTTTGTATATGGAAATAAATGCACGCATTTTTCTGTCATATTAATGGCGGGAAAGTGAATTTTTGTTGCTTTAAGGTATCTAAACATGTTGATATATGATATTTTTTTCTATTTTAATGAATAGATACATTTTTTTTTTTTTTAATGAATAGTTTACAAATAAAATTTGGTAAATGAGAATGCATTCATTAAAAACACATAAACTTGCTCGATGCTACGCATAAACAAGGACATTTATTTGAACTCGAATCATTAAAATTAATGATAAATTCTTCGTTTCGAACTGATTCTACATGCAACCTTCTTCAGGATTACATATGTTTTTGAAATGAATTCTTATCAGAATAAACCTACATCCAAAATTTCAAGTTAACGGATATTTTTAACATGAGTTATTGCATTACATACATACATACATATAGAACGGCCAGGCATATAAGCTCTCAGGCTTTGATAGCCTGTGAGCTAAAAAGGTTATAATTTTAATCATTAAGCTGTGTAGACTATATCTATATATTTTCTGTTCCGATATGCACAAAAAAATTCTCAGGACGTTCAGGATTTCTAAATTCTTGCCTTTTGTCAGTATATTAATTTAGGCAACTTCAATAAATTTTCGACCACAATAGTTTACCAGCTGTAAACTATTACTATGCTAACGTGATTTTTTACTTCCGTCTATCATCTTTACAAGAAGACAGTTTTGAACTCGTGAAAATTTCTGAAATCCAGTTTTCGATGGATTTACACGCTTTAGGTGTCAGATAGCTCGAAAAACATGTTTTTACAAAATGGCTGTCAATCTGTCAATCTATTTGTCTGTGACAAAAAAGTTGTAGAAACTCTATCTCAAAACTAATGCACAGAATTTCAAATATAAACTACACCTGATTAGTTTTTAGTGTATACCTCTCAACAGGTGGCGCTGCTATGTTACATTAACTTAAATTTTCCACAGTAACCATCTCAAGAACAAGTCCATGGATTTTCTTAAAACTTTATATCTAATTAGACCTTTATATAACATTGTGTTGATTGTGTTTCGGTGCACATCGCACAACAGATGGCACTGCCATGGTGCATTATTCTTGATTATCGTAATAGCTTTATCTCAAGAACTAATGCATGAAATTTCTAAAACTTCAGATTCAGTTAGTCCCTAATACAGATTAGTGCTGTTTAGTTTTTGGTGCAAATCCTCTGACAGTAGTGCTGCTATGCTGCATTTTTCACAATTTCGCAATAAATGTATCTTAAGAACTAATGCATGGATTTTCATCAAACTTCAGATTCAGTTAGTACCTGAGAAAAAATTGATCCTGATTAGTTTTTGGTGTACATCACCCAACATGTGACGCTGTTATGCGGATTTTTGGGGCGGATAAGGCAGAGATTTTTCAATACTTCTATCTCAAAAACTAATGTACGGGTTTTCATCAAACTTCAGATTCAGTTTCAAGTTGACATAAAATGTTGCTGACTAGATTTTGGTTTAAACCACCTAACCGCTGCTATGCTGAATTTTTCAGGAAATATTAACATGCATAAGATAGAAAAAAGTTTTGGGATTGCTACATCTGACTAGTTTCATTTTTATGATTTAAACGCTAATGTAATTTTACTACATTAATATACTCTTAGAATTGTGTTACATTCTGTAGGTTAAAATCACACTTAGTTTATTTTTGTGTAAATCTTGTTCAAGTAAAAGAATGTGCAGATAAACATAGATTTTAGGCTCTGAAACCGATTCTGAAAGTAAAATTAACTTTATAAAAAATATTTTGAAACAAAATAGGAAAATTGAAAAGGGCAGGTCAAGAGATCTATTACAGCTATCCAAGGCATAGAAAAAAAATGCCAAAATGTAAACGAGATGTTGGCAAAAAACCTCACCGTAAGTTCAGCATTATTTCGCGAATGTCTTCGCTTCGCACACCGAGGTGACAGTTAGAAAATTGAATTGAGATTTAGCAGAATCTAGTCGGATGTAGCAATCCCAAAACTTTCTTCCATCACATGCATGTTAATACTTCAAAATTCGCTACCACATGCTAAAATTAAATAATCATCTATAATCTTCATGAGGATTCTAAAGCCATGAAACTCCATGCATTAGTTATTGAAATAGAACTATTGTGGCTATCGAAAAAATTTCAACACAAAAGCACCACTTGTTGCGTAATTTATACCAAACATGAACGGCAATAACAGTATTTATCAAGCTATACCTGAGTCTGAAGTTTGATGAAAATTCATGAATTAGTAGTTCTTGAGATAGAGCTATTGCAGGAACCGGCAAAAATTTAGAATATCAGCGCCACCTGTTTGGCAATTGACCCAAAATATAAACAGAACCAGTTTATATCACGGATTTACTGAATCTAAAGTGTGATGAAAATATGTGAATTAATTCTTGAGATACAGATTACAAAAATCGTGAAAAATGGAGCATAACAGTGCCACGTGTTGCACGTTATACACCAAAATGTAAATGGCATCAATTCATAACGAAGACTAACTGATTCTGAAGCTTGACGGAAATCCGTGTATTAGCTATTGAGATACTGCTGTTGTGTAGATCGTAAAAAAATGCAGCATAGCAGTGCGACTTGCTGAGCAATTTACACCAAAAACTAATCAGCATCAATTTATATCAGGGACTATAATTTTTTACGAATAATTTTTTATCTAAATATAATTTTTTATCAAATTCGGTGCATTAATTCTTGAGATAGAGTGCCGACAAAATTTATGTCACTTATAGACAGACAGACAATGTAAAAGACTTCAGATACACAGGTTTACAGACAGATATTTTGTACAAATATATTTTTTGAAATGTCTGGCCCTTAAAAAGTGTAAAACTGTCAGAAACTGAAAATCGAATACTTTCACGAATCCAATACTTTCTTCCTGTAAAGGTGGAAGAAGGTAAAAAAGCAAGAGGAAACAAAGAAGAAAGCTGTTTTTATTCTGTTTTAAAATAATTTTTCTTCCAAAATTGAGCAACATGTTGAAAGTATCGCCTTAGTGATATCTCCCTGAGATGATAAAGAATTCTGCGAAGAAGTAAGAATTTATTTTACATCAACATTCAAAGCACTGGCAATAAATATACAATATAGGATTAAACTTGTAGTTGGAGGCCACCTTACTATTTTCACTCATGGATATGCATAATATAAAATCCTTATTCTTAATAAATACCTCTATCAATCAGGTCAATCTTCAATATCAACGATTAAATACCTCTATTTCAATCTGTTCAGTAGATATAGTGTTTAAAATCGTGGTTTGATGACGGCATAAACTTTAAATACTCCATTCTGAATTGCATACAAAAACATCCTTATGACCCCAAAAATGATAATCATATTGTCTAACAGTTTACTACGTCGGATTATGCGTCTGATTTCCAATTAAATTATATCTTTGAATTAAAATTTGAATGAAATACAGCGTTATGAAAAAACGAAAAGCATGAAAAATATGATTACAAATATCTCGGCAACTAAAGTCGATTGGATAATCGATTTTATTTTTTATGAAAAACATATGTTTATATATATTCATTCTTTAAAGTAAGCAATTTCAGAAACAATTATGTACCATTTATAGGAATGAATACAGTCGAGTCTCTCTATAACGAAACTCTATCCAGCGAATTTCTCTATTTAAGGAATTTTTTGTAGGAACGGTCAATTTTTTCCATGATTACATTAAAAATAATCTCCATATAGCGAAATATATATCTCCATTTAACGAATTTTTTCAAAAAAGTTCTTTCATATGTTCAGAAAACGCTTCAAATTATTTGTAGAATAAATTTTTTTCGTTGATTTCTGGTTTATATTTCATAGCTACATTCCTCTACCTTATTCCTTATGTCCAAAAAAAAAGGCATTCAACCTTCCCTCATCCCCCCAAAAAACATCCTTTTTGCATGGTTACACTTGACTTTGTTTTAGCCAAGATGAGCATGCGTTTTTGGAAAAGCTTGAAACATTTGCTTGCTACTGGAGCGAGTTGCAATAATCACACAGCATCCTAAAAGTTAAAACTATTCCATTGTCACAGAAGTAAATTTTCCATTCGTGTTTAAAATTAATCTAATATTCCATTGTCGTCTTGAAAATGTTGTTTGTTTCTTGGTTTGAATAGTAAGGCAAGAATAAGGAAGAAATAATGGGGGCAATTGCAGTAAAGGTCGTTTTTTTTTCAGCAGGTTTTCATCTACCTAAACTAAATCGCATTACTTTTACCGGGCAAGTCTTCATCAACCTTCAACCCGTTGTTCAACTCGCAGTTGAGAAACCTTTGGTTAGAAAATCTAACCTTCGGTTAACATTTGAAATTCATCGTTAACTTTAGAACCGAGATCAGTCAACCTCGGGTTAGTGAACATCAGGTTGAAATAAACATACCTGATTGGCCAAACGAATCACATGACGTACGTATCGCGTTCATGAGTTCTATACTCACGTATCACCAGTTTTTAATTACGAAGCAAAAACAAGATTTGAAATGCATACTTGTAACTTAATCTTTAGATAGATAAATTTCGAATTACCGTTGAGATTTTGTGGTTTTATTCATTCACAAAATTAGATTCAAAGATTAGAAACACCGATACAGTTATAAGATTATGATTTTTACAATTTACAGTAAAATTCTTTCATAAAAGTTACTTGATTAAAAAAAATTATATTTTTTCTTTAATCATTAAATTTAAAAATCGATTTTCTGACCAGGCTAGCAATAGTAATTTGAATAAAAGAAAAAAAACGAGCTAGTTTATTTATTTATTTTTCAACGAATATTAAAATATTGAAAATACATCTGTTTTCTCAAATATCCATTCTAATGTTTTTCTAACGTAAATGTAATGTCTTAATTAATTTAACTAAAGTAATTGAGGCTTAAACTTTTAAATATGAAAATTTTCAAGAGAAATTTTCTGAAAAATGCTTCTAAACAAAAGTAATTATTTAAAACAAGTAAGATAATTTATTATTACAGTGCATTGTAGTTCAGCGACTTTTTATTTTGCGATCACAAAATTTTTTCTTTTACGATTGCATGTTTTAAACAAATATAAAAAAGCTGAAACTGAAATGTAGGAAAAAAACTGCTTTTCTTTTTTATTATTTAAAAAAAAAAATCTAAATTATGTAACGAAAATGTTTCATATCAGAACTTTGTTTCTATTCGCATTCAATAGATGGCGCTACCTGATATCAAAATTGTTAGGCAAACTGAAGCCTAAAGCCTGGAGACTCATCACAAATTAATATAATTTTCGTTTATAGGGTAAAATGTTGAAAAAACCCTCAAAAATTTAAAGCAACACATTCTTTCATGACAACATCTTTTATAATTAACATTTCGTTTACTTAATAAATTACAAACAGCTCTCTTGGAAAAAAATCCACCAATATTCAATTCAAAACAGCCGCCATCTTTGCTTCGACTGCACATGCGCGGTCGAATAACCTCTCTCCTATATTAAGGTTGAGTAACTGAACTTTTGTTTTGGTTTTTTCTCCGAATTCGGCAGGTTGAGTTAACGGTAAATCAGGATTCACATTCAACTGAGAGTTAAGCGCTGAACTCGCGGTTCAGGTTGATGGAGACTTACCGGGTTAGAGTTTAGAGTGGATGTTTGTTGTTTGTGGCGACTTGGAGCATTTTATGTTGTGAGAGATCATTTGAACGAAGAATTATTACTACATGATGTCATTTATGCTGGTGTTATCTTCTACTGCATCTGCATGAAATCGCTTTTAGGATAAGCATAACACTTTCTGATAAAATAAATAATTTTTAAAATAAACAATAAGATACTGGAAAAAAAGGAAGTGACAAAAATGTTTGAGATTTTGGAAATATTCAATGAAATATTTTAAAAACTTAATTAAGCACTCAAAAATAATTATATTTCAAAATTTAAACATTAAATGATTTTTATTTTTTTATTTTTATTTATTTATTTATTTATTTATTTTTTGCCGTTCTTTATTCAACGAATTTTTCTATATAACGCATTTTTTGACTGAACGATGGATTTCGTTATATAAAGACTCGACTGTATTTTGAAAGTCAGAAAAATAGCATCGGTTGATAGAGATAATTGAAATTCATTAGGCTTCTAATTATCTTCTCATGTTTTGGAAGATAGAGAGGTCACAGCCACACAGACATTAGGACGGCATCACCCCCCCCCCCCCTTAAAAGTAGGTTGTTCGAATATTCAGCGTCGGAAACATATTAACCTATCCATTTTTTTTTTTTTTTTTTTTTTTTTTTTTTTTTTTTTTTTTTTTTAACGATTACAAGATTTATTTTATACTATGTATGATGGGTAAGTAAAATAGGAAAAAAAGGAAAAAAAACTCAAAAGAAATTTGAAAATAATCAATAAATTCGATGATGATTATTAAATATGATTATTAAAATATATATAAAGGAAAGTTCATTATTATTCATACATTTCTTATTAATTCAAAACAGTACTTTTAAAAAACTAAAGGAAAATTGAATAAAATTATCAGTTTATAAAAAGACAAGCAAATCTAACATATTGTTTACAAATTTGAATCCATGGTAAATTACAAAGATACGTACGGATTTAGGGATGTTCTAAATGTTAATTGTTTCTGATTAAAGTGTTATAAGAATTTTAAAAATTTTGCAATCGTGCTTGTGCCTAAAGGCAGTTATTTCATATGCATCGACTAAACGGGCACACTTCTCTCTACAAAAGAACAAATGTATATATATATATATATATATATTTACTTCTGTATTTCGAATACCACTCCGACAGTAAGCAACGGCATAAAAATAGAAACCGGCATATGCATTAACTGTTCGCCATTTTTATTGAATCTCCACTTTTACTATTGTGCGCAAGGAAATTCCAAAAAAGGGGGAGTAAAAAAGAGAAAAATGGATGAATTCGTTTTTGTCCTTTTATTTATTTTTATTTTATTTATTTTTTTTTTTATTATTTTTTGTTACATTTCACCGTCACGGCGAAGCAGAAGAAATATCTAAATAAAACATTAAAAAAAATCTCTCTTTCTCCCTATTTCAACAATTCAAATGAAAAAAAAAAAATCTTCCGTCTATTAAATTTTTAGAAGGATTTTGAAGAAGTAAATAAATAGAATTGGAATTAGAATTGAAAGTAGGGTTTCAATTTCCTTTAAAAAAATTAATATATATCTGAATTCGGCGGCATTTTCAAATTGGCGAGCCTGAGTAATACTAAAAAAAGAAATGCATTAGTACAGAAGAAAAAAATAATAATAAATAAAAGGCAGACGATAATTTTCAATAAAAATTCTTTCGAAAATTTTATCCATGGGCGGTAAAGTTCGTAAAAATATGCGAAAGATTCACTTTTATGCATGCAATTTGAGGATGTATATGAAGGATGAAAAGGTTAATGCTTTAAAATCAGTTAAATTTATTCCTCGAATTTTATCATTTTAAATGTGTAGGAATCTCTTACGACTGTGAAATCGATATAAAAGAAGCATATTAAGCATAAAATGAAATTTTGGAATATGATTACTATTTAAAACATTTCAATAACTTTACCATAATTTGGAAATGTTTAACTTGTAATGTTAGATTATATAAAAACAAATAAAATCTCCTTTTTAATCAAATAAAACAAAGTTGCATTTTTAAAATTAGAATTGTGAATATTTTAGGATGAACTAAAGACGTTTCACAATTTTTGAAGATTAAAAATTTAAATTTGAATTCCACAATTCTAGTTTAATTTTTTGCTGCTTTGATTTGTCATGCATAATGGAAATTCTATTTTTGTTATAAAAAATTAAAAGTGATTAAAACTCTACTATGAGTAATAAAAATTAAGTATTGTAAATCCATTGCATTGATTAAATCAAAAGAGATTTCAGGCAGAAGTGAGTTTCTATGGGAAAATAACATAGTTGAAAAATCTCATTTTCTACATGTTAATTCATTTAAAATATCTAATGAATCAGAAAGCAGTTCTGTTATTGAATTACACAAAACTTGGCATTTAAATGCAATACTACAGTATAAATGCACTATAAAAGTACACTGTAAAAAAAAATCTGTGAAGATACTAAACATTTTCTAGGAAACTGGGATTCCAAGAACTTTTCATGTAACGATAACAGGAAAAATTCATGTAATCGATTCTGAAACTTGACTTTTTGCTGTTACCGTTACAGGAAAAGTTCTTGGAATCCCAGTTTCCTAGAAAAGGTTTAGTACCTTTGCAGATTTTTTTTACAGTGTACGGATATAAAGTACGGATAGGTAGGAGTGTTTCTCACACTATATACATATATAAAGTAAAAAAAAAAAAAAAGAAAAGCTACTATAATTTTTCTAAGAAATTGGGATTTCTAGAACTTTTTATGTAATGGCAGCAAGAAAAGTTCATATAACACATACATATTTTCACTGTAAATCAAAAATATATATATACATAAAGTTACTAAATATTCTTTTGGAAATGGGATGCATATAACATTTCATGTAACTGCAACCCGGGTTACAGATAAAATTTTAATAAGATTACTGTAATTTTAGTAGGTTCTTCTGTAAAGCTACAGATTTCTGTAGCCTTACAAAAAATAGTTCTGTTAATTTACATTTTTTTTTTTTTTTTTTTTTTTTTTTTTTTTTTTTTTTTTTTGTACAGTGTACAGATAAAATTTTAGTAAGCATACTAAAGCATACACTTAGTAAGCATGCAGGTTTTCTAACTTTACATCAGTATAATTACATATTTTTTCTTTACAGTGAGTGTATTTGTGAAAGAAACGCAGAGGTTTCAGAAGAGGATCCAGGGCTTGGACATTTTTCACTATATTAGTATTACAATCTGGTAATTCACGTATTTAGTATTCAATAATTACAGGCGTAATTTCACTATGGAAAATTAATTAAAAAGGTTATTAAAATTATACATATATAAGTTTACTTATGGTGTTAAAGGAAGGGGAGTAAATATTTTTTTTTTTTCTGAAATGCTATTAATATGTATAAAAACAAAAAAATTTCACTGCTATTTAAAATTGTATGTATATATATGTTTACTTATAGCGTTAAATGTAGAGGAATATTTTTTTTCTAAACTGCCATTAATATGTATCTGATGGCTTCAAAACAGAAAGTTTGCACTACAAAATATATGCAGTAGGAATTCAACTCAACATAACTGCTTTTTATGCAAGTTTTAAATAGTTCTATTTGATTCGCAGTTTTGCTGTGAAACTGCATATCTTTTTTTTTTTTTTTTTTTTTTTTTTTTTCTGAAAACAGGTTGAATAAAACTGATAGAAAATCTGAGTTAAGTGAAAATAGTGAAAACCATATTAGGCCAAGAATAAATTGTTAAAATTTAACAACGTTATTTCTTCTAAATAATCATTACTTTCATCATTTATTTTATATTTCCAAATTTATAATAAGGTACCTGTACCCAATATGGACACACTAAGGAAAATGTATTTTTTTCACCCCCATCTACAAGTCGTAGGACTCCAAAAATACGTGACCACTATCCTTGGACTATTGACTATCATTATTAAAATTAGCGACATTGTAATTATTCTGGTTTAATTTAAATGATAAAAACAAAAAAAGTTACAAGTGTCCATATAAGGAACTACCTGTCCCTATTATGGACAGGTGTTTCCTTATTGACTTTCTACACAGTGTGTATGGAAGAGCCACTTTTCCAAGGGATTTTAGAGGAGAGGGAATAAAAAAAATGTATCTTAAAGTATTCGGAGGAGGAGGGGGGGCAGTAAATATCTTCAGAACATGCATTTTAGAAAAGGGGGGAGGTCATTCTCGGTTAATACCCTTCGAAGACCCCTTAGTTACTAGTAAATATTATGAAATAATATTGTTGGTTTTCCTTAGCTTTATTGCATCTGTCTGCGTCTGTTATTACTCAGTCCTCACAGCATGGACCAATAGAAACATTTCACCATGGACAGTAAGTTCCACATAATCCTCATAAACATATCTGCCACATGTGATGCTTGGCCGCATGTTTGAAAAAGCATCAATATTGCAAAAGAAGCAGTACTAGCTCTCCTTTGCTGAAGAAGTCATACCATTGGTACCTACGATTTCGCCAACAGGTATCCTACTGGGGGGGGGGCTTCTTTTTTATTTTTCTGCAAGGGTTTTTTGGAGGAAGGTTTTTGGGAGATTGTTCAAATGGCATCTTGTTGAACAAAGATTTTAACACTTTGATCCTTATTTGGTGCCTTTTCAATTTATTGCTTGGCAACGTTGAATTGTCTTCTTTCTTACAGTTGTAGTCGATGGGGACATAAGCTGCCCATATTGGGAGCCGGGCGTAGTTTTACTAAATCTTGTAAAAAATGAATAAGGAAAATATTTTTAAGCAAAATATGCAATAGCAATCGAAAAATTGTTTTATTAGCTTTCTAAAATACTCCTCTTTTCAACATTTAATGTAATTTTACCCTATCTAATAAGAATTTAAGCTTACAAGTAATTAAGATCAGCACATCTCGAAACAACAAGTTTCCTCCTAAATGGCGAACAGCGCGCTTTTTTACACTTTCTAGTCTTAATTATCTTTTCAACTGCTTTTCTTCGCGAAAATGTTGAGCCATCTCTCGATCAAAATTATTACCTTTAAAAATATTAGGTGTGTCCATATTGAGAGCCCTGTCCATATAGGGTACAAATACCTTATAATTTTGAATTAAATTAAAACTTCAATTTATTTTGAAGAGCTATATATTCGACTAAAATGCAAATAATTGTACCTGTATATCTGAAAGAATTAATTTTTAATATTGCAAGATATATTAATTCGACTGGGTAAGTAATACCACATAAAAGTTCATTTTAAGAGTACTGCAATCAACGGGCAAAACTTCATTTTTATTTTCAGTTTAACAATGTTCTCATCAATTTCGAAAATTGGAAATTGTCCGCAAACTATTATCTGAAAGCAGATTGCAGGTACATAAAAGTGGTGCAGCAGTTTTTCAATTGAAAGTAATCTGTAGGGTTTTTTTTCCTCGCCTAAGTGCTTTAAGTTAGCTTCAAACGAATTAATTGTAACAGATTTTAATAATGAACTTTTTTCCCTTATGATCTTAATAAAGAATTTTTCAATGCCTTTTCTAAAATAAAACTACACCGAAAAGAAAAAAAAATAACAATTTTGGATCAATTGTAATGCTCATTCAAGTGTAATACAAATAAAGAAACCGTTTTAATTACAGTGATAACGGTTTTACACTGGATACTCTACCTCACTCTATCACACTCTACCTCAATTCAAAGAACAATTTAAAAAAAAAGTAAAATTAAATAAAACCATCCGTAAGTTCTTTTTCAAAGGAAAAAAAAGAGTAAAAGCAGAAACATTATTACCTCTTTAAAATTGCGTAATTTAACTCAATAAAATGTTTAAATTATGTTTAAAATTTCTTTCCTTTTGTAAATCTCAGCACTTTTATCAAATAACAACTATTCAAAAAGAATTTTTAAAATATGTTTGTATATACTTATAAATAGCTATTATGCGACAGCAAGTTTTTAACACCAATAATAAGTCTTTTCTGCTGATACAAGATACATTCCTATCACTTCGGCGTAATAAAATTAGAATTCCTACACTGTGCGTAATTACTAAATTCGTTTAAGTTGATTATTTGGAAATTGGCTGCCTGAAGATCAGCCCGTGAAGTACCTGAGGCCATTCCTTACATAGTTACGTCAGCAGAAAGTGTCAATTCCGTTATATCTCAGTTGCTCGTGGCAATGCACACTTCGCAAATTTATGTGGCGCTTTCAATTGTAATTAGAGATCTCATTCCTCAATATAGCGAACAAAAGATCTTGTTTTTACAGTTGAAAAAATGCTCTTGATTAGGAAAAAACAAGATATATGAGGTGAAGTAATAGTCCTCGAGCATTTTATTTATATAATTCATTTTTTTTTTTTTTTTTTTTTGTGAGCAGTAAATTAACTTACATATTATTGAATCACAGAAACATGTATACATACTTTTTCATGTTTTTTAATCTTAAAATATATTTTATTTATTTATTTATTGAATATGTTGGCATTATTCAAAATTTAAACAAAATTTCTCGTTTTGATGTTGGTAAAATGCTTCTTATTATTTTAAAAGAACAAAAAATAAAAACATAAATAAATAAATAAATAAAAAGAAATAAAAATACCATTGTCCCTTCCGCATTCGAATTCATTTCGTATATAGATGAAATAGAACTATTTTATAAACACAAATTTAACAGTTTTATTTCAAATTAATACTAAGCAGAAATAATTTGTCTCTTATCTCCTTGTTTATATCTTACGCAGAAAATTACGTTCTACTTTATATTAACAAATGATACCAAAAATATTAACACATGTAAAATTCTTTATAATAATTTAATATTATGAAATATGAATGGAAAAAAAACATTTTTCATCCGATTTATTAATCCTATTATTTTATCAATATTGATAAATAAGATATTATAAGTACATTGCTTCATACGAATTGAATATTTCCAACTGAGCGAAAAATTTCCAACGCTGGGAATCGAACCCAGATCCTTGGTTTACAAGACCAATTCTTTACCATTTATAAGCTAACAGGGCGATAAACGGGCTGTATTTTTCGCTCACATAATCTGATTGGTCATAAGATAACCTTATTGGGTTGGGTTTTTTTTCGCTCATTTCGAAATATTCAATTCGTATGATAAATTTACCAATCAGTTTGAGGCCCCACCAGTGGTCGCGAGGTTCTGACCTCGAAACATATAAACGGTAGGTGCTGGGTTCGAACCCAATCGCGACCGTCGGCCTACCCGTTCGGAGTTTTCCGTGGTTTTCTTCGAACCTTACGTAAATACGGGTTAGATACTCTTAGAAAGACCCCCACGGAGGGCATCCCACCCGCTAAGGCCTATATCCCAAGCGAAAATAATTGGCCGGTATAAACAAAACAAAAAAAACCAGTTTGATTGTGTTAAAATAATAATATATTGTTTCGTACGAATGTTGTTTTATTATGTATATATTTATTATATACATTGTTTTGTTCGAAACAATTTACAGTAGCTTATTTTACATCATTCAAAACTTTAATTTTATTTAACCACATTTCTTATTAGAAATTTATTGTTAATTCCCCTATTAAATTTTTAACTATCTTGAAATTTTACGAGCTCTTTAATATTTCAAGTGTAGGTTTTTGACAATATCTACCTCAAAATAATTTTTGAGCACTTAATAAATTTTTAACTATTTATCTTACAAGGAAGGTCTCCATTGGGGGCATACTCAGAATTTTTTGAAAAAAATACGAATTAAACTACTCATGTAGGTAATAAAGGATCAGTGAAAATTAGCGGCGGAATTACATTATTAGGTATGTAAAAAAAATAAAATAGTTTGGAATAATTGGCGTGAAAAGCTGAAAGCGACGCGGGATTTGGCGAGCAGTGCATTTCCTCGCCAAAAACAGAAGATTTTAACGAATCTGAAAATTGATTTTAATTGATTTCACTGTTAAAAATCTGCAGCATTTACTGCAACGTCACTCCACTACTTTTATAGAATATCTCTCTTCTGACCAATGAGAATGCTCCATAGCACGGTGAATTGATCGTGTCATACACTGTTAAAAGTCTGCTGCATTTCGTTGCAACGCACTCCACCGCTTGTATATAATATCTCTATTCCAACCAATGAGAAAGCTCCATTTCACGGCCAAGTAACCGTTTTCTATACAAGCAAGGGAATGTGTTGAAACAAAATGCAGATTTTTAACAGTGTATTTTTCAATTTGGAACAATTTTAATCAATTTAAATTGTGTTTTAAATGATAAAATATATTAATTGCATTTTGTTATAAGTACATATAAACGTATATGACAAAATTACACTTAAAGTAAAGTAAAAATGCAAAACTAAAATTACTTAAACTAAACTTATTTAAATAAATTGAACATAGAAAGTTTTTTCTTTAAAAAGTATTCGAAGCGTAAAAGCGTATTTTTCAAAATTACGTTTTTTCGCCAACCGGAGATAAACCGCCAAATAAACGAAATTTTTATTATTTTTTTACGGACGTTATAAGGAGGTTCCGCCGAAATTCTTTTTATAAACATATATAACTATATAAGAAGAACATTCTGTAATTTTTTCAGATTTTTCTGAATATGCCCGTATGGAGACCTTCCTTGTTAGTACAACAATTACTGATTTCGCAAACTGTGTTAAAAATGCAATATGTAACACCATTCAATATAAATGCTATAATTACTTTTTGTAACATGTATGTAAGACGTTATTGAGTAATTATTTTTATTCAACAGCGGTACAATACATTTTGAAACGATCGCATATTTCCGTCTTTCACTTTTAACTTAGATATAAAATATAATCTATATATAAATCAGATATAAATGAAATTCATTAAACAAATTTACATAAAAATCTAAGTTATTTTTTCTACTTAACATTTTCGAGACTAAGGCAACGTATATGCATAGTCAAAAAATATATACGCATCTCGTTTTCGACACAAATATTTTTGAGAAATAATTGTTATTTTTATTTAATTCCAATATTTTCGTCATTTAATAAGCAATAACTCTTATTAAATCTTATTTGGTCATGTAGGTAAATGCCTCCTTTAACATGATTGCGTGTATCGTCTGTGCCGCATCGCTTTTATATTTCACTATGTCATTTAATAAATAAGGACTCTACTCTTATTAAAATGCCAATGCGTGGGTATTATGTATTGTGTGCATGCTTAGAAAAAGAGGTGGGGTAAAAAATATAAAAATAAATAAAAATGTGTGTGTCCTTCAAACAAATCAGTGAAATCTACGGAAAACAATTTTCTAACGAAAACAAAAAATCTAATTTTAATAGATCTGACATTAGAAGTATTGAACCTACAGTGTTTAGAAGTTTTCAAGGGAGAAGTTTTTATTAAAATTGGTAAAAATGTCGAAATTAATTTTATTCAATGAAAGTCCATTTAATTATCAATACTTTGATACTTCATTTTTAGCCATACAGTAATTATATCGCAAGATACTGTAAATTTTGTTAATACAACCAGTTCAATTCCCTGTACAAATGAAAAATTTAAATGACTTTTCTTCATGTTCATATTTTCGCCACTTTCGAAATTTAAAAATGCTAGAACTTTTTTTGTATTTGAGATAGAGGTTTAAAATATTTTGTACATATTCTTTGTTACAAATGTAATAAATCTTCTTAGAAAATTAACTTGCATGTTATACATATATATATATATTATATATATATATATATATATATTTATATAAGTACATAAAGATGTGTTAGATTTCATCACTTTACACTATATGCATCAATAAAAAAATAAACTTAAAAATTTTTCTAAATAAAATTTTAAAAACCACATTAGATTTAATATTAGATGTATCTAAAAATCTTTATGCAATCTTGAATAATGTACATTTGAAAATCTTGAAAAATTCGGTAAAAATATTAAAATTTTAAAATGTAGTAGAAAATTTAAAAAATTCATACTTAATTTTTAAAAATTCGATTTTTTAAAAAATTTAATTAGATATGCAGTTATTTTTAATTCAAATTGGCCTTTAAAAAAAAAAACATTGAACTGCAGCGAGTTTACCATTCGAACCATCTTTTTAAAAATGATCAAAAATGCTGTAAAGATCCTCTTTAATTAAGCAAATGTTAATTAACAGAAAATGAATATAATATACTACCTTTGACAATAAAGTTTGGTGAATGAATTCAGAACGACCGATCTGGCAACACTGGGAAAACAAAACACTGTACCTGCATAGAAGCAAGTGTTGACCATCTTCCCCCACCGTTGTTCAGTTGAGCGTCATTTATGTTTTCAGTAAGCCATGCTTTACTAAGTGCTTGTTTAGTGTTTTAGTTCTTAACTGGGAACAGGAAAACGAATGAACAAAAGATCAGTTTAAAGTTTGGTTTTAAGTTTTGAAAAAGACCGAAAGAAATTCATGAGGGGTGGTGCAAATTGAACATCCACCATACTCGCCAGATCTCAATCCTCCAAACTTATTCCTATTTTCATGACTCAAACTCTCTTTGAAAGAGATTTGACCATACTGTTGACATCCAACGAATTGTGACGAAGCTTTTGAACTCCATTCGAAAAGAAGACTTCTTGTGAATTTCCCAGGACATGTATAGCAGATATCAGTGGTGCAAAGTAATGGGAGACGACTATTTCGAAGGATGGTACGGTAACTTTCATTAGTGTTTCATCTACATTAATGTTACAGGACTATTCACCGAACTTTATTGTCAGAGGTAGTAGTAAGTAGCATTATTCACTATTTTGTAGAATCAAACCAAAGACAAATAAAAATAGAAGCATTCACAATGTAAATATAAAAAATCAACAATACTTAATTCATATGCATGTTCTGCAGTATTTTATGCCAAAACATAGATACTGGAAACTTAAAAAAGAAACGTACTATTGAAATAATAACAACAAACTGAAACTCACCACTTTACAGTTAGCTTTAGATTGTAATCCAAATACTTGACTTACCTAAAAAGAAGAAGAAAATATGTATATTGTTAGTCTAGTTTTATTTATAATATTAGTATAGATATATTAATATGCTTACATAGTGGCGCCAACTTTTGAAAAATATTGGGTTGGCTTAAAAATATTGGGTGAATTAAAAAATATTTTGATAAAATGGTACGACCAGTTTGTCCTTTTTGTGGGCAGAAGTTGAAAGATGATAATTTTAAGTCAAGCTATCATCTTTTAATAAAGTTTCAATTTTATTAATTTAAATTTTCATGCGTTTTACCTTATAAAAACACTGATATTAATTGTTATATCATTATATCATGAACATAACCACAAATTGAAATAGCTGAAAGTTAAATATGGACATTTCAGTTACTTTGACATTTATGGATGTCAGTTGGAGAATGAAAACACATGGTCATTGACAAAATAAATTTTGTTCTAAGGAGAAAAAAAAATGATAAAATAAATAACTAAATCGAACAATGAATATTAGGTAGGGTAGGATTTAAAATTATTGGGTGGTCTCGGACCTCATGGGCCCATACATAAGTTGGCGCCACTGTCCTTACATAAATGTTTAAGGGGATCAAAAATACAAAAATCTTCAAATTTTCTGAAAAAAAAAAATTGTCGCATTAAAAATTTCAATGTTTTTTTATGCTTAAAATGAAATTAAAATTGGAAAATATTCTTTACTTCACCAAATAAATAATTTCAAAATAGCATGCAAGGACATTATTGACGCCACACTTCGTTTATATTTTTATTTATTAATGTTTTTATTTCAGTATTTTGTCATTTTCTTCTGGTTAAGTCTTTTTAAGATTCCGTTATAAAATTATTTTTCATGGTTAACTTTGAATTGACACAATTTATAAAGCATGAAAAAACCGTCAAAAAACTTTATACAAATTTTATAACAGAGATTTTTATATTCATAAGAAAATAAAGAATTATTTTTAACCAATGCAATTCAAATCCGAGTATAATTTTAGAATTTTCTCATTTATTTAAAGAACAACAGGATTAATATTTCTATATATACCCAACTCTCTAAAAATGCATAAAAAGCATCTGGAAGGATTTACAAGGGTCTGTAAGAAGATAATCCTCAAGAAGTGCAATGCTATATTCTAAATATCTTTATTGTGAAAAGGAGAAAATCAAAAGACGATACCTTAAGATGAAAATAATCACCTAGAGTGATATTAAATGTTTTATGTAAAATATGATAAAAATATTAAAAAAGCTTCACGCAAATATTCGTAAAAATAACAGGAGTTCAAAGCAATACGATATATTTACAAAGATTTATTGAATTTATATTAAATATTTTTTTGGAATTTAAAAAAGTATTATTGAATTACATTCTGAAAAGTATCGCTGATTCATGACTTCCACTAAAATATAACATTAGATAACTGTATCTAGTATTTTCTTTTTAGCGACAATGAAATGTTGTAGCTACTACTATGGTGTACAAAAATTATGATTTTCAAAATTTTGTTGCCTTTCACAGGCATAAGCTGTCTATTTAATTATAATCTTTTCGATGAAAATAATATGCGAGCACTCAAGTTGATAGGAATAATGAATTAATTCACTAAATAATAATTGTAATTATTCACATAAATTGATTTTATTAATCTAAATATGCAATATAAACATAAAAAACAGTTTAAAATTTCTATTTATTTTAATATGATAAACCGCATATTCATTGGATAAGCAATAGGAGCAAAATGATAAAAACTGAATAGGTTTTCTAAATTACAGAAATTTTCCATATAAGATGTGATTTTATTGTATTTAGAAATTTCAATGCAGAGTTGTGGCATACAATTTGCAAGAAAGAGCTTGCAGTAGTGAAAAAATATGCCAAATTGGAGAAGTAGCAGAAATTGATTTGGCTTTTGGGATCATACCTACTAAACTGTTTGACCACTCTTTTGATAAATATGATGCACTGTGATAACTAAACTTTCTCTTTAAAATTTAGGTTATAAAATTAAAATTTAGGTTAAAAATGTTAAAAAAATTTAAGCTTAAGAGGTTTTTATTATTATTATTTTATCTTTACGGAAGTTCTATTAAAATTATATCCTTGTCTTTAATGGAGCAAGCCGATGACTAGTTGTATGATGAGATCGGAACAGCGAGTGACTCATAGTTACAGATGCTGTAAAGGTTATACATAAACCCGGAAATACATTTGTTTTTTTTGGAGGGGGGGGGGGGTAGACTTACAGCGGCTTAGCTGTTGTCTCGAATGATCCAATGGAAATACATTTTCTTTGTAATAAAAGATAAGAAAACATTAATCAAGAACCAATCAAGACATCACTATTGCTGTATTTTTTTTTATGAAATTTATTTTAAAACTAAAGATAGGGTTCGATAACGGTTTATGCAAAAGTTGTTACACATTTAAATGTTTCATCAAATGTTTCTTGTTTTTATTCATAAAATTATTTTTATTTCACGAAATTGAACACAATTTTTTGTTTAGCTCAAAAGATCCTTTAAAATCACCTACATACTAGCAAGGGGATAGTTATTTTTCTTTAACAGGTAAAAGATCTTTATTTCATTTTCTAATTTTAAAGTAAAGAGTTATCAAGCTGTCAACACATAAACATTCTAAAAGGAAATCGACACACTAAACTTGAGTAACATTTAAAAAAAAAAGTTTTATATTAAATCTACTAATATGTTGCAAACTATTAATGGTAATAGACTATTGCGCATTTAATATAAACCATTAATTCATCAAACTTTTTTGTTTTTACTTCGTTTTTCGAGTTCAAGTATCGGGTGAAGACAAAAAAATAAGCAAATAACTTCATAGAGTACATGGAAATCAACAAAGAATTAAACGAGAAAAACTATTTCAGGCAATTTACTCTCCAAGCAGATGGCACAACTGAAACTACTTTCCCTTTCTAGCAAAACGAACAGTTTATAAACGAAGTAGAATAAGGAGGGGGAAAAAAAAGAGAAGCCCGTAACAACTCAGCCCCGCTGCTCTTCTTTGCAAATTTCATTAGACGAAACCGAAAAGCTTGGGCCAGAGAATGAGATAAAGTTACGCCATCTTTAATCCTCAACGGAGATCTCGGAAAATCTCGTAAGTGGCGTTATTTCGCGTGAGAGAGAAGACATTAGTCGTTGAGTTTCGAGTATAATATTTTTGTTCTAGTTCTTTTACTTTTTTTTCAGTCGTCTTTGGTAGCTTTACTTATTGCATTTTGTTTTTGTGATTTGATTTCTCTTTTTATCCGATCAAACTTTCGTTTCTTTGTTTTCTATGTTTTCTTTTTTCCCCCTCCGATGGAACGAAACTTTTTTTCTTTATATGCTGTTTTCTAAGTCGACTTTATATAGATTAATGTATATAGATGTATACATTGCTTAGGTAATAAAATTTGATATCGAAGTTCTTTTCCCATTTTTTTCTTTTCATTGGAAAAGTGTCTTTTTAAAAAAATTTATTAGTTTTTTCCATGTGTATAAAACAAAGAAAAAATATTTTCAAAGCTTAATATGACTCATTTAACAACCATTTTTCTTATGAAATTAAATTTACCACTTTATGACAGTCATTCAAAAAATGTTCACTTACTACTTATTTACCAACAATAATGCATTATAAATTGAAAATTGAAAAATCTCTTCGAAAAATATTATTTTTTCGGTGGCTTTTAAATTTATCTGAGTACACATGGTCGAATAAAATCGTCAATATTTAAAAAAAAAAAATAAAGCTTTAAATCACATTTTTTTTACTAAGAAAATTGTAATAAAACATATCGAAATACTTCATTTTAAATTTAATATGGTGATTATAATATTTCGGATTTTAAAAAATTATTAAAATTGGGTATGTGAAAAATTCGTTACACATTTTAAAATTAATAATAATAATAATAATAAAACTTGCCGTATTAAATTGGAATTTGCATCATATAATTTTATCATGAGTTTAAGAATCAAGTAATTAATTGCAACAGAAAAAAGTAATCGAAAAAAATTACAAAATATGCTCGAATTATGAGCCTACTTAAAATAGAATTAATTATGTAGGCATGTTTCCTAAATGCATTGAAATCTTTAAAAACGAAGCATTGGTATAAAGGGAAGAAATGTGAGGGCAACATTTTTCACTCTTTTGTCACTAAACTTAAAAATTACTTGCATATTAACTATCAGCCATATGTAAATTTCAAAAATACCTTACTTAAAATGCCATTTGCATTACATTTGTGCTTACCTATTATTCAGCGGAATATAGAATTTTCTATTTGATACAAAATTTAGTATACTACAATTTGTCATCTTATTTAATCGAAGACCTCTAATCTCCATATCATTTAATCACTTATAATTTCTAATAATGATGATAAATGATTTGATGATAGGAATTGT
>OZ025291.1:164101594-164276594 GCA_964019185.1 Maratus speculifer
TCTGCCTTATTAGAGAAAAAAATTTGGTCACATCTATTTTACTTAACATGATAACGACATAAATAATGTTTGCAAGCCTCGATAAGCAATGAATGATCAGCCCAAGCGCCCAGCATGAATCCAATAGAAAATCTTTGAAAAAAAGTTGGCAAAAGTCTGCAGAACTATAAATATTCCAACTCAGCCGAAATTTGGCCAAAATTGCAAGAAATGGGGGGGAAATGTACCATAAACGATCTTTAACCGTTGATTGTATGAATGTCACGTTGCTGCGCCGCAGTATTTATTGCTAAAGCTAATAAAATAGTAATAGGATAAAATACTAATAGTAAATGTTGTTGATCACTGTAATTTTCTATTACAATACCATTTTTTACAAACTTGTGAAAGTGACCGGAAACTTTTGAGAACATGCGTTTTCCTTTATACTTAATTTTGTCAGTTAAATTTATTGATATTTACATGTTCTTCTATAAGAAAGTTCCTAACTATTATGTCAATAAAATGTATAAATATTACTTAGAGATTGCTCTTCATATGGATATATTTACAAATTAACTGAAAAATTTTTGCTGGCCGAAAATATTTGAAAATTTTTGCTGGCCGGAAATATTTGACCGCCACTGTATATGGGTCAATCCATTTCAAGTGGTCCAGAAAATATTTTTTTGGTCAATCGACCACTTTTAAAAAATCTGAAATTTTTTGCACAACAACCCTAACATGATGGAAGTTCAAAATAACCGTTTTTTTATTTTATTTTTTTTATTTTTATTTTTTTTATTTTTTATTTATTTATTTATTTTTTTATTGTGCATGGCGGCCATTTTTGTTTCATCGTGTGCAGCGATTTTCTCAAATACTAGGATACACAAAATTATAAATATCTCGTCTTTTATTTTCCCAATTGAAATGGGGTTTACAGCATTTTGTTCAGAATAAAATATGCTAAATGTACTGTGGTAGAATAATTTTGAAAAATAAATTTTTAAAGGTGAAATTTTAGCAGAAATTTTAAGATTTTTTCCAAGATCTATCCGTTTGTAAGAGGAAATTTTTCATGCAAGGAAAACTGTCAACCTTACACAATTTTTTTACAAATAGGTGAAAAGTGCTTGTACTCATACACCAAATCTCAAATCTGGGAGTTGATTTTCATTTGCGAAAAAAAATTGCGAAATTCGTCAAAAATTTACTTTTTAGGCTTTGATATCTCTGTTGGGGCACGAGAAACAAATGTGAAATTCTGGCCTTTGATAATATATTATAGTAGTGTTATACACAAAAAATTTCAAGAATGAGATTTGACTACAAGCTGAGATATGGCATGGTCAATATGTAAAAACAATACTTCTAAACTATTGTAACCTACTATGTGTTTGTTCATACCTACAAAATGTTGAACTAATGGTTGATGATGCAAGGTTACAAAGATCATCTTCTAATTCTGTTTAAATCATGATTTAAATAATTCAGATTGTATGCTAAGCCAATGCACCATTTGTCCAGTTGAACAAAACCTACTAGAAATGCTATTCGTCCATTTCAATGGCCCCGAAAATATTTTGGTTGATTGGCCGTTTTTAAAAAATCTGAAATTTATTTGTACAACAACCCTAATATGAGGGAAGTTCAAAATGACTATTATTTTAATTTTAATATTTTTCGTTTGAGCATGGTGGCCATCTCTGTTTTATCGTGTGCAGCTATTTCCTCACATTGAAATTTGATATTTTTTGTGTGGCACGAGATAAAAATCTGGAATTCTGGTTTTTGATAGTATTTTATGGTAGTGTTATGCACAAAAAATTTCAAGAAGGAGATTTGAATATAAGCTGAGATACGGTGATTAAAAAATGTTAAGAAATGCTATTACGAGTACATTAGGAAAAACATTTGATGAGAGTTATGAGATTTAGTCCCTTTTATTACAGTATTTACACGGAAAATATCGTTTGGTGAAAACACTTTAATAATAATTGTTTAACTTTTAAAGATACTATATATGCTCAACAAAGAGCTTAATACTATTTACGAGAGATGTTATGAGTTCCACCACTAACTGTTGTCAGTCCATCAGGCTGTTTGTTCTTTCTCAAAATTTTATTTGAAGCCACCTAAGACTTGTCATCCCTAGTTAACTTGAATGAAATTCTCTAGGTTTAATAATTGAAACCATGTCAACTCGATCAGTTGCAACTCATTGTCTGTAATTTACTTTTTCTAAAATGTGTTCCGAGTAAAATTATTGCAATAGCATTTCTAGTAGGTTTGTTCATCTGGACAAATAGTGTATTGGTTTAGCATACATTCTGAATTGTTTAAATCACACAGAAGCATTTGAAGAAGATATTTGTAATTAACATTTAACTTTGTACCATAAATCATTAATTTAAAACTTTGGAGGTATGAACAATTACATAGTAGGTTACAATAGTTTGGCAGTATTATTTTCACATATTGTTCATGTCATTTCTCAGCTTGTAGTCAAATCTCCTTCTTGAAATTTTTTGTACATAACACTACAATACAATACTATCAAAGGCCAAAGTTTCAGATTTTTATCTCATGCCCTACCAGAGATATCAAAGCCTAAAAAGTGCGATTTTTGAAATTTTTGACAAATTTCGGAATTTTTTTCGCAAAGAGAAATTAACTCCCAGATCTGGGACTTGGTGTATGAGTACACGCATTTTTAACCAATTTGTAGAAAAAGTTGTGTAAGGTTGACAGTTTTCCTTGCATGAAAAATTTCCTCTTGCAAACGGATAGATTTTTGAAAAAATCGTGAATTTTGTGCTAAAATTTCACCTCTAAAAATTTATTTTTCAAAATTATTCTACAATCGTACATTTAGCCTATTTTATTCTGAACAAAATGCTGCAAATCCCATATCAATTGGGAAAACAAAAGATTAGATATTTACAATTTTGTGTATCCTAGTATCTGAGAAAATCGCTGAACACGATGAAACAAAGATGGCCGCCATGCACAAACAAAAAATAGTAAAATTAAAATAACTGTCATTTTGAACTTCCATCATGTTAGGGTTGTTGCACAAAAAATTTCAGATTTTTTAAAGACGGTCGAGCGAACAGTGCTGGACCACTTGACCCATATCAAAGTGTGTAGTAGATAATTGAGAATGGTGGCTGTCATGTGGCCTTTGCCTGACTGCGTTGTGCCGCAAAATAATTTAAATTGATTGAATTAAAGTTAAATTTTATAGATAGGTAAAATAATTATAATATTAAAAGTTATGTTTCTTAAAAATAATTATTGTTTGAAATTGCAGATCTGAAAAATAAAACATATAAATAACAGTAGAGTACTCACCCCAAACATGTAGGAAAACACACTAAGTGAAATTAAATTCTAACAAATATTTATTTGACTTAGACATATCATGAAAATTTAGTTTCAGGATCCTGAAAATCGATGACAATAAAGCCAAATACTTTCATTATGTATAATATACAGTTGCATTCCAGACTTTATTCAGTGGGAGTATTATATTAAAAAAAAACAAACTATTGTAATAACAAAAGTTTCAATGCTGCATCACACATTTGATAAAGATGATTTAAGAATGTTCTTTCGTCTATTGTTTATATTAGGCACTATGTGAGATAGTCCTTAAAAATATATTGAAGATATTACTTTGAGTCCGCAGAGAGTTCTTGTAGATGGATGGAATTAGTCTCTATTGTAGGATTATTATTGATAATGACAAAGGATAATTGATGAGCGTCAAACACTGATGATGTTGCAATGCAGATAACATCAGCAATTTCTCTTTGAGACAAAAATCGACGGGTGCAAAAATTAGCAACATCCTTTTAAATTGGACAAACCTGATGTGTTTCTGACATTGCAGCAGATGCAAAACATATACCGGCAAGCGAAGATGGTTGAGAAGAAAATAAAAGCAAAAGATGCGGTTACGCAGGCACTACTCTTCCGAGACAAAATCGTTAGGTTCAAAAGCACTGGATGTTGTTTAAATTTTATCAAAAATGATGTACTGCTAATTTTACTGTAGATCTCTTCTGCAGATTACGAGGCATAATTCTCAGGAGTATTGTTGTCTCTGAGATATTTTCCGGAACTCAAGTCCTCCGCTGCGGGAAAAAATTCCCGAGCGAGGAAGTCGAAAAGACTGCGTCCTACTTCCTCCAAGAGCCAGGCAAGAAGAGAGAGAATTGAATGAGACGCGGGCGAAAGTTGGTACGATCGCTCCACGCTCATCCAATCAAAAAAAAGGAAAAGAGGTTGTTAGCTGAATTTAGAGAAATTCTTAAGGGGAGTTAGGTGAAAAGTATTATTTAGTGGCAACAAGAAATACGCGGGTTTTTAAGCGACGCTACAATTTCGTGGAAAAGGGTGAATCATGAGATTGGAATTTCCGTTTCTCCCCAAGATTCACTGAAAAATGTGCGCGGGTGTATAATGGCGATGTTGGAAATACAAAAAAAAATGGCGCGCGTGATTTTAAAAAGAGAAAAAGCTAGAAAAATACTAAGACACATATCTGGCTAAATATTGGCTTAATCTTGCTGAAATTTAACCAGAGTAATAAGGAAAAAAGGATTTATTGAATGAATATAGATTTAAAGATGAATATTAAAAATAAAGGTTTTAGAATTTATATATTTAGGACTTAGTAAATATTGCAAAGATAAAACAACATCGCGAATCTTTAAAAATAAAAACAAGATAGCATATTGCTAAAAGTAAATATTATTGATTAAATTAATGACTATTAATGGGAATATTAAATAGAAATAAAATTTTAAAAGCAAATTAGATTAAATTTAAAATCTGAAATGTTATGGAAAGTTGTTATAACATAACAGTGGCTTTAAGAAAAATGGAACTCTCTTATCGTCACATATGAGCACAAAAGTGACACAAAAATGACTAAGCAGAACGGCGAAAATTTAAGATGTTCTTTAATAGATAACTTTATATCTACATCTATACATATTACATACATATTATACGTCAAAAGTGATCTAGAACGCAGCACATGATTGTAAAATCCATATATTTCTTTACCTGAAAAGAAAAAAGAATACTTCTAAGTTGTCTTTGCACATAGTTTAATTTTTTTAAATTTTGTCACTTATAATCCTTAGCTTCTGGGGTCCTCATATATATATATATACAAATGTGCATAAAAGTGACTTTTTCAATAATTCTTGAACCAAGATTACATTTCTTATAACTTTTAAAACTAGAATCAAAAGTTGAAATATTAAGCTTTCGGTATTTTATGTCTTTTTTGTCATTTGAAATTTAAATAGGTTAATTTTTAATAGTACATTTAGTAAAAGTATTTATTTTTTATTTTAACATTCATGAAATGATTAAAAAAATTCTTACTACGGAAAAATTAAGAAACAACGACCAGACTATGCTTACATTTTTAATCTAATTTACACAATTTTAAAAATGTGCAGTTTTTTTAAATACCAATAGGAAATAATTATATTTGTAACATAGCATTATTTTTTAAATCACTTTTTCTTCCGATCACTTTTGGTTCGCTCAGATTAATTTACAGCTAACAATGTACTTGAATTTTCAACCTGAATTAAATATAATTACTTCATTTGGCAAACTATAACGATGTAATGAATTCAGCTATTCTTTGTGTCCAGTGGTGAATGTGAAAAATTCCATCCAACACTCTTGCATTTGTAACATTTCAAAAGGTAGGATTAACTTTATTTCAGCTTGTGAAAACAGAATAAAAAAGTTGAGAAAAGAAAATTCCAATAAAAAAGAGAGAGAATAAAGTAAAATTCTTTTCTATTCAGGGGTTTTATTGTATCTCATGTTTGTCATCGCATTACGTAAGAATTTTGTTCAAAAACTTGGTAGTGGTCACGCATTTATTTTCTGGGAAGATATTCTTTAGAAGATTTTGTAAATGGAAAGGACAGTATTTCACAATAAACTGTCCAAATATATTTAATAATATTTTTCTGGGATATCTGAAAGTTCTATTTTAATGTTACAGCTTTATGCTGTATTTTATTGTTTTTCTAAAAAAAAGAACGTCGTTTTATATTTTTGTGCATTTTATTAGTATTCCATATTTATTGTGAAATAAAAGGTTTTTCGTTGATAATTTAAGTATGAAGGACCATCCATTACAAATGAATGTATAGATGTTAATACGGGGTGTGGCAGGTATATAAGAACACGCATTACTGATGAAATACCACCCTGCAGACCATGGTTGCAAAAGTTTTCTATTACATGCAAACAAGACTAACTGAGAAAGTGAAGAGGCATTCTGTCATTGGCTGAAGAATAACTTCAGTTTGTCAAGTACGCTAATGGTACCTGGTGCATGCAAAATCCATCATGGGTGCAAAGTCCTCCAAGTTACCTGTGAATTATACCTCTGGAGGTATCACCTTGCCAGGTGAAGGTCTTGTCATCTGATCAAGGTTCGAAATTACGAGACCAACTTGAATAGCCATTTGCAGTACAAACAACAGGATGTAACGCTAAACAACTGACAAAACAAAGTATGCTGAAATGAGAGGCAAGTACTGCAGATATGATGACGTGAGAAGTGAAGTTATCAGGTTTATTTCCTGCTAAGCGGCGTTTAAGGCGGTCACTCGCCCCGATACTAGGTATCTAACCCGTTGAACTGAGGTAACTCGGCAGGTAGGGGCCTGGTCATCGGTTAGAAAGAAAGAATGAAGGATACTTCAGTTTAGAGACTACCGCATCCTTGAAATTTTTCTGGTCGGGTCATTCGTCATTAAAATAAGGAACGATCTGGAGGCTGCCGGATTTTATATGGCAGTACAACATACCGATAGTACAGGGGTTTATACAAGTTTCATATAAAAAATTGTACTGCTGTTGATATGACACTATCAAAAAGCCGGAATATGTGACTCGTGTCGATGCAAATCTTAGCAACTCGATGAGAGCACTCATCAGGAAGATGCGGGTTGATGAGGTCACCATCGGTTGTGCGAGAAATTCTATGTAATGGGAAAAGGACAGTTTTTCTCCGAGCGAGACTGGGGTAAGTATCTAACTATAGCCAAATGCCTCTTTAACAAGTTGAAACATAAAGATCGCCAAGAATGCTGTTTTATTTTCTCAGATGAGAAGAATTTTGTCCAGATCCAGGAAGTAAATAGCAAAAATGGTCACTGGCTGTATAAAATTCCTGAAAAAGTTGCAACCGTGACATTTACAATATTATTGATGATTCTGACGAATCGTGAGCAGCGAAGACTAACTGATACCTCCATATGTCTTTCTTCTAAATTGCAGAGTCAACGCTGTTGTATATTCCGAGGTTTTAAAGATCTGGATTATTTCCATCCCATGTGCGAGATGCATTCCAATAAGATTCTGCACCATTGCATACAGCCCTAAAATCCAATCATATATGACCAGTAGGTTTCATGAACATGTCATTCTTAACTGTTGTTCGCAAGTTCCTTTTTTTAAATCACAATCTATTATTAAAAAATTAAGCTCATAACGGAAACAGAACATCAGAGTTATAAAATATTTTAAATACATATAAACATAGTGCATAAAAGAAACAGACATATAACTATTGTAGCATTACCTTCGCAGACACTATTCTTACAACTTGAGGAAAAAAAAAGTTTCATCGTTTTATAGTGTTTTTAAATTTTCAATCTACATATTCTCATAAGTAATAGTATTTTCAGTAAAAGTTTCAATTTTCAAAAGAGAATAAAAAAGCACATTTTGCTGAAAAATAAATCATTTCTTCAAAAGGAAAGGCATATATGAATTGCCATTGTGAATTACGTTTAATCTTGATAAAAGGGGTTATTTTTCAATTAATGCACTTTACAGAGCACATTCTTTCACCTTTTATGCAAAAGCTATATGAATTGAAGCATCATACTCTTAATAAGCGTAAATTTAATTCCCGGTAATTATAAAAAGAAGGAAATTATTCATTTATTTATGGTATTTTAGTTATTCATCCTATTTGGCCTTTCATCTTTTAATAAAATTCATTTTATTTGATTTGAATACACAAGTTTATTTCAATAAATTTGAAAATAATCATATATATCTGTAGATGTAGTTATGTTTTCAGAAAGAACCCAATTTAATACAAACTAATTAGGGCTGTGATTCTTCAGTTCTTTTTCACCTCCAGCTTTCTAACCTTCAGTGCAATTTAGATGTTAAAAATTTATAAAAGTGCATTAACTGTCTCTATGGTACTAAAGTATGCATTTTTCTCTAAATATAAATTTTTTTTCTATTTCAATCTGAAATTTTTCTCAAACAAGGAATATGAATCGTTAAATGCAAATTTTGTGGTATATCTCGGTTTATATCTTAAAATAATCTCTCATTTCAGTTTATTATTAGTATTAACATTGAGATAATTTAAAATTCTAATTAACCTTTAAACATAATCACATTAATATTTAATAAATAATTATCATTTGCTAAGCGTAGAGCCAACAGAGTGAAAAATCTCCAACCTTTAGATTAGCTCTCCAAGTGCTCTACCAATTAAGCTACTTGAACGATGTCGTGTCGCCCATATCTCACTCATATATGTTGGCAAGGTTCCAGCTGCAGCACAAGAAGGAAACCATGAGCGCACAAACCTGTGGAGTTAAACGAGACACAAATTATCTGTCTCTCGTGACCCACGGCAAATGACATCGGTGAATCCATATATAATTATAGTTAATTTTTCAATTAATTATCAGCAGTGAAATTACGCTTGAAATTATTGAATATTTAATGAATGATTATTATAATACAAGCTAGTTAACTCATTTAGATGTTTCCATCTTGTGCTGCTGTTGCAGCCTTGCAAACATATATGAGTGAGCGATGCCTGACTGGGCATTTTCCTCGTAGGTAGACAGTGGCCGAGAGGTTTGACCTCTCAACTGGTAGACGGCAGGTGGTGGGGTTTGAACCTGATCGCGTCTGTCGGCCTAACCGTTCGGGGTTTTCGTGTTTTTCTTCGAACCTTGCGTAAATACGGGTTAGGGTCCCTTAGAAAGACTCCCACGAAGGGCACTCTCCCCCTGGTTCTATATCCCTAGTGTAGATAGCGAACGACAAAAATAAAATTAAACCTCGTAGATAGAGCACTTGGGGCGCTATTCCAAGGATTCCGGGTTCGATTCCCGGCTTGAACATTTTTCACTCTTTTGGCTTAGCTTAGCTAAAAATGTGATAATCACCTATTAAATATTCAATAATTTCAAGCGTAATATCACTGCTGATAATTAATTGAAAAATTAATTATATATGATTCATATGTTTAAATTTTGATCGTTTAATCATTGATAATAATGCAGTTTTAATTGCATAATGCCTTACATAGATTGAAGAAAAGCGTTTAAACTAGATTTATTTTCGCACTGTTTTTATCCAAGGATGTCACATGCTTTGTTACAGTGTTAAAAGTATGTGATAATATTTGAAAAATCTTGATCATTTAGTCAGTGATAATAATAAAGTTTCAATAGCGTAATGCATTATGTAGATTGTAGAATTAAGAAAAGTGCTTAAATTATGTGTTTTTCCTTGCTGCTTTCTTCAAGGAAAGCAGATTCTTTATTGCAGGGTTAAAGGTATATGATATTATTTGAAAAATCAATGTTGGTACAATTTTGAATACTTAGTTGTAAATTTTCAAGCGGGTGCAAAAAGGTCCGGGCCATAGAATTCAAACTAGGGATCACTTTGAATGAAGCCGCCAATTCTCTTCCAACTGACCCATCCCATCTGGAAGACAGATGGCTTAGTTGGCACGCCATTAGGCAGCTTCAGCCAACTGATCCCTGGTTCGAATCCTGGCACGGACATTTTTCACCTTCTTGGAACTTTTCAACTCATGTGATTTAGTTACTAATTGAATAACTGTGTTAAAACTTAATCTATTTTTTAATATTGTAGGCATTCCTTTAAGACAAAAGAATTCAAACAGAGTCTCTTTATATTTTTGTATAAATTAAAGCTAAAATTATAGCCATCGGTAAGCTGCCAGTGGCTTATTATTAGATTATCATTGTAGTAGTGGTTCAATTGCACACATTTTATGTAGAGCTTCTGTTGCGAAATCTCCTCCGATGAAAGTGACGTTTGTTTCTCGTCTGCGAGCGAGCGATGTGTTTATAATGTATTTATATGATGCTAAGTGGCAACTAGTTTCGTTGTCTTGACGACCAGTGTTTTGGAATGTTTTTAGTTTAGTTTATTATGAGAGTAATGGAATTTAATGGATCTTTGGAATTTTATATTAATTGAATAATAGTGGAAATACCAGAATGTCTGGTATTGTACATATTTGTAAATATTTCATCATATTTTGAATAAACTTATTATGGAACAAGAAAACCTTCTGAGATTGGAATAATTTTCTCTTCATGGTGTCCCAAGACATGATATGTATGCTAGAAATATAACTGTTTATGAAGACGATTTTCGCTCTCCATGAAATATGAATATATTTTTTCTCTGGAAATAATGAGAGCAGTTACATCTTGTAAAGAATTTATCTGGTGAATCTGACGGGTTTGAAATTCGCGGCCACGAGAGATGGAGGTAAGACCAATTTGATTATTAATTTATAAATTTGCATGGAATATCGTTTGAAAATAAATAAATAGAATGTTTTGGTTTCGTTATGAAATTTATTGTTTTAGTTCCGAAATTGATAAATTAATTATTTTAATCTCGGATTAAGAATAGATGATTATTGAAATTTAGTTTTGTTTGGAAATATTTAACGATATTATACTAGGAAATATTTTATTATATCGTTTTGAATATGGATCTGGAAAAAATAAAAAAGAAACGTACTTCCGTTCGAGGGAGTACAACGAAACTAATTTCTAAAATTGAATCTATTTTGAAGAATAATGAAATGGAAAATTCTTTGAAAATAGAAGAAATTAAAGATTGTCAGGAACAAATAAATGAAAAATTTTCGGAACTAAAAGAGCTAGATAAAGAAATTTTTGAGCTCACGGATATTAAAGTGGTTGAAAATGAAGTTTCGTGTTGTGAAGAATATATAGAAAAGATAGTTAAATATCGAGATAGAATGACGCGTTTTATAAAAGAAAACGACATTAAATCTAATGATACTGCCTCTAAGGATAAGCCAGCGATATGTAACAATGATCTTTCACACGCGATCTTGCATAACGAAACCAGAACAATTAAATTGCCAAAATTGAATATAGTTAAATTTTATGGGGACTGTAGTCAGTGGCTAGATTTTTGGAACTCATATGAGGTTGCTGTTCATAACAACGACTCATTGAGTAAAATCGAGAAATTCACTTATTTAAAGACGTATTTAGGTGGATTAGCATTAAGTGCTGTTTCTGGCTTTTCGCTAACGAATGAGAATTATGATTCATCAATTCAATTATTGAAAAGTAGATTTGGGAGATCGGATTTAATAATTAGTTCCCATATGAATAAGCTTTTGCTTACGGAACCTGTAAGGAATTCTTCGAATATAGTAGGGTTAAGAAAAATGTATAACGCGATTGAAGTACAGATCCGATCACTGCAATCGCTTGATGTTGCAACTGAAACATACAGTAACTTGTTATGTCCGGTAATTTTACAGAAAATTCCCGAAGATTTAAGTTTGAGTTATAATAGAAATCGGGAAACGAGTGAATTATTTGATATTAAGAATTTAATGGAATTTTTGAGAAAGGAAGTAGAATGTCGGGAAACATCGTTATTGTTAGCTAATTCTAAGGGTGGGAATGTAAATGAATCAACATTCCGTAATAAGGAAATAATTCAAAACAGTAAAAATAAATATTATTTGAATCAGAAAAGAAATGATAACACAAGGCTTTCTTCAGCCGCTGTCTTAACAACTGCTACGAATGAAACTTGCATTTTTTGTCTTGATAAGAATCACGCAAGTAAGAACTGTCCTCTGACAGTAAATGAAAGAAAAAATTCTCTTAAAAGTAATGGTCGTTGTTTTATTTGCCTTAAACGAAAACACATCGCTAAATTTTGTTTTAAAAGGAATCAGTTATGCAAAATTTGTAAATTACGTCACAATGAATTAATTTGCGACAAATCGCTGTCCTCTGTTAAAACTAATTCGGATGATCAAAATTCTGACTCGACGCCAGATATTGTGACGTCATTAGCTTCCACCAGATGTTTCAAAAATAAAAGGGAAAGAAAAGAATGTTCTCCTGTTTTGTTGCAGACACTCAATGCAATAGCAAAGGGAAACAAAAATTCTAAAATTGTTCGTGTTTTGTTAGATGGGGGATCGAATCGGACTTTTGTTGAAAAACGGATTGTGGATTTGTTAGGTTTAAAGATCATAAAAAGAGAAACATTTCGAATTCATTCCTTTGCGGATAAACAAACTAAATCAATTCAGTGTTATGATATAGTGGAAATTGAATTGGAAAATATAACAGATTCTCATAAATGCATCAAAATACAAGCCGTGGTGATTGATAAGATTACGCATGGAAAAATTGAAATTCCTTCTCAATGGGTTAAGAATCTTGCACTACGTCAAGGAATTAAATTATCTGATAATGCAACTAGTAAAGATATACACATTTTGATCGGTTCAGACTATATATGGGAAGTTTTGTGTGATAAAATTGTTAGATTTAGTAGATGTTTGGTTGCAACAGAGAGTTTGTTCGGATTTGTAGTTCAAGGTAGGGAAGGAAATTGGGAATCTAGAGATATTTTGGTAAATCATGCGATTGTTATGAGGGAAGAGTTAGAATATGAGAGAGTTAAAAATTTATGGGAATTGGAGGCAATAGGAATAAAACCAGATAAGGAAATGTCGCGATCAGATTTAGACATTATCAATAAATTTGAACAAAATACCTTATATAAAAATAACAGATATGAAACTAGGCTGTTGTGGAAGGAAAATTTTAAGGAGCTTAAAAGTAATTATGAGATTGCAGAACGGCGTTTGATGAGCCTATGCAATAAATTTCGTCGCGATCCTGATTTGTACATTAAATATAAGGATATTATTGAGGAACAGCTAAAAGAGGGTATAATTGAACAAGTTGAATGTCAATCCGAACTTGATAAAGATAAGGGATATTTTATGCCTCACCATGCAGTAGTGCGCGAATCTAAAGAAAGTACTAAAGTTAGGATTGTATACGATGCGTCTTCCAAGGATAAACATGAACAATCTCTTAACGATTGTTTAGATAGTGGTCCCAATCTTAATCCAGATTTACTTAAAATTATTTTAAAATTTCGCTATCATCGAATTGCTTTTTGCGCGGACATACAAAGAGCCTTTCTTGAGGTCGGTATTGTAGAAGAAGATAGGAAATTTTTACAGTTTTTATGGTATAAGGGTGGGGCAGATCTAGATTTCTGTGGCCGTGATGTCAGAATTCTAAGATTCGCCAGAGCAGTCTTCGGTGTTAAATATAGTCCATTCCTTTTGAGCGGTACCATTAGACTGCATTTGAAGAAATATAAAACTTTGAATCCAAAGGCATATAATATTCTGAAAGAGTCATATGTCGACGGCCTAATTAATGGAAAAGAGGACACTGTTGCTGAAGCCATTACTGTAACTAAAGATGCCGGATCTATTTTAAAAGCAGCTAACATGAATTTGAGGCGATGGACTTCTAATTCGCCAAATTTAACTGAACAATGGAAAACAAATAATCTAGAATGCCGTGAAGATCCTGTTGATTCTAATGTGTCCTTAAAGATTTGGGGTTTAATTTGGAATAATGATTCTGACACTCTTAAAATTGAATTGAGTCCATTATTGAAAATAATGAATACGACAGCAACAAAATGCCAGGGAACCCTTTTCAAGCGACAAGTGTTTCCTCATCCTAAAGGAAAAGGACGGTGTTACTTATGGAAAGATTTGAATTTGGGTCAAGACATTCATGTGTATGGCATTACAATTCGACTTACTGATTGTGATCAGTGAACAAGGAAATATCTAATAAATGCTGGCATTGAGCTCAATGATCCTGAAATAATTCCTCTTGATCCTCATACAGTGCAGCGTAGAGTAATGGAGTCTCGAAATGAAACTGTGCCTCAGAGCTTTGAAAACAAGAAACTCTTTAAAATTTTCAAGTACGATAAAAGGGTATTGAGGTTCTACGGGACATGGCAAGATGTCTTAAACGACCCGCCAGAAATGCGTAGAGTTATTTTGCAGTATTACTTATCTGATGATACTATGGAAATTCTCGAAGACCATCCACCAACCAGCGGACGAGACCCCTATATAGTTCTCATAAAACGACAGAAAATACCAGCAGACAGAAATGAATTACCGGAAAACAGCCCATTCAGTTACATGGAAATCAAAGACGATGACCTAGAATGGTTTCATCCAAAGAATTTTAGGATTGGAAAAGACATCTTGGTTTTCAGGAAGAAAATATTCCTTTATGACTGCGACCATTTCACTCGTCATTATTACAAAACCCATCTAAATGTAGAAGAAATGGAAAGCATTGCAGTAGCTGAGAAACCGAAGCCGCTTCCGCCTAAGATTATTCCTCCTCATATAGGAATAGGAGCTTGGGACGACTCACTACAGAACTGCTTATCCTCAGTTCCAAAGCCCGTTAAAAAAGATTTCAGGAAGGAACTTCATTTTAACCAAGTTGTACTGAGATTTAAAGCTCGATTGGTTTCTCTGATGGCGGATGATAACCTCAGACGGTTTGTGATCTCATTTTATTCGAGCGATGATTCTGTATCCATTAACGAAGAATCAGTTCCAAACTCAGGTTTTCCTGGCGGACTCTTCCACAAAAAAGATAAGATACATAAGAAGCAAGTGGATCCAAATGTCCGGCCAGTTTACTACCAAGCGGATAATGTCTATGTAGGAGTTCATATTCGAGAGTCCGGTAAAATATTCAAACTGACTGATGCTGATCCGTATGTTTTGACATTCATGAATGATCATTCCGAACTGTACTCACAGGAACTTATTCAAGCACATAAAGACGGAATGTTAGCTTTGCATACTAAACAAGAATATACCAAAGAAGAAGAAGATAAGATTGTTAAAAAATTTAAAGCTAAACCTGGCAATCAAGTGATAGCTCCATTACCACTTAATAGAATCCATGAATCGAAACCATTTGAAGTTACTGGTATCGACTACGCAAGGCCTTTATATGTTAAAGACAAAGACAAAGTGTACATTGCACTTTTCACATGTGCTGTTACTCGCGCCATCCATTTGGAAATCGTTAGTAGTCTCCACACTGAACAATTCTTGATGGCGTTCAGAAGATTTGTCTCTCGAAGAGGGATATGCAGAACTGTTAACTGCGACAATGCCAAAACCTTCAAGGCAGCTGAAAAGGAACTAAAAACACTCTACGCGAACGTTGCAGATCCAAATGTCCAAAATTACTTTGGAAAAAAGGGCATAAAATTTACATATATTGTTGAAAGAGCAGCTTGGTGGGGTGGTTATTGGGAGAGGATGGTTAAGATGACTAAAATTATATTAAGGAAAATATTAGGGAGGGCTTTATTATCATTTGAAGAATTACAAACTATTCTGACCGAAATTGAGGCAATTTTGAATTCTCGGCCCATTACGTATGTATATAACGATGCTTCAGAACCATCACCTCTCACCCCATCACATTTTTTAATCGGGGAAAGGATAACATCCTTACCTCACCACCAGGCTGGTCGTAACAATGAGCAGATCTTCTCCAGCTCAAAAAGATTTTTATTGAAAAGATATTTGTATAGAGAAAAATTGTTGAACCAATTTTGGAAACGTTGGAAGGGAGAATATCTGCTCCAACTAAAAGGTATACATAATGTACATCCCATAATTGAAAATTGTGAATTTGATGTAAATGATGTAGTTTTAGTAGGTGATGACAAGGTCCCGAGACATTTATGGAAATTAGCTAAAATCACCGAACTTTTCAAGGGACGAGATGAAAAGGTCAGAAGTGTAATGTTGAAGACAGCATCAGGGTTTATAAAACGACCCATACAACTGATTTATAAGTTAGAACTTTAATTAATATATTATGATTTCTCTAAGTAAGTAAAATAATTGTATTTGTTATATATATTTACCTTCTTATTGTTCATTATTGTTTGCATTTAATTTTGATGAATGTATTCAACGGGGGGGGGGGGGGGAGGATGTTGCGAAATCTCCTCCGATGAAAGTGACGACGTTTGTTTCTCGTCTGCGAGCGAGCGATGTATTTATAATGTATTTATATGATGCTAAGTGGCAACTAGTTTCGTTGTCTTGACGACCAGTGTTTTGGAATGTTTTTAGTTTAGTTTATTATGAGAGTAATGGAATTTAATGGATCTTTGGAATTTTATATTAATTGAATAATAGTGGAAATACCAGAATGTCTGGTATTGTACATATTTGTAAATATTTCATCATATTTTGAATAAACTTATTATGGAACAAGAAAACCTTCTGAGATTGGAATAATTTTCTCTTCAGCTTCCAAGTATTGTTTTGTTATCCCATGGATTTTCTTTATTTCGATTGTCAGCTTGTATATAAAAGAATAAAATAAAATAAAATAAATTTTAATTTAACAAATTACAACGACTATTTGGAAAATGATATTTACCTAGGACTAAAATTTTAAAGACTTATAAATAAATTCTATATTCAAATTAATGATAAAAATAAGGATAATTTTTATGATGATCATAACGAGCCATATATTACAGACGCCACGCATTAAGCATTGATATTCCTAGACCAATGATTAAAAAAACAGCAGTTTATATATAGACAACTTTAATTGTTTAAAATGTGCATTTTTATTTGATCGCGTTAATCAGACTGGCTTCTGAACGCCTCATATCACGTACGACATGGATTAAACATTAATATTCCTGGACCCACCATAGCCAAATTTTAAATGAAATTTAAGTTTTACAATTTTCGGAACTGCAAAATTTTAAACTTCTAAACATCGCGCTTTTTAAATTTTTACACCATTGCGTAGAGAAAAAAGTGCACTTTTAAATGAAATTTCTTTGAAATCTCTATCACAATTTGTTTTTAAATTATTATAAATTAAAAAATAAATTATTACCTTTTTTGTTATTATGGCAACATAAGTATTACATTTTTGGATAGTAAACATGGACCAATCAGAAAACAAATAAAAGAAAAAAACAGTAGTATTCCATTTTTGTACATTAAACATGGATTAATCAGAAAACGAATACAATAAAAAAAGTTACGAAATTCAATCAATAAAAAGATTCAGATATATTTCATTTCCAGTTCTCTACCAAGGACAACAATTATTTTCCAAATAGTTAATAAGAAAATATGTAAAAAAAAAAGAAAAAAAAAAGAAATGAAATGAAATTGTAAAAAAGAAAGAAAGAAATCAAAATCTGTATGGGTTCTATGTTTCTATTAGTAAATGGGTCATTCGGGACAAAGGCCATAGAAGCTAAAGTCTCAAAACAACCCTCATTAATTGTAATTGGAGCCCTCATTTAGATATTTTTAGATTTAATGTTCCATACTTTTATTATTTTGTTTTATTATGATACAAACATGCATTTAAAAGCTTTTGTATAAGGTATTGAAACATTGATATAGAACGCAAAGAAAAGCCTATAAAAGTGCATTATTTTTAGGCAGCGTTGGAAATGTGAAATAGCCTAGTTTATAATAAAAAACCTATTTTAAAAAATTGAGTTTCACTATCAATTTATTAGTGAATGTGCGTCAATTAAAAAAAAAGTATATATATATATGTGTGTGTGTGTGTGTGTGTGTGTATTGTAGTGTACAGTATGTCTGGCATTGTAGAATCTTGGTTTACCATGAAACCAATGGTCACAGTCAGTGTTTTTACGCGATTTTCCAAAATTTGATTTTCTGGGTAAAGTGAATTTTAAAACTCACGTCCTTGCTTATAGAATTTTAAAAAACATTGTTTTTCATTGCTTTATGTGCACTTAAAAATATATTTCAGTGAAAAACATTTGGCATTGCCAATGAGATAATAAACGAAAAAATTTGCATCAGTTCACATTGTTTCCAACGCAGACATTACAATTTCTATGAAAAATACTATTCTTAGACTACATAGCAACCTCTGAGTCAAATCACAAGGAATTCAAAATATATATATTACTCGAAAAAGATGCTTTTATTCCTTATTCTTCCCTTTTTATACCAGCGCAAAAACTTCATTTTTGGCCGCACTAAGATTGAAGAATATTTGGACCATAAATTCTGGGAGAGTATTATTACCGGAGGAAGGTGTTTTTCAGCCTTCCCGCTCTGTAGAATTCAAGGCAATGTTAAAATCCGTCTAACACAAGAAGTATAGTTTCGCAAAAGTGAATAAAATCTTTCTCACAAATATATGATATTTGTAGTTCCTGATGTCACGGGACATGGCTTTATTTTCCTTTTTATGATAAAAATCCAGGTTTCGTATTTTTTAAATGGATATGTATAACTAACTATCTCTTTATCAATATATATTGTGTGTGCGCACGTGTATGTTTGTGTATACTATAAATATATGTATATTAGAACACATGGTAATTTCTATATAGAAGGAAAATAATAAAATAGTCTAAATTTCTTCACTTCTAATATATTAATTTTTTAATGATTTTTTTTAATTACTCTCATTTATTTTTATCCTGCATTCACTCTATCAAGGTTATTTAATATAAATACAGACCAAATAAGTGTATCAAAGTAATTTTCAGCATCATTTAAATCTATGAAATTATAACCACACACGAAAATGGGCTATTCCGAGTATTCCGGGAATCTACTGTTTCCTCTTCCGAGTTATTTATGATTCCGAAGAGCATTCTTTATCTCCAGAAAACCCGAAGCCGTATATTTTCGAGATTTAATAAAGTACTTAAAAAAATAAATTTTCTTTTGCTGACACCGATTTTCAGAAACTTTTCCGAATGTATTCTATGGTGTATTATTAATCAGCTTTCTCCATCCTATTTATCGGTTTTAAAGATTCTATCAATTGGCAATTAAATATTTTAGCTTTGTAATTGAATTAATTGAATTTATATATGCACTAGTAAGATAATAATAATAATTTTAATATTATTAATAATGTTATTAATTTACCATATTTGTCTGTGAAATGCTTGTTGAACATGAAAATATTTTATTAAAAATTGATAGCAACCAAAAAATTGATTCATACACTAAAATCTAATCGGGAAAAGTTTTTAAAAAAATGTCATCAACAGAAGTTTTTTTTTTCAAGTCTCGAAAATATATTGGTTTCTGAGGGTTCTAAAATAGTGCTCACGATAGGATACGTATAGAAGCTATACGTTTAAACGATATACGTATATCCGTATAATACGTTTTTCTGCTATACGGATACTTTAAAATATACGTTTAAACGTATCCGGATACGTATAAGGCGTATCAATTAAACGTATATTTTAGAATACGTATATTTAATGTATACGTATATTCCACGTATCGTATCTAATTTAAATATTGGACTTCATCAGTTTTATGTCACTGAATGAAGAATAATTTGGAAATCGGTGGCGTTACGATAGGAATCCGTATAGTACGTCTTATATATACAAGATCAAGCAATGAAAAGCGTATATTTTTTAAAACAGTTTGCAAAAATTTCACAAAATATCAGACTCCTGATTGGCCAATCTCGTTTCACTAATAGTGAAATATCTATTTTCAAAATTGCGAGTTATTACCGTGAATTGCAAAAGTATTTTGCAACATTGTACTTTGAATTTATTTAGATTTTTTTTATTCATCTCAAGGTAATGAGCTCAGATACCCCGTTATTTTACATTTTGTATAGGTAATGTATACAAATTGTATCCATTGTAAATAACCAGCAAAATTAAACACTTTTTGAGGAAAAAATGAGGGTATAAATGTTTCAGATTTATTGTGAATTCTTGTTAAATTTAGTTTTTTCTTTTTAATTATTTAAAAATTCTTTATTCACTTATTGTTTTACACTCAAGATTGCACCCGAGCGTAAATGCTATTCTTTTCATGGAGCTAATATTTTCTAACTCTGTTAATGTATAATGAACTTTCATTTTTTTAATCTTGACATTCTCACCAAAACATACATAGAATCACTTCATATCAAGCATTAACTGAATCTGTAGTTTGATGAAAATCCGTGCGTTAATTCTAGAAATAGAGCTATTGCAGAAATCGTAAATAAAATACAACAAAGTAGAGCCACCTGTTGAACGATTTACATGCAAAACTAGTCAGCAACAATTTCTACCAGGGACTACTTGAATATATAGGGGAGACTGGGATGCATGTAAACAGTTCACATAAACATAGCTTTTTGTCATAACTGGGTTAATTTCTATAAGCAAAACTACTCTATATAGTAAACAGAACTTTTTTTTACGCATGGTATTTTTTAAAAATTAACTTTACAGTTCTTCTTACTTTTCTTAATAGTTTATTGAATTCAAAAAAAAAAGTTCATATGTGCCCCAACGAAAGAGCAGTTGTAAACACATAAGGAAAACATGTGAACACAAGGAAAAAAAAATTGACATGTTTTATTACCTTTTTCATATGTTACCTTAATCATTAGTTGTATTATTTGTTAAATTCACCATAAAGAAAAATATATGTATATTTATTTAGTTTCTGAGTTATATGTTTAAGCAAAATATTATAAAATAAAAATAAGTAGATTTGGGGGGGGGGGGGCTTAGATAATTGATAAAATATTGTTGCAATACAACAAAAAAATAAAGAAGTAAACTTGAGAAAATAATTAAAGAATTTAAATTTTGCTTAGGGTTTTTTGTTTGAGGGAGATTTTAGGGAGGGAGCATTGGATAATATTTATAGGAAAACTACCAAAAGGCAAAGATTATCGTTCCTATATTTGCCTTATTTGCCTGTAAATTAAGGATAAAACATTGTTTTACATTTATAAGCTTCCTCCAAATTAAATTTTTTTTTTGCTTTTAAAAGAAAGGGGGGGGGGAGTCAAAAATGGAGATTTCACGGTAGTTATAAGTTTAAAAATTTTATTTTCTTAATATATATATCTATTTTCAAAACACCAAATAAAATAGCTGTTTTAGAAATGGAAGTAAAATAATACTACAAGTTTGCAACAAATGAAACAGAAAAATTTGCAAAGTTATTAAATGTAATATTTTTTGCATTAATGATGCATAAAAAAAGTATTGAAAACTGTTAAATAAAATAATGTATAGCATTTATTGCAATTTAGAAAACATGAAATTTATTTAAATTACAATTGAACGTAAAAAGCTTGTTGCTTTTTATGTATTTGCTGACAGTTGTGTTTGTAGACGTTTCTATTACACAAAATCAACTTTATATGATATAAATGTCTTCTATTTCTATAAAAATATAGATAATGGAGCTGGCATTATTTTCACGAAGTTAACTGAAAGAAATAGAATCACTGAATGATTATTGGGCAATTTAATGACATATTCGGATCTGCCCCAACTAGATTCTTCATAAGTGTCCCACATTCCCACAAGAGTTAAAATGAAAAATCATTAGCATTTCTCAATTTTAAAAACAAACAATATCATAAATGTTTATTAGTATCCATAGTATATGGATACTAGAAAAAAATAAAGAAAAAGATATAGAAAAAAAAAAAGAATAAATAAATAAAATTATTCTTTTATCAAGCTGGAGATTTTACTTTTAAGTACAGTAAGCAGTATTTTGGCTCCTGGGGACAAGCAAAATGTCGAAGAGTTTCAAAAAAATTTTCCATATGTCTATAGGTGCTCCCATCTTTGATAATTTTTTGAAATAAAAAAACATATAATAACTAGTGAAAAATGGCAATGTTCTCATATGCCCCATTTTCACATGTGCCTTAGTCTCCCCCATATATGTTACTTAATTCTGTGTATTAGGTCTTGAGATAGAAATCCCACAAAATCCATGTCCCATACACACAGACAAAGTCACAGATTCATAAACTACAGGCATATATTTTGTAAAAACATGTTTTTTGGACTCTCTTACCCTTAAAACTTTTAAACCCGTCGAAAGTATTCCCGAATCCAATACTTTATTCTTCTAAAGATACAAGAAAACATAAAAAACTAAGTACTGCGTCTCAGATTTCCCAAAGATTAGTTTGATTCTATTCACAACTAATGTAAGACATTTTATAATAAATAACTTAGTTTTTTGGAAAAAAAAAAAAAAAATCGAAACTGAAGAAGTATTCAGATTTTTTTCAAGTACCTGCAAAACAAGTAGTAGTTAAGTAAACACATCGTAGTTCTTTGAACAAAGAATCACGATGGGCATACTTTACCGGATATTTCTCAATGTCTCTAATCCGCAAAAAAAAAACATTGAAATATCAAATTTTATACATCGAATGAAAAACGTTTAAACGTTTATACGTTTAACCGCTTGGGTAAAATCCGTATATACGATGTACCGTATATGCTGTTTCGTGCAAGACGTATAACTGCCGATGCCGAATTATACGTATAGCAAATACGTATTTCGTATAATACGTATTATACGCATACTCGTATAAACGTATAATCGGGAGCTCTATTCTAAAAGTAAAGAACGCTTTTTAGAATTATGATAACTCAGAAAAAGTTATTGTATATTTTTGTTCGTTGTTATATATGTATGTATATATACATTGTAGAAAGTAACACGTGTCATTCAATGTACATTCAAAAACACCGGAAATGACAAGAATTTATAACTAAAGCATGTATTTTTCTTTAAATATATACATCTTTTTATTTCTATTTATTTCTGATTTTTTTTTATCAAATGAGGAATATGAATCGTCAAAGCACACTTTAGGAAACATCTCGCTTTATGCCCGAAAATAATCGCTCATTTAAGTTTATTATTAGAATTAACATTGTGATAATTTAAGTTTCTAATTGACCGATGAACTGGATCATATATCTACTTATTGCCTACTTGCTTCATATATCTACTTACTACCACTGACTTAATTATCAAGATTTAAATCTTGATAATTAAATCAGTGATAATAATGCAGTTTTAATAGCATAATGCCTTACGTAGGTTTAGAAAGACGCTTACACTGAGAAAAATATATGGTTCTGGCATATAGATTCTAAGTAATGGCTCTGAAAAAAATAGTTCCATGTCATCCTTATAAATTTTAGTTTCATTTTTTAGAGAGTTCCAGAGTCTCTTACTAGAATTCAAGAGCGTTTTCCTATATTTTTGCTGTCAAATTTATCTAAAAATCTCTTCAAATAGATGCGAACACAAGAGATTTGATTTAATAACTAGAATTATAGCTTAAGAAACCATTCCTAAAATCAAGCAATAATTTCTCGCTACTGAAACGGTTCAATGTCGTTTCGTCTCCCAAAAAACAAGAGACTAGAAATGTCAAGTCATTTCGCCTATTCAGTTTAGTTGTTTACCCTACTCGCATAGTTTGGACATCTATATTTCTAGTTTAGAGATTCAGAAAGTGACTAACTATTCATTCTAGGTGAAGGCGGCACATTTTTTTTTCCTCAGTGTAAACAATATGCTTTTCCGGACTGCTTTTATCCAAGGAACGCAAATGCATTGTTATAGTGTTAAAAGTATTTGATACTATTAGAAGAATATTGATCAATTAGCTAATGATATTAATAAAGTTTTAATAGCATAATATCTTAAGCAGGTTTAAGAAATGTGTTTAAACTATATGCACGGAAATAACTGTTTTGTTGAAGCTACTAAATTTTGGTTGGCCCCAACAAAAAAATTTTGGTTGGAATGACCAAATTTTAACCGAAATTATGTTGAATTAAGAAAATTATTTGGTTAGTCTAACCGCAATTTGGCCATTCCAACCAAAATATTTGGTTGAGACTACATCAACCAAAATTTAGTAGTTTCAACAAACAGTTTTTTCCGTGTGATTTTCCTCACTACTTTCATCCAAGAAACTGACAGGCATTTTTATTTAAAGGATTATTTAGCAATAAACATTTTAGAAAATAAATTCCAAATAACAACAATCACCCGCATGGAATACAATGTAGTTTGCAGATCTGATAGCTATTTGCAAAGAGAAGATTCTTTTGTTCACATGCAGGTTAAACTCTAAAATTTTATCACTTTAGTGATTCATTGACCCTCAGAGGCGTGTTCCCAAAACTTGCCTCAAAAAACAAGCATTAATTGATTCTTTATAATTTATTTTTATGTCCTCAACTGTTAAGTACCACTTTTTTGTAATTTAGATGAATATTACAGTGTGCTGACCTATTGATCTATTAAAGGAAAACTTTCACAATTTTTTCTTCTCCCAAATGACTAACTCAGAGTAACGACTTTTCGTCAGTATTAGGATTGCTATTTCGATGCATTGAACTGTCGCAGACAAAATTATTATAAATCAAAATTGTTTCTTGGTCAAAGTTCATTGTACTATATTGGGTATTTTTTAAGATATGCACACCACAAGAGAATGATGGCGTAAAATTTATATGCATAAAATAAATCTGTTATAGCGTTTTAAAATATTTATATAGGAGACATTGTTAATGTGAATGCTTGTACGTATATTTTTATGTTTAAATTTTGTTTTTGCAAATATGTTACACAATGATTCAAAATTATTCAATTAAAGAAGCTCTTAAATTTACAGATGCAGCTTTCTGTAATTATGTAACTCTCATAACATGGTACAGTCTATTGAAAAAAACTTTTATTGTAATTAAATATTTCTTTCAGACTAAAAGCATTCAGACTCCAGAAGGCGTGTTTAAATCCTTGTTAAAAAAAAAAAAAAAAAAAAAAAAAAAAAAAAAATGTGTTTACATTTCTGATTCCCTCGAAAGACTTCTAAAATTCTTTTTTATGTATTACTGCTAGCAATAATTAACTCTATTCCTTCGCGACGAGATCATTTTGCTTAATTTTTAAATTTTTTGCACCAGTTTTTAAAATCTGAAATTTTTCTGTCATTGAATCGTGAAAATGCATTGCTTAAATAAGGCAAACTTTGGAAAAAGAATTAGCTGATGAGAATAATGAAGGATTCTGAGCACCTTAACGGGCATGTATACCGGTCGCTCGTTCTCAAGGGTTTAATTTGTAATCGAAATGTAACAATAAAACGCAAGCTTTATTTAGGACTAATTAAAAATGTCTCTCTAAATCACTATTTTAGCTTCTCACAGTGGGGCAAAAAACCTCAAATCAGGGAAAATTCGAAAAAAATGAAATTCTATTTTGAACTACCGATGTACGCCCCTTTAATAGAACATAATAGAGCAGTGTGTCAGGCATATGTCAGTATTTTTTAATACGAGGCAGATGGCAGTAAACATCTGATTAGTATTAAAAATTGCGCAGTTATCTTGGTCGTCACTAAAGAAAGAAGTAAAAATGCATATCGCATTTTAATAATAAATGAATTTATTGTTTCAACATTTTTCTGTTAATTTTGCTGTAATAATTTTTTTTTGTCTATGGAACCTTTAATTACAGGTATGTAACAAAATTGAATAACTTTAATTTTTTTTTAATAAGATTTTTATAGATATAGCGACGCCTAGAGCATATAATGTTGGAATTTATAAGAAAAATTATTAGTTTCTACAAACATTGAAGGCTTTAGTTATGAGTTAAAGCGAGTTAAGTGGTAACTAGAATTTTTCCTACTAGATTTGACTTTTAGGATGGTAAATATTTCAAAAAATATTGCTCTTTTTTTAAATTGTATAGTCATTTTTATAGTTAATCATCTTCAAATTTTTGCTAGTGTACGGGTGTCTGCCTAACATCATTACTTTAACCGTACACATACTTTACCATAATGTTAAGCGTCGAGTGACCGCGTGTCGATGTTGCTGAGCCTTTTAATTGACCTAAACATCTTGAAAATATGTTGCTCAATGTACGGTGGGATGCCAAGGAATAATCAACTAGGAGGTCCTTGCACCTAACCAAACGATCAATGAAGACCTCTACTGCCACCAATTGGACAAACTATCAGCAAAACTCACGTCTAAATTGCCAGCACTTATCAATCGCAAAGAAATTCTCTTTCATCACGATAAAGCCAATCTTCATAATGCTTTAAGAATTCGGCAAAAATTACTGGACCTTGCTGGAAAAGTTCTACCTCCCCAGGTTTATAGCCCCAATCTTGTGTCTTCGATTTATCACCTTTTTTGATTGGTACTCAATGTCTTCACTCGCCGAACCTTCAATGATGTGAAAATTTGTAGAAACGGCGTTACCATAGTATTTTGATCTAAAACCGGAATTTTATCAGCGTGCAATTCACTTACTGCCAGACAGAAGCCAAGAGGTTATACATAATGATGGTGCGTGAGTTCATAGCTGCTTCACTTTTTGTGTTCTGCAACTTTCTATTTTCACTAAAAAACGGGTAGACTTTTTTCACTCACCCAATAGCATACTGCAAAAGAATTAAACAGAAAACGTCACGACGTTTTTCTTCTTATGGTAGAATGTGTTATTCTAGGGTAGAGTTCTAGATTAGAAGTTTAATTTTAAAAAAATCATTGAAAATAATTCATTGTTTATTAAATGCCATAATTATCTATTTTTGTTAAATTGAAACTAATTGTATTGTAAATAGTAAGTGGTAAATGAGTATATAAACCACAAAAAGATATTTTTTTAAATATTGGAAGAAGAAATACATACAAAAATTTAATTGAGATATAACATGATAAAACCATAAAAATTAAATAATATTATGCTTAAAATATGGGATTTGCTCTGAAATATACTAAACTTCTGTATCCTATATAAGAAGCTGCGAAGTCAAGCGCCAGTTTAGCTGCGTGGCGGTGTTCAGCAGGTCGGACTGGCCTTATCAAGGCTTCAGCGGTGGCTGAAGTATTGCTCTCGGCACTGTCGCGACTTTTTTAGGCTTAGATTCTCGACTAAGGATGGGCATTTTCCAGTGTCGGTTTTCATCAAGAGCAGAACCAAGCTGAAATCACCATGAAAGCAGGCCACAATTTTCTCCATCTTACTAATATCCTTTGTTTCATAATAATTTTGTTTTATTTTATTATATATAAAAACATTATAAAAAACTTACAAAAAATTATAAAAACCACTATAAACATTTGTAAAATTTTATAAAAATAGAAAAATATATCTAGTTATTGCAATGCTGTAGTTAAACTTTCTTTTGGTATTTTTTCTTTTAACAAGCTCTTTTTCCCAGCAATTCTCTTATGGCCTTTGCTACCAGTTAGAAATTTGCCTAACAGTTATATATTTGCATCTTATGTGTCGAGGATGTGGAACATGGGTCCCAGGTACCTTGAGTAAACTGTCTTCGAAATATATTACATTCATTAACTTTAGCACATGTTTTGTGCTATGGTTAGTTTTACCTTCGTGGCTCCTGTGTGATGTGATAAATATGTACTCATTACAGGAAATGGAATAGTATTGCTCTTGGATACCCTATGAAAATATCACCTGTTCACTTGTAGAATTTACTAAATCTTGAAAGAATAAATCTTTCTTCATTTTGAATCAAGCACTAATCTATCAATAATAAAAGAAGTAAACAACTTTTAAAATCTATTTAAAATATTGTCTTGTTTTAATAAATATAAAGTGTTTTAAACTATGGAAAGAAAGATCATATCAATAAAAGACTCCTACTTTAGCTTACAATATCGAACGAGTAAACGTCTAAAGAATGAATGTGGAGCTAAATAATGTCGAACGTATGAAAGTCAAACGATTTTACAACTAATTTTACTTTTGATATGCATATTAAATGTAACATTTAAATAACTTTTTTAAACATCAATAAAAAGTATTTATTAATAGGTAAAATTACTCAGTTGTCATTTAAAATAAACTGCCGATCATGTTTGAACATTCATGTTATTTAATATTAAAAATCAAATTCATTCAATATACAAAACATATTTTTATGTTTAACATTGATATATATAAAATTTCTCAAATATATTTCTTAAATTCGCAAGAAAGATTTTTTATTTCTTTGTCAAAATTTATGTCATATTATGACAAATTTCAAACGCATATTCTTTGAAAAAGTTGATTGTATTATCTCTTTTTACATGCCGGCATGAGAATTCATTTTTAGCCATACTCAGATTGAAGAACATTCGAAGAATAAATTCTGTGAGAGAGTTAGAGCAGGAGAAAGGTGTTTTTCCGCCTTCCAGATTTCAGAAATTTCGGACAAAGTTAAAATCCCGTCTGACACTGGGTGTATTGTTTCACACCGGACAAAAGCGAATAAAGTCTTTTCTCTCTAAATGTATTTCCAGACTACGATGTCACATGGCACGTCTTTATTTTCGTTTCGGTGTTCTAGATATTAGAATGTTTACATTTGGACATTTAGGCATATTGGTACTTGGACATTTAGGCATATTTACTCTTGGACATTTAGGCGTATAAAATCAAAAGTCTCAAATGTATCAAATGGCGTAATCAAATGTCTATTTGAACTAGGTATATGCACGTCATACGGGATGCTAAAGTTCATAACTAAATAAAAGAATAAACAATTATTTTTTCTTTCGCGTCAAAACAGTTTCTGTAACTGTGTTTAAATACCGTTTTTGAGTAGAAAAAAAAAAGTGCTTTCGAAATATGAAAACAGACTTCAAATCTTTTTTTTTTTTCAAAAAGTTGATAGTCTTATTTTTGAAAGATAATTGAACCGTAGTAGAGAAAAAGTATTCGTAGTGAGTCTTTTAAGTTTTTTCTGTATCTCTAAAAACGAGTCCAATGCGAACTTCGGAAAAAAGAGAAAGAAAACATAAAAAAGATAGTTATAACGACATTTCTGAAAGATTCATATTGAATTGATAATTTTTAGTCAAATTGACACCTGAGAATAATAAGGTTATAACAGATGTTTTCTTTTTAAAAATGACTTTTTGGTTTAGGAAGATTCTATTTGTATCTATGAAGGCATTCCTGAGTTGAAATGACGTTACATCTATTTACTTGCACTTGCAATAGTGAATAATTTAGTTCTATCAGAAATTGTCGAAAGCAGTCAAAATCTGCCAAAAATCATTTCTTTTTAACGGCTGTTAGGTAGCAAAATGATACCATTAAAAAGAAAAAGATATGCGTAGTTTGGTGTCTATCGTTTTTTCGTACTTTAATTGGTCAATTTGGCGTGCGCAGTGAGATATAAAGAAAAGCCTGCTTCTACTTTTTGCTTTTTAATACTAGGAATCGCTCCGGAATTGCCAGCGCGCTCAAGTTTTAGAAAAAAAAAATTTTTGGAGATATTTTGTTGTGGTTTTAAGCTAATATCCCGTCTAATAATCAAAAAAATGAAAAGTTTTGGCCTCAGAGGCATCAGGACCTGTCTTAGACTAACCTCGTCTATGATTTCGTCGTCGCGTGATAGACTTTTTTAGCCCTCATTAACAGACATACATCCACACCCACACCCACATTTACTAACACACAGTCAAACCATATTCTTTTTTTTCTTTGTACAGATGTGTGTTTGTTATGTTGCAAGTTATGTTTATTTTTTGGAACAAAATCACCGCTAAGTTTCATTTGGATGATTTTATGTTTTGGGGGTCGTACTTAATAAGCTACATTCATTATGTATTTGATGAAGATTGCTGAATGCTGATTTTTAATATTATTATTATTATTATATTTTAACGAACGGATGTATATATATGCATATTCGTTTCCTGTTGCACATATTTCCTTCTGTTATTTTATGTATGTAATAAAGGTTTTATCAATCAAATAATGCACTTTTTCCTTTTGAATTATACATCTCTTAAATTTAATTTGTAAAAACAATATTTATTTTTCTAAAAATATATTTGAGCAATTGTTTCTACTGTTCTCCATTACCGAAAAATTCTTTAAAATAATTTCCAAAATATACTAGCATTCGCCACTTGATAAATTTATTTAAAGGCAGAACCACTGTTTTTTTTTTTTTCCACTGATGTTATTTAGCATTGATGTTAGTTTGCACACTATCTTTTACTATTAATTTTAAATTTGCTTACTAGCCTAGAAATGACCCTATACTTTATGTATTCAGTGTGCTTGATTTAATAAGTAAACTCTTTTATTTAACAAAACTGAATTTTAATTCACATACATGAACATTTTTTAAGCTACTTAATTCAAGTTTTATGTACTACACACAGTAGGCTTGGGATTATAAAACAAAAAAATGTAAATTTGCATCCCCCGTGTCGAATAATACTACATAAATTATCCTCCTTTCGGGTCTGGTGTAATATTAATAGTACATGTCATTACATCGAGTATTATTTTGTCTTAACAATAATTTAGCTACTTTCGTCATATAGAAATGATAGTACATGACTATGCTTTCCTTATTATGACTTCATTTATGTGTTGGCATTTTGTAATTATAATAATAATAATAATAAAAGTTTACTAAATTCTCTTTGCACCGTTTGTAATTCCTTTATTTTATACATACATTTCACTCTTTAAATTTAAAATATAATTTACTTTACCAAACCAGAAAATGGTGATAAATCGCAAAAAAACATTAGAAAATTGTAATACTGTCTCAAATCCTGTTGTAATATATGTAATTTTCCTAATGTCGTAAAAACTCTTCCTTAACCTATTATAATATATAGATATGAATTGAATAGAATACACAAAATAAGTACATTCGTTAGATTTCAGACAATGAGATAATCTTTAAACTTCAGTAAGTCGATTTGGATAGCTATGATTAATGTTATTACAATGAGATTAATTTTGTTCTCAAAATGAAATAAACCTTCAGACCCGAAAGGGCTAAATCATAAAAAAATAAGTTAATTTCCAAGTTATGGAAAAAACTACGCATCCCCATTGATTATTTTTTAAAGTGAATGATAAACTATTACTGTTAATAGATTTTTTTTCGGGGGGGGGGGAGGTAGATTTTGAAGTTTTCCATATAAACATGTAGATATATAAAGTGTTTGTAATAGGTCAAATCCTAAAGAAATCAACCTAAAATGCTTGACAAGTATTTACACTAACTTTCTTCTTTCAGACTTTCGAAAAAATACCAACAGTTAATTGTTTATAAAAAGTTTTTTCCAAAAAAAAAAAAAAATAAATAAATAAATAAATAAATTCTTCGATCAGGCGCTAGTTTTTTATGTTTTTCAAATGCTGTATAAATTTCATTGAAATCTACTGAGTGACTTCTGAGTTACAGTGATCACCAGTTCAAAAAAAATATTTTCGAGAAAAATGCATTTAAAGTTTTACAATCGATTTATGTAGAGTAATGCAAATTATTTAATTACTTACACTGAGTCATCTATTCCTGGGACTTATAATAGTTCTTTAGCCGTTGTAGAAGATTCAAAATATTGATTTTCTGTTGTCTACCTCACATTCTACCTTCTTCAGTGTTATCATTAGTTTGCTTATGTGTCACCTTATCTCCTTGCCTGTTTTTAAATGAAGTATACGTTCAAAATATATTAGTTTTATTTCATTATCAATATCTTTGGGAGAGCTCTTGAACCAAGAGTTTTGCTACGATCTTGCGCTCAGTGGATGCAAATCAAAAGATAATTTACATTTTTTTAAAATCAGAATTAAACATAAAAATATATATAATTTCACTATAGAATATAAAAAAAAAAATATTTTAAATAGAAGATATGTTAAGTTTCTGTATTAAAATATTATGCATATATTTTTTATAGCTACTGAAAAAAAAAATTATTTTTAAATGTTGCTAAATTGCACTATCAGTTAAAAAGTAAAACTCCTAAGACCTTTTAAATATGCATTATTTTTTGTAAAATGGCATTGATTCAAACGCGTAAATTTCATATTGTCATTTATAATTAGAAATATACTCGTCATATATTTCTATATATTAATATAGAAATATACTCGTATTTCAATTAGAAAGATGCTAGTTACTCTAATAATGGTATAAATTTAGATATCGGTTTTATTTCCAAACCAAACTCTTCATTTTTTGGAAAATATCTCTAAAATAAAATTCTGCAAATCCATCTTCCTGGAAATCGATTGCGCTTCGATCAATCAATTGATTAGAAGATATGTACCAGTAAAAACTTTAAATCTCTTTAACTATTGTACAACATGCTAATAAACGCTGTAGAGCTTCGATATCTTACAGGATAATGTATTATTCATTGCAGAGACATTTATTTATTAATTACTGTTAATTATGAACATAAAAAAATATTTAAAAAATATTAAACTCTGAATTATAAAAAATCATTATTCTCTTTGTAAAAATAAATATGCTTTTATATGACTAATAATTGTAATAATTATTATTATTGCTTTAAATGAACTTGAATTTCATTTTTTTCAAATATGCAGCAGGGGTATTTCTTTACATATTTTTATTTTTTGTTTATTTCTGTTAATTTTCAATTATTTTTGTTATTAGGTACTAGTTACTGTTACTAATTATTATTTTTGTTACTGATAAACCCAAACATTAAAATATGTATTATATTCATAGTTGGGGAAGTACAGTTAAAATTTATTAACTATTTGGAAAAAATATAATTGTTCTCGGTAGAGAATTGGGTAATCTAAAGTATATCTGAATCTTTTTATTGGTTGAATTCCTCAACTTATTTAATTTTATTCGTTATTGGTCCAAGTTAATGGATTACGTGTGTTTGTATTTTATTTGTTTTCTGATTGGTCCAAGTTTAATGTCCAAAAATGAAAGACTTCTGTTGCCACGATGACAAAAAGAGTAATAAAAACTTTAAGAAATAATAATAATTTAAAAACATATTATGATAGAGATTTTAAACAAATTTCATTATAAAATGCATTTTTTCTCTACGCAATGATGTAAAAATTTAAAATGTGCGGTATTTAGAAGTTGAAAATTTTGCAGTTCCAAAAATTGTAAAGCTGAAATTTTATTTTAAACATGTTTGTGATCGGTCCAGGGATATTAATGTTTAATACATGTCGTACGTAATATTAGGCGTTCAGAATGCACATTTTAAACAGTTAAAGTTGTCTATTTTTAATTTACTGTTTTTTTTTAATCATTGGTCTAGGAATATTAATGTTTCGATCGTTATGATAAACTCGTTATGATCATCCTAAAAATGATGTTCATTATTATTATTAATTTAAATATAGAATTTATTTACAAGTCTTTAAAATTTGAGTCTTTGAAAATATCATTTTCCAAATAGCCGTTGTAATTTGTTAAATTACATTTTTTTTACAACTGACCGAAAAACGAAATTCCGAACCAGGGATCAACCTTGGATTGCGGTACCACTTTGACAAGGTATTCAGGTCTATCACTGACATTTTCATTCAGTTGAATAAACCTAACTATTTTACTTCAACTATGAATAAGATTTATTTAGTTGAAAAAAAATCATTATTTTCATTATGACACATTTTTTAAAAATTCGAAAATAATAGGCTCTGAATTCAGCAAACAGTAATTTATCGATAAGCATTTTGTAAAAATCAATGTAGTAGACATTTGATATTTTTTTTTTTTTTTTTTTTGTTATGCTTTTATAAGATTGGAATATTATTTTCTTTTCCTGATATTATTTGAAAGAAACTTGAAAATCAAATATTTTTTTATTTACAGATATGGAAGAGGAACATTTCTTTACAATTCTTTTTATTTGTTTAGAATTGAATAACACAAGATCACAAGAACTGGTAGATAGAGCAAGGAGACACTATTTGAATCTTCTTCCGTCTTATGCTTATCTCACATTTTTTGCTGCACGAAGTTTTACCCAGAGGGTCGTCCAATTCCTATATGTGCACCCAAAGATAAAATCATGACCATCTCTTGCTTATTCAAGAATCTTAATCGGAGATAGAGTTAAGGGATAACAAATTTTTATTAGTTTTGAAGAATATTTACCTGCTCTAGATTAAAAAATAAAACATTTTATGGTTCAATAAGAATAGGTAAAAAAGTTAACACAACTGAGATAGCCATAAGAACCGGAATATTTATTTTATGTTATTTTATTAATATTTTTTGGGGGGTAACGTACTTTTTGATTTTTTAAAGAGCAAGTATACATTTCAATATTAAAAGCATTTGCTGTTCTTCAAATTTCAGGCAAACAAAATCATAAATGGAAAAAAAAATAAAACAATAACAAAAACAAAAATTAAAATTAAAAAAATACAGGCGGATTTTTAAAAGTTAAAAACTCCTTTATTTGTCACAGCTCTGTGTTTTTAACCGCGAATGTGTTAATAATGCCTGTTAGTTAATGGACATTAAGTAGTGTCCATATTCGAAATACTGTTCAACAAAATTTACGAATGGTTGCATGCAATACCTCATGTACGTACATTGAAGTATGGAGATATTGGCAAAGCATTGACACGGCAAGCTAAGGTATTCAGGTCTTTCGCTGACATTTTCCGTGCAATTAGAATAAATTTTAGCTATATTACTCCAAACACGAATAAGATTTATCAAGTTGAAATAAAAGTTATTATTTTCATTATGACATAAATTAAAAAAATTAAATAAAATTTTAAGCTCTGAATTCAACAGACAATAATTTCTGAATAAGCATTTTGCAAAAATCAATGTAGAAGACATTTCAATTTATTTTTATTATGTTTTTATAAATTTAGAATATTTCTTTCTTTTCCGGATATTATTTGAAATGAACTTGAAAATCAAATATTTTTTTTATTTACAGGTATGGAAGAGGAACATTTCTTTACAATTCCTTATATTTGTTTAGAATTCAATAAAACACTATCACAAAAACTAGTAGATAGAGCAAGGAGACACTATTCGAATCTTCTTCCGTCTTATGCTTATCTCACATTTTTGCTGCACGAATTTTTACCCAGAGGGTAGTCCAATTCCTATATGTGCACCCAAAGATAAAAACATGACCATCCCTTGCTTATTCAAGAATCTTGATCGGAGATAGAGTTAAGGGATAACAAATTTTTATTAGTTTTGAGGAATATTTTCTCCACGAGATTAAAAAAAAAACTTTTTATATAGTTCTATAAGAATAGGCAAAAAAGTTAACTCTTTCAGTCAAGATTAACCATAAGAAACGGAATATTTATTTCATTTTATTTTACTATTATTATTATTTGGGTAACATATTTATGACTTATAGGAGGGCGAATATATATTTCCATATTAAAAGCATGCTCTGTTCTTCAAATTTCAGGTAAACGTAATAAAGTAAGAGATTTTTAGAGATTTTCAAAATTTTAAAATAGTATTTTTTTTTTCTTTTTTTAACGTGAGATAACTTTACACACGTTTTTAATAAAAATGTGCAACAATGGTTTTGTCCGAGAACTGAAATTTGTTTATTCTAGATCCGTTTTTTTTTTTTCGCTAATTTTGAATATGCTTTTCGTTTTTCTCTACTTAGTCTAATTCCTGAGAAATTTTCTTAATTAAGGTTATGCAGATTTCCAGCCTTTTTTTTTTTTTTTTTTTTTTTTTTTTTTTTGCGCTACGGTGTGCAAACTTTAGCAAATTTGATTATCTATAAATCAATCAATTTTCTTTAAATGTCTCAAAATAACCGATTATCGTATATTATAACTAATTTCATTATACCGAAAAAATTTTTTATTTAAAAAAAAAAAAAAAAAAAAAAAAAAAAAAAAAAATAATTCTATTTGTTTATTTCTTAGCTAATAAAATAGGGGGGGGGGGGAATGCTACATTATTGAAATTTTAATTCAACTATCAATAATTTATTGCTAAGATCTCGTAAAAATGAATTTCGTAGATATATCGATTTATTTTTATTCGAAAAGTTTCAGTACTGGTGCAGAATTTACATTGCCTGATATTATTTGAAGTACACTTCTAAAGTAAATATTATTTTATTTACATATACGGAATGGGGATATTCCTTTTCGTTTTCTTTCTTTCTTTGGAACTGAATAAAATACGATCACAAGAAGCTGCTACATACAGCAAGTGGGGCCTATTCGATTTTTTCACCCTTCTTATATCACATTTTTCCTGCACGAACTTCTTAAGTCCGATTCCTACACATGAGATGCAATGATAAAAACATGACCGTTGCGTCGTTGCTCACTCAACGATCTTGATCGTGGGCAGAGATAAGAGACGAGCAAATTCGTTATTAGTCATGGAAAACATTTTGTTCTTCAGATTTCACATTTTATTTTGATTTTTTTAAGAATTGAAAAAGACCACAAATGGACTTATAAATATTGAAAACTACATTTTATTATCACAGTTCTATGTCTTTAACCATGAATGTGTTAATAGTGCGTGTTAGTTAATTTACATCAAGTAGCATCCTTTCGTCGAAGTATAGTTAAACAAAATTTATGGAAGGTTGAATGCTATTCATAATGTATTTATAGGTATACTTAAGTTTTTTCGTAGGTTTAACGTATTATTATCCTGAAACCCTTTAAATATGCATTATTTTTTGTCAAATGACATTGATTCAAATGCGTAAATTTCTTATTGTCATTTTTTATTAGAAATGTATTCTAATAATGATTTAAAAGATATCTCTTTTATTTTCAAACCAAGCTCTTTATTTTTTGGAAAATATTTCTAAAATAAAATTCTGCAAATCCAACTTCCTGGAAATCGATTGCGCTTCGATCAATCAATTGATTAGAAGATATGTATCAGTAAAAACTTCAAATCTCTTAAATTATTGTACGACATGCTAATGAACTCTGTATATCTTCGATATCCTACAGGATAATGTGTTATTCATTGCAGAAACATTTATTTATTAATTACTGTTAATTATAAACATAAAAAATAATTCAAAAATACTAAACTACTAAACTAAACTTTTAAAAAAATCATTATTCTCTTTGTAAAAATAAGTATACCTTTATATGTCTATTAATTGTTATAATTATTATCATTGCTTTAAATAAATTTGAGTTTCATTTTTTTCTAATATGCAACAGGTCATTTCTTTATATATTTTTATTTTTTATTTATCTCTGTTAATGTTATTTATTTTAGTTATTAGGCACTAGTTACTGTTACTAATTATTATTTTTGTTACTGTTAATCCCAAACATTAAAATATATATTATATTCATGGTTGGAGAAGTACAGTTAAAATTTATTTCAACTGATCGAAAAACGATATTCCGATCCAAGGTTCAAACTTCGCTATCTTGGATTGCCGTACCACAAATTTGGCAAAGCACTGACACGGCATACCAAGGTATTCAGGTCTATCACTGACATTTTTCCGTTTAGTTGGAATAAACCTTAACTGTTTTACTTCAACTATAAATTTGAAAAACAATTTTTTTTTTTTTTTACAGATATGGAAGATGAACATTTCTTTAAAATTCTTTTTATTTGTTTAGAATTGAATAAAACACGATCACAAGAACTGGTAGATAGAGCAAGAAGACACTATTCGAATCTTCTTCCGTCTTATGCTTATCTCATCTCACATTTTTGCTGCACGAATTTTTACCCAGGGGTAGTCCAATTCCTATATGTGCACCCAAAGATAAAATCATGACTATCTCCTGCTTATTCAAGAATCTTGATCGAAGATAGAGTTACGGGTTAACAAATTTTTATTAGTTTTGAAGAATATTTACCTGCTGTAGATTCAAAAATAAAACTTTTTGTATGGTTCTACACTACCTGGCCATTGATTATCGTTCACTTGCAATTTTAGACATTTTTTTAAATATCTAGAAAAGTACATGAGGAATCATCTCGAAACTCTTAGTGTATAAATATAATAGTATACGTCATACATCTCCGTGAATATTTTTTCCCGAAACTCCATAGAGGACCGTCAACAAATTAAAAAAGAATGAATATTTTTTGAATAACCCTGTCAAAACTAATGTAGCAAAAGCGTTCAAACTCTATATTATGATTGAGTGCTTTATTGTAATACACTGTGTTCATTTTTATGCAAATAGCATGAATACTCGCAGAGTAATTAAGGTTTTTATAAAAATGGTCCCAAATTTTTCCTAGGTTTTTCCTTATAATTTACAGAGTTCTTAATATAAAATAATATTTTTTTTTCTGAAAATATGACAAAGAACATTTCACACTTTACCCTGTAATCAGATATAAAAAATAATAAAAATTGTATGCAAAATGAGTAGGTTTACTAAATAATTTTTCACTACGCATGCGTCAACGATATCAAAATTTCACCTGCATATTATGTTAGCTAAATATATAGAGCAACTTTTGTGAAAGTCTCAAAATCATAGCTTGAAAATTCTGAAAGTAATCGTCTATAGAAAAAGGACAAAATCCGTTGTTTCCAAAATGAGGGATTGTATCCAAATGTAGTAGTACGTCCCGTATTGTGTATTCTATATTAACATTAATCAATGAATATATGGATACAACCCCTCTTATTTTTGCTTCATTTTGAGAATAACGGATTTTCAACTTATTCAATTGACGATTATTTTGATAATTTTCAAGTTATGATTTTGCGACTTTCACAAAAGTTGCTCTATACATTTAGCTAACATTATATGGAAATGAAATTTTAATATCGTTGAGGCATGCGCAGTAAAAAATTATTTAGTAAACCTACTAGTTTTTCACACAATTTTTATTATTTTTTAATTCTGATTACAGGGTATTGTGTTCAATGTTGTTTGTCATATTTTCAGAAAAAAATATTATTTTATATTAAGAAATCTGAAAATTATAAGGAAAAAACTTTGAAAAATTTGGGACCATTTTTATAAAAACCTTAATTACTCTGCGAGTATGCATGCTATTTGCATAAAAATGAACACAGTGTATTACAATAAGGCACTCAATCATAATCTAGAGTTTGAGCGTTTTTGCGACATTAGTTTTGACAGGGTTATTCAAAAGATATTCATTTTTTTTAATTTGTTGACGGTCCTCTATGGAGTTTCGGGAAAAAATATTCGTGGAGATGTATGACTTATACCATTATATTTTTACACTAAGAGTTTCGAGATGATTCCTCATGTATTTTTCTAGATATTCAACAAAATGTCTAAAATCGCTAGTGAACAATAATCAATGGCCAGGTAGTGTATAAGAATAGGTAAAACAGTTAACTAACACAATCGAAATAGCCATATGAACCAGAATATTTATTTTCTTTTATTACTATTCTTATTTGGGTAACATATTTCGGAATTATTAGAGAGCGAGCATATATTTTCATAGTAAGCATTGGCCGTTCTTCAAATTCCAGGTAAACGAAATCATAGATGAAAAAAAAAACGACCAAAAGTGGACTTTTAAATAATGAAAACTACGTTTTTTGTCACAGTTCTATGTCTTTAGTCGTCAATGTGTTAATAATGCCTGTTAGTTAATGGACATTAAATAGCGTCAGTATGTTATATATATATGTATGAAAGTTTTCTGGTAGTTATATCGTTTCTTTTTATTATTTTAATTACAATGTAGATGCAAGATAATGTTAAATTTATTAAGAAAAAAAAACATTATCTGTATTATGATGTAAAATTCAAAAATATTAATCTCGGGATTCAACAAACAGTTCGATAGCATTTGATCGATCAGCATTTTGTAAAAATCAATGTAGTAGATATTTGAATTTTTTTTAATATGCTTTTATAAGATTAGAATGTTATTTTATTTTCCTGATATTATTTGAAATAAACTTGAAAATCAAATATTTTTTTATTTACAGATATGGAAGAGGAACATTTCTTTACAATTCTTTTTATTTGTTTAAATTTGAATAAAACACGATCACAAGAGCTAGTAGATAGAGCAAGGAGACACTATTCGAATTTTCTTCTGTCCTTATGCTTATCTCACATTTTTGCTGCACGAATTTTTACCCAGAGGGTAGTCCAATTCCTATATGTGCACCCAAAGATAAAAACATGACCATCCCTTGCTTATTAGGAATGATCGGAGATAGGGTTACGTCATAACAAATTTTTATTAGTTTTGAAGAATATTTTCTTGTCGAGATTAAGAAAAAAAACTTTTTATATGGTTCTAAAAGAATAGGCAAAAAAGTTAGCTAACACCATCAAAATAGTCATAAGAACCGGAATATTTATTTTATTTTATTTTATTATTGTTGTTATTTGAGTAACTTATTTCTGATTTATTGGAGAGCATGTATACATTTCCATATTAAAAGCCTTCACTGCTCTTCAAATTCCAGGTAAACGAAATCATGAATATCTTGTCGTTGGGTCCACCTTAATACTTACCCATCATGGATATGCATCATAAAATGTATGAAAATAAAACATGTGCTATTTATAAAATGCATTTCAATTCCAAAATAAAATTAAACGTATGTTTAAATATTTTTAATATACATAGTAATACTCTAATTATGAATTGCTGATGAATCAATTTCGACATATTATAATGAAACACCAAATTACTCAAGTATTATCGAATTACGTAAAAGAAACATCCTTATAACACCAAAAATAATAATCATATTAACTAACAGTTTACTGCGATGGACTAAGTGTCTCATTTTCAATTAAAATATGTATTTGAATTGAAATATGAATAAAATACGGAGTTTTGAAAAATCGAAGAATGTGGAAGATAGGATTACAAATATCTCGGCAACTAACAATCCGATCTACTTAGTTGTTTATGCGCAAAATCTGTATTGTTGTATTGTCTTTTACGTTCATCCTTAAAAAAAAAATCGAAAATTTTTATATACCTTTCATCAAAAAAAAATTTTCGAAAAAAAAAATCGGATAATTGAGAATACTCGTATTAAATAGGCTTCGTCCCATTTGTACAGACTAAATTTGTACAAAATTTCAAGTCTCTATATCAATTTGTTCGGGAGAAAGATCGTTTACAGACACACAGACAAACAAACAGACGGACGGCAAATTTTTTTCTAAAATATTTTTCGGAATCTCCAGTATATGAAACGTGTAAATTCGTCATTTTTTTTTCGATTTTAAAAAGGATTGTAACACTTACTCTATACTACGTATGATGGGTAAGTAATAAAAAAAATAAACAGACGGACTTATAAATATTGAAAACTACATTCTTTGTAACAGTTCTATGTCTTTTAATCGTCAATCCATTAATAATACCTCTTAGTTAATGGAGATTAATTAGCATCCATATGTCGAAGTACAGTTCAACAAAATTTATGATTGGTAGCATGCCATAAATATTGCATTTATATATATACTTAAGTTTTTCGCGTAGTTTTAACGTATTTTTATATTTTTAATTACAATGTAGGCGCGAGATACAGTTAAATTTGTCAATTAAAAAAATAACAAATAAATAACAAGAAAAAATTGATAAAATAATTAATAAAATGATTTCGTTTTAGTTTTTCACTTTCAACATCCTTGAAAATTATTTCTAAATTAATATTCGTGTATCAGTCTTCTGCGAATTTGATTATCTATAGATCAATCAATTATCTGTAAATGTCTCGAAACAACTGATTATTGTGTAGTATAGCAAATTGGTCCTTATACCATACATGAAAAATTTTTATTCATTAGAAAACAAACTCTATTTCCTTATTTCTTAGCTAATAAAATAAGGGGGAAAATGCTACATTATTGAAATTTTAATTCAACTCTCAATAATTTATTGCTAAGATCTCGTAAAAATAAATTTGGTAGATATTTCGATTTATTTTTATTCGAAAAGTTTCAAGACTGGTGCAGTATTTACAATGCCTGATATTATTTGAAATACATTTCTGAAGTAAATATTATTTTATTTACATATACGGAATGAGAATATTTCTTTCCATTTTATTTATTTCTTTGGAACTGAATAAAATACGATCACAAGAAGCTGCTACATACAGCAAGCAAGCAGGCCCTATTCGATTTCCCCCCCATCTTATCTCACATTTTTCCTGCTCGAACTTCTTACCCAGAGGGTAGTCCGACTCCTACACAAGCAAGCTATGATAAAAACATGACCGTCGTTGCTCATTCACCGATCTTGATCGTGGGCAGAGATAAGAGATGAGCAAAATCGTTATTAGTCTTGGAGAACATTTTATTGTTCGGATTTTATATTTTATTTATTTATTTATTTATTTTAACAATTGGTTAAAAAAAAAAGGTCGAAATAATTTATAACAGATGTAAATTTTTCAAATGGGTGGAAAAAGTTTGGGCCAAAATTCGAACCAGGGATGTAATTTTTTTTTTTTTTTTTTTTTTTTTTTTTTTTTTACCCACTTGGAAAATTTGCCTCTGTTAAAATTGATTTACCGATTTAAAAATCGTGTTACATATTAATATAACATTAGTAGATATTTTCGAGATTTCAAAATAGTACTTTTTTATGAAAAAGTGAGATTATACATACGTTTTTAATTCTAATGTGCAACAATAGTTTTATCCCAGAACTAAAATTTGTCGATTTTAAATCAGTTTTTTTTTCCTCTTTGTCCTTGCGTTGATTCCGAATAAGCTTTTCGTTTTTCTCAAGTTAGTCTAGTTTCTGAGAAATTGTGCTATTGTATGCAAACTTTAGTTAATTTGAGTACCTCTAAATAAATCGATTACCCCTAAATATCTCAAAATAACCGATTATCGTGTACTATAGCAGATTGACCCTTTTATCAAACATGAAAATTTGTTATTTATAAGAAAATAAATTCTATTTGCTAATTTTCTAGTTAATAAAATAAGGAAAAAAATCATACATTATTTAAATTATAATTCAATTATCAATAATTTATTGCTAACATCTCGTAAAAATCGATTTTGTAGACATTTCGATTTATTTTCATTCGAAAAGTTTCAAGACTGGTGCAGTATTTACATTGCCTGATATTATTTGAAATACACTTCTAACGTAAATATTATTTTATTTACATATACGCAATTCCTTTCCATTTTGTTTATTTCTTTGGAGAAAGGAATAAAATAGAATCACAAGAAGCTGCTACATACAGCAAGCAAGCAGGCCCTATTCGATTTCCCCCCCATCCTATCTCACATTCTTCCTGCACGAACTTCTTACCCAGAGGGTTGTCCGATTCCTACATGCCATGCCATGATAAAAACAAGACCATCTTTGCTTATTCAGCGATCTTGATCGTGGACAGAGATAAGAACTGAGCAAACTCGTTATTAGTCTTGGAGAAAATTTTATGGTTCAGATTTTAAATTTTAAATTTTATTTTTTCAACGACTGATAAAAGACCACAAGGTGGACTTATAAATATTGAAAACTACATTTTGTTATCACAGTTCTATGTCTTTAACCATGAATGTGTTAATAATGCCTGTTAGTTAATGGACATTAAGTAGCATCCTTATGTCGAAGTACAGTTCAATAAAATTTATGAATGATCGCATGCGATAGGTAATGCATTTATATATGGGTCAATCCATTTCAAGTGGTCCAGCACTGGTCGCTCGACTATTTTTAAAAAATCGGAAATTTTTTGTGCAACAACCCTAACACGATGGAAGTTCAAAATGACCGTTATTTTAATTCTACTATTTTTTGTTTGTGCATGGCAGCCATCTTTGTTTCATCGTGTGCAGCGATTTTCTCAGAAACTAGGATACACAAAATTGTAAATATCTCGTCTTCTATTTTCCCAATTGAAATGGGGTTTGCAGCATTTTGTTCAGAACAAAATAGGCTAAATATACAGTGGAAGAAAAATTTTAAAAAATAAATTTTTACAGGTGAAATTTTAGCACGAAATGTACGATTTTTTCCAAAATCTATCCGTTTTCAAGAGGAAAATTTTCATGCAAGGGAAACTGTCAACCTTACACAATTTTTTCTACAAATAGGTCAAAAGTATGTGTACTCATACACCAAATCCCAGATCTGGGAGTTAATTTCTCTTTGCGAAAAAAATTCCGAAATTCGTCAAAAATTTCAAAAATCGTACTTTCTAGGCTTTGATATCTCTGGTGGGGCACGAGATAAAAATCTGAAATTTTGGCCTATGATAGTATTGTGTAGTAGCGTTATGTACAAAAAATTTCAAGAAGGAGATTTGACTACAAGCTGAGATATGACATGCAAAATATGCGAAAACAATACTGTCAATCTATTGTAAACCTACTATGTAATTGTTCAACAAGACTGTCAACATTGCACAATTTTTTCTACAAATAATTCAGAAGTGTGTGTACTCATACACCAAGTCCCATATCTGGGAAATGATTTCTCTTTCCGAAAAAAATTCCGAAATTCGTCGAAAATTTCAAAAATCGCACTTTTTAGGCTTTGATATCTCTAGTGGAGCACGAGATAAAAATCTGAAATTCTGGCCTTTGATAGTATTGTGTAGTAGTGTTATGTACAAAAAATTTCAAGAAGGAGGTTTGACTACAAGCTGAGATATGACATGGACAATATGTGAAAACAATGCTGCCAAATTATTGTAACTTACTATGTAATTGTTCATGCCTCCAAAATTTTAAATTAATTATTTATGGTATAAAGTTAAATGTTAATTACAAATATCTTTTTCAAATGCTTCTGTGTGATTTAAACAATTCAGAATGTATGCTAAGCTAATACACTATTTGTACAGATGAACAAATCTACTAGAAATGCTATTGCAACAATTTTACTCGGAACACATTTCAGGAAAAGTAAATTACAGACAATGGATTACAACTGATCGAGTTGACATGGCTTCAGTTATTAAACCTAGAGAATTTCATTCAAGTTAACAAGGGATGATAAGATTTGGGGGGCTTCAAATAAAATTTTTAGAAAGAACAGCCTGATGGACTGAGAACAGTAACTGGTCGAACTCATAACATCTCTCGTAAATATTGTTAAGCTCTTTGTTGAGCATATATAGTATTTTGTAAATTAAATGTTTATTATTTAACTGTTTTCAACAAACGATATTTTCTGTGTAAATATTGTAATAAAAGAGACTAAACTCATTTCTCCTAATGTACTCGTAATAGCATTTTTTAACATTTTTTTTAATCACCGTATCTCAGCTTGTAGTCAAATCTCCTTCTTGAAATTTTTTGTACATAATACTACTACACAATACTATCAAAGGCCAGAATTTCAGATTTTTATCTCGTGCTCCACTAGAGATATCAAAGCCTAAAAAGTGCGATTTTTGAAATTTTCGACGAATTTCGGAATTTTTTTCGGAAAGAGAAATCATTTCCTAGATATGGGACATGGTGTATGAGTACACACACGTCTGAACTATTTGTAGAAAAAATTGTGCAATGTTGACAGTCTTGTTGAACAACTACATAGTAGGTTTACAATAGTTTGACAGTATTGTTTTCGCATATTTTGCATGTCATATCTCAGTTTGTAGTCAAATCTCCTTCTTGAAATTTTTTGTACATAACGCTACTATACAATACTATCATAGGTCAAAATTTCAGATTTTTATCTCGTGCCCCACCAGAGATATCAAAGCCTAAAAAGTGCGATTTTTGAAATTTTTGACGAATTTCGGAATTTTTTTCGCAAAGAGAAATTAACTCCCAGATCTGGGATTTGGTGTATGAGTACACATACGTTTGACCTATTTGTAGAAAAAATTGTGTAAGGTTGACAGTTTCCCTTGCATGAAAATTTTCCTCTTGCAAACGGATAGATTTAGGAAAAAATCGTACATTTTGTGCTACAATTTCACCTGTAAAAATTTATTTTTCAAAATTTTTCTATCACTGTGTATTTAGCCTATTTTATTCTGAACAAAATGCTGCAAACCCCATTTCAATTGGAAAAATAGAAGACGAGATATTTACAATTTTGTGTATCCTAGTATCTGAGAAAATCGCTGCACACTATGAAACAAAGATGGCCGCCATGCACAAACAAAAAATAGTAAAATCAAAAGAACGGTCATTTTGAACTTTAGTCATGTTAGGGTTGTTGTACAAAAATTTTCAGATTTTTAAAAAATGGTCGAGCGACCATTTTTATATTTTCTGGACCACTTGAAATGGATTGACCCATATATACTTAAGATTTTTCGTAGTTTTAACGTATTTTTATCGTTTTAATTATACTGTATGTGTGAGATACAGATAAATTTATCAGCCCAAAATAAAATAAATAAATAAAACAGATTTTTCTAACAGACACATAACCAGAAATTTCGATAGTAATAATTAATAAACTGATTTCGTTTTGGTTTTCAATTTCACCATCTTTTAAAAATATTTCTGACTTAATATTTATGTATCAATTTTGTACAAATATGAATATCTATAGATCAATCAAATTATCTGTAAATGTCTCGAAACAGCTTATTATCATCTATTATAGAAAATTGGCCCTTAATCATACATGAAAATTTGTTATTTATTAGAAAATAAATTCTATTTGCTTATTTTCTAGTTAATAAAATAAGGGAAAAAAATCAAACATTATTTAAATTTTAATTCAATTATTAATAATTTTTTGCTAAGATCTTGTAAAAATGAATTTGGTAGACATTTCGATTTATTTTTATTCGAAAATTTTCAAGACTGGTGCAGTATTTAAATAGCCTGATATTATTTGAAATACACTTCTAAAGTAAATATTATTTTATTTACATTTACGGAATGGGGATATTCCTTTCCATTTTATTTCTTTGGAGAAATGAATAAAATACGATCACAAGCAGCTGCTACATACAACACGCAGGCCCTATTCGATTTTTTTCCCATCTTATCTCACAATTTTCCTGCACGCACTTTTTACCCAGAGGATAGTCCGTTTCCTACACATGCATGCAGTGATAAAAACATGACCGTCGTTGCTCATTCAGCAATTTTGATCGTGGGCAGAGATAAGAGATGACCAAATTCTTTATTAGTCTTGGAGAAAAATTTATTGTACAGATTTTATACACTGTAAAAAAAAAAGTCAGATGTTTTTAAATATATAAAAATGTACTGTAATAAAAAACGAAAATATACAGTAACCTCTTCTAACTCACCTAAGATTTCGAAAAACGTTCCTTTACCTTTAAAAATCCCCAAAAAACTATTTATTTTAGAAATTTAAATAAAAATTGATAAAAATTTATTTTTATTAGCTGCCCGTTCTTTTCGGAAACGTTTCTAAGTAGCTTTTACAGTACAATAATCACTTTTTTCAAATAAAAATATCACTTTTTTCCATTCTATCAATTCTCAAGTGAACATTTTCAGCTGCGTAACTGATTTTTTCATGCAATTGTAGCAAAACAATGTTAATTTTCATATTAATGTTAATACTGTTAAAATTGTATGTTTGTCTATTAAACATGTTCTCTGAATATCAAAATATTTTCGTATGAATTGGTAGCATCCGAAAAAGTGATATTTTGATTTAAGAAAAGTGATTATTATAGTGTAAAAGCTACTTAGGAACGTTTCCGAAAACGACGGGCAGTTAATAAAAATTAATTTTTACAAATTTTTATTTACATTTCTAAAATAAGTAGTTTTTGGGATTTGTTAAGATAAAGGAACGGTTTTCAAAACCTTAAGTGAGTTAGAAGAGGTTATTGTACATTTTAGTTTTTGGTTACCGTACATTTTTATACATTCAGAAACATCTGACATTTTTTACAGTGTATTTTATTTTGATTTTTTTTAACAATTGGTTAAAAAAATGCGAAATGATTTGATAATAATAATTAATGAATAAAGAATAATAATTTGATATTGGTAGATATTTTCAAGATTGCAAAGCAATACTTTTTTATGAAAAAATGAGATAACTATTCATACGTATTGCAGTATGAAATAATTTTTTTGTCCCAAAACTGAAATTTGTTGGTTTTAGATTAGTTTTTTTTCTTTGCGCTGATTCCAGATATGCTTTTCGTTTTTCTCTAGTTAGTATAGTTTCTGAGATATTTTCTTATTTAAGGTTATGCAAATTTTTAGCTCTTTTTGCGCTATTGTATCCAAACTTTAGTTAATTTGAATGCCTATAAATCAATCTATTATCTCTAAATATCTCAAAATAACCGATTATCGAGTACTATAGCAAATCGGCTCTTATATCATTCATGAAAATTTGTTATTTATTGGAAAAATAAATTCTATTTGCTTATTTAATAAAATAAGGAAAAAAATCATACATTAATTAAATTTTAATTCAACTATCAATAATTTATTGCTAAGATCTCGTACAAATAAATTTGGTAGACATTTCGATTTATTTTTATTCGAAAACTTTCAAGACTGGTGCAGTATTTACATTGCCTGATATTACTTGAAATACACTTCTACAAAAAATATTATTTTATTTACATATACGGAATGGGAATATTCCTTTTCCATTTTATTTATTTCTTTGGAACTGAATAAAATACACAAGAAGCTTCTACATACAGCAAGCAAGCAGGCACTATTCGATTTTTTCCCCATCTTATCTCACATTTTTCCTGCACGAACTTCTACACATGCCATGCAAAGATAAAAACATGATCGTCGTTTCTCATTCAGCGATCTTGATCGTAAGCAGAGATAACAGATGAGCAAATTCGTTACTAGTCTTGGAGAACATTTTATTGTTCAGATTTCACATTTTATTTTGATTTTTTTAACAATTGGTTAAAAAAAACCCAAAATGATTTGGTAGTGTAAGATATTAGTAGATATTTTCAAGATTTCAAAATAGTACTTTTTTATGAAAATGTGAAATAACTATACATAAGTGCAACAACAGTTTTGTCTAATAACTGAAATTTGTTGATTCTAGATCAGTTTTTTTTTCACTGATATTCCAAATATGCTTTTTGTTTTTCTCTAGTTAGTCTAGTTTCTGAGAAATTTTCTTATTTGAGGTTACGCAGATTTTTAGTTTTTTTTACTTTACTGTATGCAAACTTTAGCAAATTTTTAATACATTTGATTATCTATAAATCAATCGATTACCTTTAAATATCTCAAAACAACGGATTATCGAATACTATAGCAAATTAGCCCTTATATCATACATGAAAATTTGCTATTTATTAGAAAATAAATTCTATTTGCTTACCTTTTAGTTGATAAAATAAGGAAAAAATCAAACATAATTGAAATTTTAATTCAACTATCAATTATTTATTGCTAAGATCTCATAAAAATGAATTTCGTAGATATATCGATTTATTTTTACTCGAATGCAGTATTTACACTGTCTGATATTATTTGAAATACAATTCTAAAGTTAATATTATTTTATTTACATATGCGGAATGGGAATATTCCTTTCCATTTTATTTATTTCTTTGTAGAAATGAATAAAATACGATCACAAGAAGCTGCTACATACAGCAAGCAAGCAGGCCCTATTCGATTTTTTCCCCACATTTTTTCTTCCGCGAACTTCTTACCCGGAGGGTAGTCTGATTCCTACACATGCATGTAATGATAAAGACATGACCGTCGTCGCTCATTGAGCGATCTTGATAGTGGGCAGAGAAAAGAGATGAGCGAATTCGTTATTAGTCTTGGAGAAATTTTTATTGTTCAGATTTTAGATTTGATTTTGATTTATTTTTAGCAATTGGTTAAAAAATAAATAAATAAATAAATAAATAAATGGAAAAAAAATCCGAAATGTAGTATTTTAAGTATGTTTAATAAATTTAGTGTAAATATATTATTGTGAAATGTAATAATGTAAGGCATTGGTAGATATTTTCAAAATTTCAAAATAGTACTTTTTTATGAAAATGTGAGATAACTATACACATGTTTTTAATTACAATGTGCAACAATGGTTTTGCCCTAGAACTTAAATTTGTTGATTCTAGATCAGTCTTCCTTGCACTGATTCCGAATATGCTTTTCGTTTTTTACTAATTAGTTTAGTTTTTTAAAATTTTTCTTATTTGAGGTTATGCAGATTTTTACCTTTTTGCGCTATTGTATGCTAGCTTTAGCAAATTTGATTATCTATAAATCAATCGATTATCTGCAAATACCTCAAAATAACCGATTATCGAGCACTATAGCAAATTAGCCCTTACATCATTCATGAAAAATAAATTTTATTAGCTTATTTTCTAGTTAATAAAATGGGGGGAAAATCGTACATTATTGAAATTTTAATTCCATTATCAATAATTTATTGCTAAGATCTAGTAAAAATGAATTTGGTAGACATTTAAATTAATTTTAATTCGAAAAGTTTCAAGACTGGTGCAGTATTTACATTGCCTAATATTATTTGAAATACACTTCTAAAGTAAATATTATTTTATTTACATATACGGAATGGGAATATTCCTTTCCATTTTCTTTCTTTCTTTGGAACTGAATAAAATACCATCTCAAGAAGCTGCTACATACAGCAAGCAAGCAGGCCCTATTCGACCGCCCCTCCCCCCTTATCTTATCTTCCTGCACGACCGTCTTACCCAGAGGGTAGTCCGAATCCTACACATGCCATGCAATGATAAAAACTTGACCGTTGTTGCGCCTTCAGCGATCTTGATCATGAGCAGAGATAATAGATGAGCAAATTCGTTATTAATTTTGGATAATATTTTATTGCTCAGATTTCACATTTTATTTTTATTTTTCAGCAATTGGTTAAAAAATTAGTAAATACATAAATAAAATAAAATAAACCCCGAAATGTACTATTATAAATATGTTTAATATGTTTACTGTAAACATGTTACTGTGAAATGTAATAAAGTAAGAGATTTTTAGAGATTTTCAAAATTTCAAAATAGTTTTTTTTTTTTTTTTTTTTTTTTTTTTTTTACGTGAGATAACTTTACACACGTTTTTAATTAAAATGTGCAACAATGGTTTTGTCCCAGAACTGAAATTTGTTGATTCTAGATCAGTTTTTTTTCTCTCTAATTTTGAATATGCTTTTCGTTTTTCTCTACTTAGTCTAATTCCTGAGAAATTTTCTTAATTAAGGTTATGCAGATTTTTAGCCTTTTTTTGCGCTACGGTGTGCAAACTTTAGCAAATTTGATTGTCTATAAATCATTCAATTATATTTAAATGTCTCAAAATAACCGATTAACGTGTACTATAGATAATTCCATTATATCGAAAAAAAATTGTTATTTATAAAAAAAATTAATTCTATTTGCTTATTTCTTAGCTAATAAAATAGGGGGGGGGTATGCTACATCATTGAAATATTAATCCAACTATTAATAATTTATTGCTAAGATCTCGTAAAAATAAATTTGGTAGATATTTCGATTTATTTTTATTTTTAGTTTTAACGTATATTTTTATCTTTTTAATTAAAATGTAGGTGCGAGATACAGTTAAATTTATCAATTACAAAACATTTTAACAGATAAATAACAAGAAAAATTCATAATAATAATCTATAATAATAAAGAGACAAGTATGTTTGTCTGTCAGCACTGTTTTGAAGAGACCGCTGCATGTAGAGTTACAAAATTTGGAGGGAAGATACCTCTACACTGTCAGAAAAATTCGTCAATATACACTAAGTTATCGTTATTTTTTCACAAATAACTTCTGTTTTCCCAAAAGACGTATTTGTTCTGTGAGTTCATTCCGAAAGTCGAAAAATGAGGAAACGTTTCCGTTTATATCTAGCACGCATGCGCATTGGATCTGTTAGTAATAAATTCGAATTTATTTTTAAAATGAAAAACAAAAATATTCTATCGATTAAAATGTCTAATTTAGTTTTAAAAGACAAAAATGTTTTTGAATTTAAAAATAAATAACAATTACTTTCTTTATTCGTTCAAAAATTCTCACAATCTGTTATTCAAAGTTGGATAAGTTGAATAAAGTTCAATATACTAAGTTATTTCTATGACAAATATTCGCATATAAAATATACTTTAAGTGAACACATTTAAAAAATATTTCAATTAAAAAATAAAATGCAAAAAAAAATTGATATTATTCAAAAAAATCTTATCGAATAAAAATAAAACATCCATGTTTTTTCTCTAACAATCTAGATAATATATTTAAAATTCACATTTTTATACTATATTAATATTAAAGTAAAAAAAAAAAAAAAACCAGCCACAGTTTCAATAAAGATGAAGTCTTTCCGAGATTAACTGCAAAATTAAAAGCTTTTTAACGAAATATACGGATATTTTTCCTCTTTTGACGGAGAAAAAAATAAACGGAAAGTCGTCAATATACAGACAATTTCTGGCAGCAGTGCTGCCAGTACATTTTCTGTAAAAAGACGGAATTTTTTTTGAGAGTATATACATGTATTTTTGCACCTCGAAGCCCGATTTTTGATTTTTTGATTAGAAATTTTTAAATTTAATTTTTAGCCCTTTTTTATGTTTCGTGGCGATTTTTCCATATTAGTGAAATGAATGCGGTTTCATTCTTTTCACTCAATATAGTATTTTTTCTACTCTTTTCAATGAAGTTTATTCGTAATTCGTGCGGTGATTTTTGAATTTTTAGCGATTTTTTTAATCCGACTTTTAGTGTTTTTTCGCATTTTGCGGCTTTTTTTGACAATGATAAAAACAAAATTGATTCAAACTTTCAGCCTAATGAACTAAATTTTGTCTGCTATGATTTTTCAATTTCAGTGATTTTCAATGCAATTTTCTTTGTGATTTTTAGCGATTTTTAAATTTTTTGTCTGTTTAGCATCGATTTTTTGTCATTTTTGTCAAAATTATAGTTTTTTGTATGCATCATGATCTTATCTATTCTTGAATTGCATGTAAGAAAAGCAAAAAACATAAAATTAACGAATGAGCCATATAAATTAGGATATTCACAGTAGTCCATAATAAAAAAGAGACAAGTATGTTTGTCTGTCAGCACTGTTTTGAAGAGACCGCTGCATGTAGAGTTACAAAATTTAAAGGGAAGGTACCTCTATACATGTATTTTGCATCTCAAAGCCCGATTTTTGATTTTTTGATTTTTAGCGCTTTTTAGCACTTTTCAACAAAGTTGAAAAGTGCTAATGCATTCGGTTTGTCTGTCCGTCTGTCCGTCTGGCCGTCTGGCCGTCTGGCCGTCTGTCCGCGCTCTAACTCCCGTAAATATACTCGGATTGCTATGAAATTTTTATACGTTATTGAGGTTTACCCTAGCACGAACCCTACTGAAAATGAAGTATCTACCATGATTAGTTTATCTACAGAGAGAATCAAAAGTTTCCCATTACATAACAGCCTATGGGGAAAAATCGTTAATATACTCGGATTGCCATGAAATTTTAGCACGTTATTGACGTTTATTTTAGCACGAACCCAATTGAAAATGAAGTTTCTATTATGATTAGTTTATCTACAGGGCGAATCAAAAGTTTTCCATTACATTACGGCCCATGGAGAAAAATCGTTAATATACTCGGATTGCCATGAAATTTTAGGATGTTAATGACGTTTACCCTAGCACAAGTCCTATCGAAAATGAAGTTTCTACCATGATTAGTTTATCTACAGGGCGAATCAAAAATTTCCCATTACATTACGGCCTATGGGGAAACATCGTTAATATACTCGGATTGCCATGAAATTTTAGGACGTTATTGAGGTTTACCCTAGCACGAACCCTACTGAAAATGAAGTATCTACCATGATTAGTTTATCTACAGAGAGAATCAAAAGTTTCCCATTACATTACGGCCTATGGGGAAAAATCGTTAATATACTCGGATTGCCATGAAATTTTAGCACGTTATTGACGTTTACCTTAGCACGAACCCTATTGAAAATGAAGTTTCTATTATGATTAGTTTATCTACAGGGCGAATCAAAAGTTTTCCATTACATTACGGCCCATGGGGAAAAATCGTTAATATACTCGGATTGCCATGAAATTTTAGGACGTTAATGACGTTTACCCTACACTGTTAAAAATCTTGTGCTACTTTGAACCGAAATTTGGTGCTTAGTAGCTGCCACCATAAGATGGTGAAATCTTGTTCCAAGATTTGGAACTTCGGTTGTACCATAGTACCATTTTTTCAAATAATATGGTGTAAACTCGTTCCAAGATTTGGAGCTTCGATTGAACCATCCTATGGTGGCAGCTGGTAATAGCTGCGAGCACCAAATCTTGGTTTAAAGTAGTACGAAATTTTTAACAGTGTAGCAGAAGTCCTATCGAAAATGAAGTTTCTACCATGATTAGTTTATCTACAGGGCGAATCAAAAGTTTCCTATTACATTACGGTCTATGGGGAAAAAACATTTCAAGGGAATTTTAAAGATGTTATACCCTGTCAAACGTATTTAAATGTGCATTCTATAAAATATAAATTGAAAATGTAGCTATTATTCATTTACAGGGCCACACAAAAGAATTCCATTAGATAATGATAAAAGGGGGAATTGTGTGTGACATATTTTAAATATATTGAGCTTTTTCATGTATAATAAAATTGATATATGTCACTGAAGCTTAATATAAATTATACGCTACTGTCTTGCATAATATGAAGTACATAGCATTTACAGGGCCATACAAAAGATTTCAAATAGTATATTCTTTCCGAAGTACCGTATATGTGTCCGATGATGGCTGATGGAGGGATGAAATGCATTTTAATTATGATATTCGCGTTTGTATTTCGCTAAATATATGCACATTATATGGTGTGTATAAATGTTATAGTTGATATACAGGGCTACCCAAAGAGATCACCAACGTTACTGAATATGAGCGTAAATTATTTAAACGTGGTTCTTAAATAAGCTATGCATTTTTACGCTGATCTGCATTCAATTTACTGAGAAATGTTTGTAGAATATATATAAAGGGATATACAGGGCCACGCAAAGAATTCGGTACATGGACGCTTTTGAATGATGATTTATGAGAATGTGATTTCAGTTGTTTTAAAAGTGTTTTAGTTTACAATAAATTTTATCCTAATGCTGACGTGTAATAAAGGTACAATGTAACTACAGGGCTGAACAAAAGTATTCAAGTATGTTTCCATCTAATAGTATGAATTGCTGAAAAAGAAATTTCAAGCTACTGGGTATTTTCTTGCTGAGCTAAATTTTCCCATTATATGAACTGACATATGAAATACAGGGCTGATCTAATGTGCTGGAATACATACTTGGGTATATTTGGCTATAACTATTATTTCCCTAAATAACAAAGTTTTGTTAAATATTTCATTAAGTGTTGGAAAGTGCTTCATAATCTATGCTTAACGCATGATTTTTCTTACTTGTTTTATGTTTCGTGGCGATTTTTCCATGTTAGTGAAATGAATGCGCATTCATTCTTTTCACTCAATATAGTAATTTTTCTTCTCTTTTCAATAAAGTTTTTTCGTAAGTCGTGCGGTGATTTTTGAATTTTTAGCAAATTTTTTCAATGCGATTATTAGTGTTTTTTCGCATTTTGCGGCTATTTTTTGACAATGATAAAAACAAAATTGATTCAAACTTTCAGCCTAATGAACTAAATTTTGTCTGCTGTGATTTTTCAATTTCAGTGATTTTTAATGCGATATTCAATGTGATTTTCGATGTGATTTTTAGCAATTTTTAAATTTTTTGTTCGTTTAGCATGTTTTTTTTTTTTTTTTTTTTTTTTTTTTTTTTTTTTTTTTTGTCATTTTTGTCAAAATTACAGATTTTTATATGCATCATGATCTTATCCATTCTTGAATTGCATGTAAAAAATCCAAAAAAACATAAAATTAACGAATGAGCAATAAAGTTATAAATCAGGATATTCACAGTAATCAATAATAATAAAGAGAAAAGTATGTTTGTTTGTCAGCGCTGTTCTGAAGAGACCGCTGCATGTAGAGTTACAAAATTTGGAGGGAAGGTACATCTATACATGTAGTTTTGCACCTCGAAGCCCGATTTTTGATTTTTTGATTAGTATTTTTTAATTTAATTTTTTAGGCGATTTTTCCATATTAGTGAAAGGAATATGGTTTCATTCTTTTCACTCAATATAGTAATTTTTCTTCTATTTTCAATAAAGTTTATTCGGAATTCTTGCGGTGATTTTTGAATTTTTAGCAAATTTTTTCAATGCGATTTTTAGTGTTTTTTCGCATTTTGCGGCTATTCTTTAACAATGATAAAAACAAAATTGATTCAAACTTTCAGCCTAATGAACTAAATTTTGTCTGCTATGATTTTTCAATTTCAGTGATTTTTAATGCGATATTCAATGTGATTTTCGATGTGATTTTTAGCGATTTTTAAATTTTTTGTTCGTTTAGCATGGTTTTTTTTTGTCATTTTTGTCAAAATTATAGATTTTTGTATACATCATGATCTTATCTATTCTTGAATTGCATAAGAAAAGCAAAAAACATGAAATTAACGAATGAGCAATAAAGTTATAAATTAGGATATTCACAGTAATCTATAATAATAAAGAGACAAGTATGTTTGTCTATCAGCGCTGTTCTGAAGAGACCGCTGCATGTAGAGTTACAAAATTTGGAGGGAAGGTACCACTATGCATGTAGTTTTGCACATCAAAGCTCGATTTTTTATTATTTTATTATAATTATTTTATTTAATTTTTAGGCGATTTTTAGCGCTCCATGTATGTGCGATTTTTCCATATTAATGAAAGGAATACGGTTTCATTCTTTTCTTTCAATATAGTAATTTTTTTCTCTTTTCAATAAAGTTTAATCGAAATTCGTGCGGCCATTTTTGGAACTTTTAACGAATTTTTTATTGCGATTTTTAATATTTCGTCACTTTTGGGTCTATTTCTTTAGAATCATAGAAATAAAATTGTTTCAAAGCCTAATTAACTATATTTTGTCTGGTATGATTTTTCAATTTCAGTGATTTTTTTCATTTCGATTTTTAGTACGATTTTCGATGTGGTTTTTAACGATTTTTTGTGCGTTTAGCATCTGTTTTTTTGTCAATTTTGTCAAAATTACAGATTTTTGTACGCATCATGGTCTTATCTATTTTTAAATTGCATGTAAAAAAGGCAAAATCTATAAAACTAACGCATTACCCCTAAAGGAATTATTTTGAATATCCATAGTATCCTACACTAATAAAATAACTAAACGCACTATCTGTGTGCATGTATGTTTTTGTGCGATAGCTAGCAAAATCTAAGGCACTTACGACGCTCAAAACTTTCTTGGAAGTACCCCCAAAGTCCCTCCTGATGTATCCGACATTGAGATTTTCAATATTCTAATTATTACTTGAGTAGTTCCTCTACCGTTTCACATTGCAGTCCTTTTGAACATTTTTACCGCTAAATATTATTTGTTCATTTTTTATACCCATTTTTCACACAGTCAGTGGCCGTGTATTTAAGACACCGTAATTTCACATATTTCAAGTTAGAGAAAAAATCACAAATTTCATGTTTCTTTAATATTATTATTTCGTAACCGTGCAACGCTGGGCGGGTCAGCCCGGCGTCTAGTTATTAATAAAATGATTTCGTTTTACTTTTTCACTTTCAACTTCCTTGTAAATTATTTCTAAATTAATATTCATGTATCAATCTTCTGCAAATTTGATTATCTATAGATCAATCAATTATCTGTAAATGCCTCGAAACAACTGATTATCGTGTATTATAACAAATTTGTCCTTATACCATACATGAAAATTTGTTATTCATTAGAAAACAAACTCTATTTCCTTATTTCTTAGCTAATAAAATAAAGGGAAAAATCCCACATTATTGAAATTTTAATTCAAATATCAATAATTTATTGCTAAGATCTCGTACAAATAAATTTGTTAGATATTTCGATTTATTTTTATTTGAAAATTTTCAAGACTGGTGCAGTATTTACATTGCCTGATATTATTTGAAATTCACTTCTAAAGTAAATATTATTTTATTTGCATATACGGAATGGGAATATTCCTTTCCATTTTGTTTACTTTTTGAGAACTGAATAAAATACGATCACAAGAAGCTGTTACATACAGCAGGCAAGTATGTCCTATTCGATTTTTTCCCCATCTTATCTTCCTGCACGAATTTCTTACCCCGAGGGTAGTCCGATTCCTACAAACGCATGCAGTGATAAAAAACATGACCGTCGTTGCTCATTCAGCGATCTTGATCGTAGGCAGAGATAAGAGATGAGGAAATTTTTATTAGTCTTGGAAAAAATTTTATAGTACAGATTTTAAATTTTAAATTTCATTTTTTCAACGACTGATAAATGACCACAAGTTAGACTTACAAACATTAAAAACTACATTTTTTTTTTTAAATCACAGTTTTATGTTTTTAATCGTGAATGTGTTGATAGTGCCTGTTAGTTAATGGACATTAGCATCTTTTTGTCGAAGTACAGTTCAACAAAATTTTTGAATGGTTGCATGCGATGCATACTGCATTCATATGTATATACCTAAGTTTTCTCGCAGTTGTAACATATTTTTATCCTTTTAATTATAATTTAGACGTGAGATACAGTTAAATTTATCAATCCAAAATAAAATATATAAATAAAACATAATTTTTAACAGAAAAGTCGATAGTAATAACTGATAAACTGATTTCGTTTTGGTTTTCAGTTTCACTATCTTGTAAAAATATTTCTAAATTAATATTCATGTATCAATCTTTTGCAAATTTGAATATCTATAGATCAGACAATTATCTGTAAATGTCTCGAAACAGCCGATTATCATATATTATAGCTAATTGGCCCTTATATTATACATGAAAATTTGTGATTCATTAGGACAAATTCTATTTGCTTATTTCATAGCTAATAAAATAAGAAAACAAAACTTCTACATTATTGAAATTTTAATTCATCTATCAATAATTTATTGCGAAGATTTCGTAAAAATAAATTTTGTAGGCATTTCGATTTATTTTTATTCGATAAGTTTCAAGACTGGTGCAGTATTTACATTGTCTGATATTATTTGAATTACAATTCTAAAGTAAATATTATTTTATTTACATATACGGAATGGGAATATTCCTTTCCATTTTCTTTCTTTCTTTGGAGAAATGAATAAAATACGATCACAAGAAGCTACTATATACAACAAGCAGGCCCTATTCGAATTTTCCCCCCAACATATCTCACATTTTTCTTGCACGAACCTCTTACCCAGAGAGTAGTCCGATTCCCGCATATGCCATGGAATGATAAAAACATGACCGTCGTTGCTCATTCAGCGATCTTGATCGTTGGCAGAGATAAGAGATAAGCAAATTCATCATTAGGCTAGGAGAACATTTTATTGTCCAGATTTTAGATTTTATTTTTATTTTTTTAACAATTGGTTTAAAAAAAAAAGCCGAAATGAATTATTTTATAATGAAAGATATTGATAGACATTTTCAAGATTTCAAAATATCCCTTTTTTATGAAAAAGTGAGATAACTATACATTGTAGAAAAAATGGACGATTTTACGGAAATTGTACAAGTAATCGGGGATGCTAGTATTGTTTACTGTTTTTTAAAGGCAAAATTTCTGTAAATTCCCAAAATTTTTCTGATTTTTCAGTATTTTTTCAGGAATTTACGGATTTTATTCCATTAAAAAACCGTAAATTGTACTGGCGTAAAGTTATTAGTCTTTGAAAAATTTTATTTTTTAGATTTCACATTTGATTTTGATTTTTTTAACAATTAGTTTAAAAAAAAAAGATGAAATGATTTAATAATGTAAGATATTTGTAGATATTTTCAAGATTTCAAAACAGTACATTTTTTATGAAAAAGTGAGGTAACTATACATACGGTTTTAATTGTAATGTGCAACAATAGTTTTGTCCCAGAACTAAAATTTGTTACTTTTAAATAACTTTTTTTTTTCACTGTTTTCGAATATCTATTTCTTTTTCTCTAGTTAGTCTAGTTTCTGAGAAATTTTCTTATTTAAGGTTATGCAAATTTTCAGCCTTTTTTTGCTGTATTGTATGCAAATTTTAGAAAATTTGACTATCTATAGATCAATCAATCCTCTGTAAATGCCTCAAAACAGCTGATTATCGTGTATTATAATAAATTGTCCCTTATATCATACGTGAAAGATTGTTATTCATTAGAATAAATTCTATTTGCTTATTTCTTAACCAATAAAATAGGGGGGAAAATCCTACATTATTGAAATTTTAATTCCACTATCAATAACTTATTGCTAAAATCTCGTAAAAATACATTTGGTAGATATTTCGATTTATTTTTATTCGAAAATTTTCAAGACTGGTGCAGTATTTACATTGCCTGATATTATTTGAAATACACTTCCAAAGTAAATATTATTTTATTTACATATACGGGATGGGAATATTCCTTTCTATTTTATTTATTTCTTTGGAGAAATGAATAAAATACGATCACAAGAAGCTACTACATACAGCAAGCAAGTCCTATTCGATTTTTCCACATCTTATCTTCCTGCACGAACTTCTTACCCAGAGGGTTGTCCGATTCCTACACATGCCATGCAATGATAAAAACATGACCGTCGTTGCTCATTCAGCGATCTTGATCGTGGGCAGAGATAAGAGATGAGCAAATTCGTTATTAGTCTCCGAGAAAATTTTATTGTTCAGATTTCACATTTTATTTTTTTCTAACAATTGCTTAAAAAAAATACAGATGAATAACCAGAAAAGATCGATAGTAAAAATTAATAAAATTATTTTGTTTTGGTTTTCACTTTCAAGCATCATTTTCGAAATGCATCAGACATTAACTTCTTTGGATTTGAGAATGAATTTGTATTTGGATTCTTCAATAAAATGATATAGAAATATTTTCATAAATCAATTTTTACTATACAGCTTTGAAAGTTACGATGTTTTTAACTTTTTTTTTCTTTTATTCTGAACCATATTAATTTTTTAATGAATCTTTATTTGAATGTTGAAAATCTAAGAATCTAAGTAATCATTAATGTTGCTAATGTGTATTTCCTGTAAAATATATTGTAATATCCTTCCATAAATGTGCATGCACTATTCTTTAAATGAATCTTAAATATATGATACATATCTGATTTTTTTTAGAAATAGTATACACTGTTAAAAAAAAAGGGTCGATATACTAAAAAAATTTTAGTAATCCTTGTAATTACTAAAAAAATTTTAGTAATCTTACTCGGTTACAAGGAATCTGTAAGAATTACTAGAAAAAAGCTAGTAACGATTAGAGTTAATAGTTTTACATTTTTAATAGCGATTACTAAAACACACTTGGTGTGGCCCTAATAGCCTAGTGGTCATCGCACCGAACTCCAGACTGAAAGTACCTGGGTTCAATGCTGGCCGCCGCCAAATATGCACCGAATGTAAATAACGGGATTATGAAAATCCTGTCGTACACTGTAAAAAAAATTCAAGAAGTTGCTAAAAATTTTTTAGTAAATTTGTATTCCACATAATTTTTTAGTAACCATTACAAACTTTTTTTTGCAAGTGAAACAAGCATTTCTTTTGTAAACTGAACAAAAGATTTTTTTGTATAACTAACTTAAAAATCTTTAGTATGAGCCACCAAGCAAATTTCAGTAATAGCTCCAAAATTATTTTTAATAACCACTACGTGCGCCCGAAGGGCAGGAGGTTCCTTCGAGTTTCATCCAGACTTCTGAGGCGGAAGATTTTCGGCAAAACTGCAATAGATGACAGCACCAAACATTGCTAACTGCTCCGATAGGATTTTCATAATCCCTTTACGAACGAGTACTTACACTACATACATTAAGGGCGTATTTGGCTGTGGCCAGTATCGAACCCGGGACCTTTTAGTCTGGAGTCCGTTACTACAACCACTATGCTATCAAGGCTACACCAAGTGAGTTTTAGTAATAGTTATTAAAAATATAAAACTATTAACTTTCTTCGTTGCTATCTTTTTTCTAGTAATTGTTACAGATTTTCTTGTAACCGACTAAGATTACTAAAATTTTTTTAGTAATTACAAGGATCACTAAAGTTTTTTTAGTAGATCGACCCTTTTTTTTACAGTGTAGCCGTTGCCATGTTTAATGATCTCTGAACTTTTCCTCCCCTTTAGAAACATGTCAAAATAGAGTAGGTAGCAATGTTTGGTGCTGCAATCTATTGCGGCTTTACCGGAAATCTTCCTTTTCAGAAGTCTGTCTTTTTACCCACTGGATGCAGCTCGAAAGAAGCTACTGCCCTTCGGGCATACTTAATGGTTACTAAAAATAATTTTGGGGCTATTACTAAAATTTGCTTGGTGGCTCATACTAAAAAGTTTTAAGTTAGTTATACAAAAAATTCTTTTGTTCAGTTTACAAAAGAAATGTTTGTTTCACTTGCAAAAAAAAGTTTGTAATGGTTACTAAAAAATTCTGTAGAATACAAATTTACTAAGAAATTTTTAGTAACCTCTTGAACTTTTTTTACAGTGTAAATTGTGTCGGACCAGAACGGGCCGAGCCTGTTTTCACTTATTTCTCTACGGGCCGTGCCTAAAAATGTAAAAATATAAACGGCTGGTCGGGCCTGGGCTGAACTTTTGAGTTTTACAACGGGCCAAGCCGGATCCGGGACTGGAAATTCCGACCGTGCAGACCGTTAGCTTAAGTTTTATTATCCTAAAATTAATTTTTTTGTAATTAGCAGATGCACGTTAAAATTTGTTTGGAAGATGTTGTTTTTCTCTTCAGAATATAAGAAAATCTCTGAAGATTGCGATTTTAATCTAAGGAAATTATCATAAATTAAAATGAGAACAATTTAGTCCATTATTTTATTATAAGAACTAGAGTTTAGCTGAACTAGAATTTCTGTATAGTAACTTTTGCTTTACCGCAACATGAAATGTCTGTCCTTAAATAAAATAAAAATTACTACACAGAAATTCTGGTAATGTGGTAGGAATTTTTACCATAAGGAGAGAGGCAAACTTGGCAGCACTCTTCGCAAATTGAAGGGGACACAATTTGGAACTTGTAGATCTCTGATCCAGAAGAAACTGTGTGAGATATATTAACGTTATCTGAAAAAACATACGAAAAAATAAATAATACTAATCCTATATAAAGATTATGATGTTTGGGATTCCACTTTATTGAAACTGAAATTAAAGTCGTGGAATTTATTGCTGGGTGAGCAGAGAAGTTCAAAGATCGAAAAAAATATTCACGAAAATCCGGATTTGGTGTGGAGCAAGATATTCTCCATTTTTGACTTCCGTTTCCGATACAAAAATAATGTAGCTTGGTGAGCATTATAACCCCTCTTACTTCGTAAAAACAGGTTACGTACACTGAATTTAGAAAATAACAACACGTTACAGTATGTGAAGTTGCTACGGTTTCCATAACTATGGCATGTATGAGGAGTACGTAGTTTATTACGTAAATCGTAAGGTACTTGTACGCGAATTTCTTTCAAAAAAAAAATATATCATGCAACTGAAAAACGATTTTATATTCAGATATTTTTAACTTTTTCATGCCGTTTTAAGAGTATGTCAATATATGCTAATAAATCATGAATAGTACGAATTTTGTATAATAAAATAAAATATGTCTTTAAAAAATATTTTATGAAACTTTATCTATTTAATCTTTATGTACAATTTTTCTTACTTATTGAATGAATTTAGTGTAAAATATAATTATTATATTATTTTTAATTAAATATCCGAACGAAGATAATAGAATTATTAAGTGTAACAATAATTACATATTTAAATGTAAGTATTACCATTGTTAACGATGGTTCTTTGAGGTTATGAATTTCTATTTAGTCAAAAGCAGCCCTGCTTAAGGCTACTTAAGACTTAAATTACTACTTCTTATAGACATTTATATACATTTTGAGGAAAAATGTCTAAATCTAGTACATTTTTTTAAATCTATACTAAATATTATTTGAAAATTTATTTGATTTGCAGATGTAAAACAAAATATTCGTTTTCATGTTATTTATTTCCTGCGTGTTGAATGAAAAGAGGGCCTCGAGTACATGTACAAACAGCAAATATGAACTCTTCGAAAGTTCTTTCCATAGTACCTCAAACTTAGATTCCACAAACATCTTATTCCGAGGGTCGTCCAACTCCTACACGGGCATGCAAAGACGAAAACACAACTATTGCGGCTGCAGATGCACATGAGTAGATTTTTGCTTCATTCTGCAGAGTATTTCCTTCTTCGTATTTTAGAAAGAAAGAAAAAAAAAGCTTTGTTTTTTAAAGTATAAAAATAGTACATTTCTGCTTTATAGCACTTTATAGCATAAAAAAAACATTTTTCCAAGATCTGAAATTAACACTAGTGCTATTGTACAATAACTTATCCTAATCTATATTAATAAAGATTTTTTTTTGTCTATGTATCTATTTGTTACCCTCTTGATAATTATTAGTAAAAAACTACCGCATGTAGAGATTTGAAAATTCGGTTTCTGACAAACCTAGAGAAACTCGACTGTATCTGATACTAGTATTGTGGAATTTTTTGTTATTTACATTAAAAGTAAAATATCGCCTACTTTTCCAATTTTCATACACTCATAAAAGTAATCCAAATTTAACTTTTTTAACCTAATATAATATGTATTTTTTTTTTTTCAATAAAGTTTGTTTGCAATTTGTTCTGCGATAATTTAAAGTTTCCGGTTTGTCGAAAAATATTTTTTTTTTTTTTTTTTTTTTTTTTTTTTTTATCAACCGATTTCTATTTTAAACCTTATGAATCTAATTTTGTATTTTGTACCACTATATGGATTAGACTTTCGGTAATCGATTTAAAATAAACCAAAAAATATAAAATAGATTTTTTTAAATGTTACTTTAACATAAGAAAGTAACGCGATGATTTTTTTTTCTGGAGCAGAGAAAGTTTTTTTTTTTTTTCCTATCTGGAGAAAGGAATACCGAATTTATTTCTCTATCTTCCTTTTAACACCTTCGTTAATCACCTTCATTAATGAATTAGTGTCGTCCTTCACCTTTACGGTAGAATTTTTTCTGCCCCTCCCCCTTCAAAAAAAAGCAATGGGGAGGAGAATTGTACTTTTTGACTATTGAAAACACAAAATTTCAAAATTTCCGGGGGGGGACGTTTTATTGCTCCTGTGGGGAATGTCCCCCCCCCCGGGCCACCTCCTGAATTTAACACTGATTTCGACTTATTGTGGACCCCGTGACGCCCAGCTGATCAGCTGATTTGAAATTAAACACAAAATAAAACAACAGTGTATTTAAAAATTAAACACATTAAAATAAGGAATCGCACATCATCCTTCTAACATCGAGATTTCGGGAAAAAAAATTGTTCGCACAGCGTCGAATAATCTACTATCTGAAAACTAGTATATTCTTTAAAGCATCTTGTGAGACTATTGCGTAATCGAGCAGAGATGTATAATCAACCGGAACCCACAGTTCCCATTGCTAATATGAATGTCAGATGTCTTGTATTCGAATACTCCTGCCTGTGATCGAGACTATTCCATAATTTGGCTGAACCAAGAACTCGGATACTTTGCATTTAATCCTTTCTGGGGAAAGGTACTTTTATTCGTAAAATGCTGAAATTATGGAGTGACACTAGTATTTACACGAAATTTTATTTATAAAGTAATAAAAGTGTACTTTTGCATATTTAATAAAAGTGAAATTTTCAGAGAAAATTTCTGGCGCCAGTGTGGCAATTTGGGATTAAGATTATGATTTGGGTGGTGTTGTCATTTGCCAACACCACCTTCCAAGGGGTTAGCTCTCACAACTAATTGAAATACAAAAGATTTTCAAGATATAGAAGTAATATTGTACCAATCCATTCAAGACTAAGAATGGAAAATGCTTAAAATCCAAAAAGAGGAAATTTTTCAAGAGAGCGAAAAAAATACATGTGGCACTCGGGGACTGCCGCGGTAAAGCTATTGCATAGCATTTTTTATCAACTTATGCAATTATAGTTATTTATTTATGTATTTTTTATTTATTTTTTTTATTTTTATTTTTTTGTATTTTTTTTTTATTTATTTTTTTTTTTTTTTTTTTTTTTTTTTTTTTTTTTTTTTTGTCTTTGATATTAATTCAAGTTACACTTTATGAGCGTGATGACCGATAGCAATATTTTTTTTTCTTTTATTGAATAAATGACAAGTTAATATCGTTTAAAATATTTTTATTATCTTAGAATACATGTAGGTTAATCAGGAATTTTTATCATTGAAACTATACGTTTATGGTAGCTGAAATAAAAAACATAAGTTTGAGACTTGATATTCTCAAAATATCTGAAAAATACCGCGTCAATATCTGCCGAAGTCTACCGAAGGATACCGAGCCGAAGTCTGCCAAACTGAAGCGACGTAGCCGGAGTGTTAGGTTTTTTTCTCGTTACGAAATTTCTGGATTCTTTCGCCGCGCTCAAAGCCCGCGATAAAAGCTATGCAATACCTCAATAAATTACCAAACAAAATTTGGCCGCGCTACGAAAATTAGATCGCGAGTTATAAGCATTTTAATTTTTCCGAACCTCACTGTGGGGATCTCCTGTCACCAACAATTAACACTGTCTCATAATAAATTACCAAAAAAATTTGGCCGCGCGAAGAAAATTGATCGCGAGTTATAAACATTTTAAAATTTTCGACCGTCACCGTGGGGGGTCTCCTGTCACCAAAAATTAACACTCTCTCATAATAAATTACCAAACAAAATTTGGCCACGATACGAAAATTAGATTGCGAGTTATAAGCATTTTAAATTTTTCGACCCTCACCGTGGGGGGTCTCCTGTCACCAAAAATTAACGTTGTCTCATAATAAATCATCAAACAAAATTTGGCCGCGCTACGAAAATTAGACCGCGAGTTATAAGCATTTTAATTTTTTCGACCCTCAACGGGGGGGGCCTTCTGTCACTAAAAATTAACACTATTTTATAATAAATTACCAAACAAAATTTTGCCGCGCTACGAAAATTAGATCGCGAGTTATAAGTATTTTAATTTTTTCGATCCTCACCATGAGACGGGTCTCCAATCACCAAAAGCTACATTATCCTACCTTATTTTATCTTAAGACGATTCTTTGCTATACACATTCTATCAGGAATTTTTATTATTGAAACTATAGATTTATAGTATCTGAAATAAGAAATATATATGTTTGAGACTTGATATCCTCTAAATATCTGAAAAATACCGCGTCATTGTCTGCCGAAGTCTACCGAAGGATACCATGCCGAAATCTGCCGAATTGAAACGACGTTAGCCGAGTGTTAGGTTTTTTCGTTACCAATGTGTTAGGATTTTTCGCGTTACGGAATTTTTGGATTCGGTCGCCGCGCTCAAAGCCCGTGATAAAAGCTATGCAATAGCTTAAAAAAAAAGAAAAACTACTACTATTGGTTTTTACAGTGGTTTTTACTTCACTTCTTTTGAACTCTTAGTTCATTACGAAGGTTGTATAATAAGTACCTGGCGTTAATTAAAAATGTAATAACATATTTTTAATACAAAAATGCACTTTATACTTCAATATAATCTCTTTTTTGAGCGATTCACTCTACCCAACGTTTATCTATTTTTTTATCCCCTCTAAAAAATACGATTTATCCAACCCTTCATTTGTACCATTTCCAGGCATTTGTTTCAGCACTAGCCTCATCGCTAGAGCCAAATTTTTTTCTACCAAGCTATTTTTTCAAATTTGAAAACATAAAATAATCTCTAAAGGCTAAATTTTGCTAATATAGTGGATGCAAACATAGTTCATATTCGAATTCGTGGAATTTTGCCATGGCGATGACATAGATGTGCATGCGTGCATTGTCTTGATGAAAGAGAATTATTTTTCTTCGCCAAATGAATACGTTTATCTTTCACAAAATCATTGAAACGATACAGTAAGCTGAAATAATATTCTACATTGATAATTTTTCCCATGGCCGACTAGATCTATCGGCCCACCTATTTGAGATTAATGTATGAAGCCTCCCGCCAGAGGACTCTGATACCTTGCCAAAGTTATTCTGACCAATCGTGCAAACCCTGAACCAAAACAATGACCATGTGCCGAGCCATGTGCACAGAACAGAAAACAGCTTACTCAATGCTAATTTGGGCAGTGTTTGCGTCATGTGGTCTCGTACGCGGTCCAATGAAATGGTTCAGGGTTTGAAGCTGATCCAGCTTCACTTTTTCGGCGGTTTTTAGCGAAATGCACAGGCCTTATATACTATCTAGTTAGCTATGGTTTTGCCTTTTCCAAGTAATCGACGAGAATTAAGCTGAATGCATCCCAAAACACTGTAGCCGTGACTTTGCCGTGACTTTGTTTTAAAGACGTTTTAGCTTTTTTTTTTTATATACAAGTTACCTATGAAAAACCCATTGTTTGAATTATTCTTCATCTTGTGGTATACTATGAGAAGTCCATGTTCTGAATCGACACCAAAAATCATTTGGATTTCTCTTTAACTTCTCCAAACATTCTTTTGAAAAGGACACACGAATGTGTTTAATGTCAATAGGGAGCATTTGCAGCAGCCGTTTTGCGGAAAGCTTTTCCATATTCAAATGAGTAGTTAAATATTTTACACCCATTCAGTTGAGATGTCCAAACTCTCAGCAATCCCAATTACTTTCCTTCTCCGATCGTTTTTCAGAATATCGTGGATATTTTCCATTCGGTTTTGGCACCATAATCTTAATTGGACGACTTGGACACTCTTCATCGGAAATGCTTGTACTGGCGAATTTGAATTCAGCTGTAAAATAGTTTACGGTTGATAACGAAGGTACAGAGTTCCCATAAACTTTTTAAGTTCCCCTTTAATCTCATACTTTTTTTTCAAAAATAGGTTTTTCATCACTGCTTAGTATTAATTTTTTTCCAATTGTTGAAATATCGCTTCAAATGGCTTCCATTCACAAACTAAATCGCTTAATGAATTAGCTTTTTTTTATTGGACGACTTGGACACTCTTCATCGAAAATGATTGTACTGGCGAATTTGAATTCAGCTGTCCAATGCTTTACAGTTGATAACGAAGGTACAGAATTCCCATAAACTTTTTTAAGTTCCCCTTTAATCTCATACTTTTTTTTTCAAAAATAGGTTTTTCATCACTGCTTAGTATTAATTTTTTTTTCCAATTGTTGAAATATCGCTTCAAATGGCTTCCATTCACAAACTAAAACGCTTAATGAATTAGCTTTTTTTAATTGGACGACTTGGACACACTTCATCGAAAATGATTGTACTGGCGAATTTGAATTCAGCTGTCCAATGCTTTACGATTGATAACGAAGGTACAGAGTTCCCATTACTTTAAGTTACATTACATTTCCCATTACATTAACTTTTTTAAGTTCCCCTTTAATCTCATACTTTTTTTTTTCAAAAAAAAGTTTTTCATCACTGCTTAATATTAGTTTTTTTTCAATTGTTGAAATGTCACTTCAAATGACTACCTTTAACAGATTAAATCGCTCAGTGGCTTGGCAAATTGTCATATTTGATGCAAAGGGTCACCTTTACGAAACAGATCATTTTTTAAATTCTAGTAGCATCATCTCCAAGGACAAGGTATTTATCATACTGCCTCGGATTTTAAAATGTAGGTACCTAGATTCCTTTCATTTAAAGATTTAAATACCTAATATTATTATTTAGAAAAATGTCTTTTATTTTAATATTCTATATTTTCCTCCTTGCTTAAAAATGTCCCATTGATGAAAACAATTACATGATCAAGTAAGGCCAATAGTCGCATCACACCAGTGGAGTCGTGAAAATGTTCGACATCCTGTTTTCGACGGATTTACACGTTTTAGGGGTCAGAGATTTCAATAAACATATTTTTGCAAAAAATATGTCTATGTGTCCGTGGTTCTGTGGTTCTGTCAGTTGTATGAGATTTAAATATTGTTGGCACTCTGTTGGTACTAATGCACGGAATTTAATAAAAAATTACATTTAGTTAGTCCTTGATGTAAATTAGTGCTGATTAGTTTTTGGCATAAAGAGCTCAACAGGTGGTGTTGCTATGTTGCCTTTTGTGCGATTTCGCAGTAGCTCTATCTCCTGAGTTAATAAGCGTAATTTCATCAAGCTTCAGATTTAGTTAGTTAGATATAAATTGATGTTGTTTATGTTTTGGTGTAAATCGTTCGATACGTGGCACTACTATGTAGCATTATCTAAGATTTCCGCAATCACTCAGTCTCCAGAATTAATACACGCATTTTAATGAAACTTCAGATTCAGTTTTCCTTGACATGAATTGACGTACTTTTACGTTTTGATGTAAATCTCTCTGTAGGTGGTGCTTCTATGCTGCATTTTTCACGATTTCCGCAACTGCTCTATACCAAGAGCGTATGCACAGATTACCATCAAACATCAAATTCGTTTAGCTTTGACATGAATTGATTCTGCTTATATTTTGCTGCAAATAGGCAATTTTATATTTTGCTTATATTTTGTTTGTTGTTGCTGGTATTTTGTTTATACTTTGCTGCAAATAGGCGTCACAGAGGGCGCTGCTCTACTGCATTTCTTGCGATATCTGCAACAGCTCTCTCACAAGATTTAATGTACGGATTTCCACCAAATTCAAATTTTTCCAAATTCAGTTAATCCTTGACATGAATTTATTTTGTTTGCATTTTGGTGTCAATCTTCTTACAGGTTATGCTGAATTTTGTAGGATTTACACGATTTTAGCAATAGTCATACCTCAAGAACTAATTCACAGAATTTCATATCTTTAGAATCCTCATGATGGGTATAAATGTCCTTTTAATTTTGACACTGTGGTAGCAAATACTTAAAAAGTTTAACAAGTATGAGACAGGAGTATGTTTTCAGATTGCTACATCCGACTAATTTCATTTAATTTTCCAATACTCAACTAGGGAAAAGAGCACTTTTATGAAATAGCTAGTTTCCTTTGACAGTATTCATGGGAAAATGTCGTCTCAGCTCAAAATGTAATTGACTGAAATATTATGGAACAACTAAAAAGAAGGCAAAAACGTTCTTTGGTGACTAACATTTGCAAATCTTTTTTATAAATACTAATGCACATTATAGTTTTTAATATTTATACGAAATATAATTATTTCATAAAACATATTCAGTTTTACAACTGTTTTGTTTTCAGTTTATTCTTTTTTTTTTTTTTTTTTTTTTTTTTTTTTTTTTGAGGATGAATTTTTTATAAATTCGTCGAACTAAAAACTATCAATTAGGGAAAAAGCCTTCTCGATAAATAGCTAGTTTTCTTAGACAGTATCCATTACAAAATGACTTTTCAACTCAAAGAGTAATGGATTGAAATATATTTCAAAATTTATGAAATATTAATAAAAAAATGACAAAAACATTTTTCTACGAGTTTTCGAAAAAACTTCATAAGTAACGCAAATTTTTTCCATATTATTTGCTTAAAGCAGAATTGTCTATCAAACTATATTCAATTTTTAAGCTGTTTCTGCTCTCGTCAAAATTTTTCCCCTATTTTACAATAATTTTCCAAACTAACATATAGAGAATATATATATATATATAAGGTATTTGTACCCTATATGGACAGGGCTCTCAATATGGACACCCCTAATATTTTTAAAGGTAATAATTTTGATCGAGAGATGACTCAACATTTTCGCGAAGAAAAGCAATTGAAAAGATAATTAAGGCTGGAAAGTGTAAAAAAGCGCGCTGTTCGCCATTTTGTAGGAAACTTGTTTCGAGATGTGCTGATCTTAATTACTTGTAAGCTTAAATTCTTATTAAGTATTGTAAAATTACATTAAATGCTAAAAAGTGGAGTATTTTAGAAAGCTAATAAAACATATTTTCGATTGCTATTGCATATTTTGCTTAAAAATATTTTCCTTATTCATTTGTTACAAGATTTAATAAAACTACGCCCGGTTCCCAAAATGGACAGCTTATGTCCCCATCGACTACAATTGTAAGAAAGAAGAAAATTCAAGGTTTCCAAGCAATAAGTTGAAAAGGCATCAAAGTGGTAAAATCTTTGTTCAACAAGATGCCATTTGAACAATCTCCCTAAAACCTTCCTCTAAAAAACCCTTGCAGAAAAATAAAAAGAAGCCTCCCCCCAGTAGGATATCTGTTGTCGAAATCGTAGGTACCAATGGTATGACTTCCTCAACAAAGGAGAGCTGGTACTGCATCTTTTGCAGTATTGATGCTTTTTCAAACATGCGGCCATGCATCACATGTGGCAGATATGTTCATGAGGATTATGTGGGACTTACTGCCCATGGTAAAAAAGTTTCTATTTGTCCATGCTGTGGGGACTGAGTAATAACAGATGTAAATTCGCAGACAGATGCAATAAAGCTAAGCAAAACCAACAAAGTTATTTCATAATATTTACTAGTAACTAAGAGGCTTTGCATGGACCTTCGAAGGGTAAAAACCTAAAATGAACTCCCCCCCCCCTTTCTGAAATGCATGTTCTGAAGATATTTACTGTCCCCGCATCCTCCTCCGAATACTTTAAGATACATTTTTTTTTATTCCCTCTCCTCTAAAATCTCTTGGAAAGTGGCTATTCCATACACACTGTGTAGAAATTCAATAAGGAAACACCTGTCCATAATAGGGACAGATAGTTCCTTATATGGACACTTGTAGACTTTTTTTGTTTTTATCATTTAAATTAAACCAGAATAATTACAAGGTCGCTAATTTTAATAATGATAGTCAATTGTCCTTAGGGACAATATTTTCCTTAGGGTGTCCATATTGGGTACAGGTACCTTATTTTAAGAAATAAATAATTTCTTTAAACAGTAACCATTGCAAAATGTCTACTCAGCTTGAAGGGAAAATGGCAGAAATTTTTTTCGTGTTTTATTTAATAGTTAAAACGAATGCAAAAACGTTTTTCTGTGAGTGTTCTCAAAATTTTTATAAATAAGGAACATTATATTCCTTAAAAATTATTCACACTTCAATTGCCTATTTAAGTGTTTGCTTTACAAAATTTCACATCGTGTACAAAAACAGTTTAATGCTGCAATAAACTATCAATACTCAAATTTAGATTTCTTATTTAACTTATTAAATTTTCTAGCTTCTAATTTATTTAATTATTCCATTATATCACCTTCTTTTATTTCATTCTTTTGTTTCTAAATTGTAAATGGGCAAAACTTGAGACAAATTAGGCTCGAATCAGACGCCCGTCTTTTAACAATTTAAGTGTTAAGTTTGAACATTTTTGTACTTTTTCTCATTCTCATTTTGGGAGATTTGTTCAGCTTATTATTTATAAAAAAGTTTTTATAATGATGAAAATCCACTCGATACATATTTGTTTAATAAATGTAAAACATCTGTTTTTTTTTTTTTTTTTTTTTTTTTTTTACAAAAGTTTTCGATCTCATTAAAAATGATAATAATAATAATTATCCAATCATCAAAAGAGGAAAATAATCGGTGAAGTACGAGGTTTACTTACGTACAAAGTGTTCCATACTACAAATTTAGTAATTACTAAGTATAGTATCAGAAAAAACAACTTAAAGAATAATAAGATTTTATAAAACACTTGGAATTATTTTTCATTAATTTACTTCAAAAACTGAATTTCGGTGGAATAAAAAACATTAAATATTTATTACAATGATTCGCTTTACCTAAAACAGACCTTTCACAAATTTTTAACTTCGAATTCGGCCAAGTACGCTTCGAAAGGAGCGTACGCAAAGTTACAAAGTTCAAAGTTCGGTTTTGCAAAGTTTAAAAACCGATTTGGTCTTTACCGTATTTTCCTAGATACGCTTTTAATTAATATCTCGACAAACTGCAGACAATTTTTTTGAAAATCATTATCAATAATCCTTGAATGATTGCGCATCGGCAGGAGCCCCTAGTCCTGCAAAGTAAAATTTGTGCGTGATTGAAAAATATGGTTTTCTCAAAATCTTATAGTAACTTAAGAAAGGTCTGTCCAACCCCACACTCATGAGCGCCATGTTGCCATTTGAATGATTTCTTGTGAAATATCTTTGTGGTTTTATATTTTTTAAGTTTTGACACACAAGAAATTTTTCTTAGTATAAAAATCATTTTTAAAAAATGCTCGTTAATTTTAAATCATTAATATTTGCACATTTTTTTATACTGAAGCATCAAAGTTATCGTTATTTACTCTAACAAACTTTGAGATAGACACTTTTCAGATACATATACCAAAAATCTCCTATGATTTATATTTTCTCTATAGCCTATTTTTACACAGGCATGACTATCCCTATGAGATGAATTCTTATAAGCGTGCATCGCATAATACATGTGTGTGCTTTTCAAATGTTTCATGTTACTTTTTTTAAAGCTAAAAATCCATTTATTATTTTTTTTAATTCTAGTAAAATTTGCATGATTTTTACTGTAGGCAACATTGAAGTTTTTAACTTCGTATTGTACAAAAGTTATTGAGATAAACACCTCTCAGGAATATGTAATTCTGAATCTACACGATGATTCATTTTTATGTAGACATAGTTGATATTGGGAGATGTGTGTGAATTGCAAAAGATAAGCATATGTTGCTAACGCTACCGAAACGGGATAATATCGTGTTTCCACTCTTGTGAATAGTGGCAACCTTTATAGTAAGCCAACAGCTGAGTTGCACCCGAATAACTGAAAGAGCGGGATAAGCCTGATCTCGATAATCGCTGTAGTTTTCTTGCAAGGTTTAAAAAAATCCTACCACCCATAATTTTTTATTTATTTATTTATTTATTTTTATTTATTTTTTTTTTACAATTTTCATTTAAGCAGATTCAGAGACAAGGCGAAAAGACATATTTTGGCCTCACATTTTGAACGCTATCCCATAAAATGAGACACATAAAATTAAAACAAATATATTTTTAAGCTCGAAATTATGTGAAGTTCTGAACAATACCCAACGTGATATATATATATTTTTTTTTCTTATGCTTTTGACAAACTTCAATCCCCTATTTTTTTTTCCTAAAAATGCTTGTGAATGACTAGAAATCTTTAAATTTGTAAGTCAACAACTTCTATAACTCTGCTAAGTTTGAACTTTGCAAGCTCATAATTATCGAAAAACACCGATGTTACAAACAGCCTCAGGAGTGATCTTTTAATGGTATCGCTTTTACTTTCTAATTACGGAAATCTAAAAGGAGGGCTTTATTAAGAAATAGCTAATTTTCTTAAAAGCATTCATTACAAACATTCATTATTATTAGTTAAAAAGGTAATTCACAAGTCTTTTTTATATAAAGGTTTACGGTACTTACATTTATTATTACTTGGTCGGAACTAGTTGAGCTTGAGTCCTTTGGTACACCTCCCGGACTGCCTGAATTCGCAAAGAGTTTTCACAAAAATATTTATAACATAGTAATTTATGTGATGAGATAATTGTATTTGTTTAAAAATGATTTTCTGTATTCATTCGAAACACTCGAAAGTCAATTTGTTAAACTTACGTTATTCTAAAAAAAAATCCAGCGTCTTTAATTCAGACGGATTTATTTTTTGCACCTTTCTGGTACTGAAAATGCACGTATCTTATAAGAATGAATTTCATAGATCTTGCGGAGTGTTTATTTTCACTCTTTTTTGATAAACCATTTTCACTCTTTTAGGTAGATTTCGTATGAAATACTACCTATTGCAGTCGCTCTAAGTTGGAATTTCTGTAAAATTTTTTACTTTATTTTTTAACGTATTTAATATGAAAAATAATGGCTTTTTTAATAGCTTTGAAAATAGCGATCTTTTTTCCAAAATATTTTAAATGTATATTTGAATTAATTTTATATATTCCACTGATTTTTTTTTAAATTTCAATTTAATTTTTATCTTAGTTTTTTGTTTTAATACGCATAAATGTCATGACTGAAGAGAAATTTTAAGAGAGAACTTCATTCATTGGGATGTAACACATATATAATACTATTAAAAAAATTCAATCATATTTGATGGTAAAAATTTAGAATTTTTCTCTTTTACTTATTAGTTTAGTGTAAAAGCTAAAATTCGATTGATTAAAATATACATTTAAAATTACTTTTTTTGTGACAGATACTATGTTCTAGCAGACTTTTATTAAATTTCACCCAAATCCACATCCCCCCCCCTTTCACCCCCAAGCACACAACTGGTTTTTAAAACCGATTTCTTTTCTAATTTTATTTTTTTTATACAGCTAAATTTGGTCTTTTCTTTTAATTTTCAAATGATAAATTGGAAAGAAATATCATCAGATGAAAATGAGATTTTTTTCATAATAACTTAAAATCATAAGATGCAATCTTTTTATGTTATATTTTCTATAATAATGCATTTTGTTCTATTTATACATTATAAAATATTATTTTAGCGTTACTTAACGTTGTTACTTTTGATATTAAAAATATTAATGTGTTTATTTATTTCTTATATTATTATATATTAATATATTTTACTTTAAAACAATGAAAGATATTTGTACAATAAAAAATGTATAATAATAAAGAACTTAGTATTTTTTTTATATTTATTTAAGATATATGTTCCATTTTTGTTCAAATATTTGATCCATACAGGTACTTAATAATTTATGTGTATTCAAATATAAATACAAAAGTGCACATCTATATTGCATTTATAAAAAAAAAGGTATTGCTTTTAGGAGAATGTGATTATTTCCTATTTGTCATATAAACGTACATTTCAAATTCATAAATCTAGAATTCAACTTTTAGTGCACATCTAAGTGAATGTAATTTAATAAATACTCGTATACTAACTAGGGAAGTGCAAGAATGTAAGTCACGGATTTTGACGAAAGTGGTATCGTTGGAAAGATCTCATCGTGAGCAGTAAAAAACTCAATGGAACTACCCGACGCAAATGAGTCGTTTTCGAGATATCCGACAATTAATGTCACCTAGCTAGTGCACACTTAATGGCGAACCGCAAAAAATTTTAGTCGCGATCTTAACGAAACTGGTATTATTGAAAAGATATCATCGTAAGGATTAAAAAACTCAATGGAACCACCCGTCAGAAATGAGAAGTTTTCGAGATATCCGGCAATTTGTGTCACATCGCTAATACACACTTACTGAGAAACTGCATTAAGTGACATAATTTGCCGGAGATCTCGAAAACGGCTCATTTCCGATTGGTAATTCCACTGAGATTTTTACTTCTCACAATGATATCTTCCCAACGACACCATTTTCGTCAAAATTAAGAAAACAATTTTTTACGGTATCTCGTTAATTGTGCTCTATCCCAGTATCCACTAGCTACGTGACATAAATTATGGGATATCTCGAAAACGGCTCATTTCCAACGGGTGGTTCCATTGAGTTTTTCAATCCTTGCGATGATATCTTTTCAATAATACCAGATTCGTTAAGATCTAGACTAAAATTTTTTGCGATCATCATTAAGTGTGCATTAACTACGTGACATAAATTGCCGAATATCTCGAAAACGACACATTTGCGACGGGTAGTTCCATTAAGTTTTTTACTGCTCACGATGAGATCTTTCCAACGATACCACTTTCGTCAAAATCGGTGACATACACTTCTTGCACTTCCCTAGTAAGTGCTGAAATATTTTAACAGAAAAAAACGCATTCCTATTTTAAAGGGGAAAAAAATATTAGTTTATTCTACAAATATTTTTCAGCATGATTAGCAAAATACGTTAATAAATAAAATGTGTTCGTAAACAAAGAAATGTTATTTGTTTTTATAAAGTAAATATCAATCAACTTAATTATACAATACAGCTTGAATATAAGAAAAAAATATTTTCAAGAGTATTTTATAGATCACAATGAACAGCTTTAAATTTTTGAAAAGTAATTATACCAAATCATAATATGAAGACAAGGAAATATTTTAGGGTATATGTATTTTACGAAACGAAGAACAAAATCATATAAATTAATATTTTCTGTTTAAAAATAATAACATTCATGCCAAAATAATGTACACAATGTAAAAATACAAGGAATATCAAAATACAACAAAGTTACCTTAGCATGTATTGCAAGAGAAAAGCCTTGCTTTGGATAACCGGCCATCTTGTTTTTGCCATTAAGCATAACGTACTTTCTTTTGAAATTTGAAAAAATAGACTTATTCCCTCATTATTGTGTTTGTGAAAAAGTGTGATCCTATCTATTCTCTAGGGATACAAAATTTGTACCTTTTTTAAAAGATATCACAAATATATGCAGCTAGGATTAACATTAAGCTTCAAGCTTAACTAAACAAACTAATCATTCACTAAATTAGAGATAGATAACAATAATCAACTCACCAACCCAAACTATATAATTCGTGGCAGGATTACCCCCAATGAATATGCTTTTCAATCCACTTCTTTAAGAATGTTTTCTAGTTCGCATTAAAGTCAGAGAGTTCTGGGTATCACTCCAACAGGAATAGTTAAAAAAAAAAAAAAAAAAAAAAAAAAAACGGAAGACCGCAGAAAATCTTTTGCCCTTTCATTGAGTGAATAATTCGTTCTTTTGAATTAAGAGTGCATGCGTCATTAAAACTGTAGAACTATTTTTTTGTTTTATTCACTTGAAATATTTAATAATTGGTTTCTTAAACATACGTAATATATATTAAAATACCACCAAGAAATAATCCTATAAATAAAGACGATTAAAGAAAAAATAAAACATATTCTCTCATGACTTTGAATATAATACCAAATGTTGCAATTGAAAAATGTATGTAATGTGTGATTACATTTAACAGTTTATTACAGCGGTTAGTAGGAGTTCGAATATTTCTTTTTTCAATAAATTTTCTAAATGTCCAAAAAAGAAGAAGAAAAGAAAGAAAAGAAAAGAAATACTCTATTTTCTACGATTCTTATAAACTATTTTCTGCATTTAACAGATAACCGGCAGAAATCTTATTTTTCGAATCAATTATTTTCACAAAATATTTAATGCATTCTAATTTATCTATAGGGATAAATATGCTAATTCGTTTCAAAACTTTTTTGGTTTCTGTTAAAACATTTACATTTCACAAATACTTAAAATTGTGTACGTTACACGTCATTAAACTAAAGAGAAACGCAGCTTAGTTTTGTACATTAAAAATATTAAATTTTTAAATGATTCTGAAAACGCATATGTAAATATGAATGTAATTGCAATCATTGTAACTCAATATGTATAAATAATTTATTAAAACTCGAATGATGCTGATCCATTCTTTAAAGTTCCTAAATGTGGTTAAAGTACATAATACATATTAACAGTTCACATAATATTCACTTTGTAAATAGAGAACTATTTAATGTCCACGAATAAGTTTTCGAAAATTTAAAACGAGACGACAATTTTTCAAGCGCTAGAATCTAAAAGTTATGTGGATTATTAACGCCAAAAATCAGTTTTCGCTTGATTTAATTCAATTGATAGTTTGCACTTTCATTTAAAATTAAATTCGAAATCGACATGACTTACGAAGATGTAACATATGATCGATAATTAAATTGACCGAATTTGCATTTTAAAGTTTGAAGTTGAAAACCATGATACAAAAGAACATTTAACACTATGAATAAAATCATTTGTTAAATTAATTACATACAATTTTTGTTTTATTATTTATTTATTTATTGGCTTGAAAATTCACGACAAGAACACTTTATTGCTTTTTTTAAAGTTGTCTCGAAACGTTTTTCTAAGAGTAGTCGGAATTTGTCAGAATTTGAGCGTTCGAAATATTTTCTTAAAGGTTAATTATCGTATAATTGGATTTACTTTCACAAAACATTTACATACATGTCCTATCCACACACAATGTACATAAAAATTTTATTAACTACAAGAATAAACTGCCAAAAATTATTTCTAACAGACTTAGATGAAAATAACCTGCATTATAACTTAAATTTTTCATGCAACTAATTAATTATTTTAGCAATTTGTTATAATAAACCAACATGTTTTAAAGTTTATTTTTGTTATTAAATTGCAACTATGTAACATTCAAAACTTAACAAGACTCATTCACCCGTTTTTAGCAGTTAACGTTTAAATATCAACAACTATTTAAGTCATTTTAAATATTTTTTGAAACCCATTATTTATAATGAGCTTTTATAATAGATGGCATGATAACGGTGAAAAGCCTTTCAATGCATATCAATTTAATGAATGATACACATGCTAATTTTTTACAGCTGTTTTTGCTGTGTATAGTTCTCGTCGAATATTTCTGAATCTTTTTTTAGTAAATTATCCAGGCTTCCGTAAGAGAAAAAATAATATTTCAAGCTAATTTTCTTTAAAACATTATAAAGTGTTTTATGATCTCAAAAGATAATTGTCAGAAACCTTATTTTTCATGTTAAAAGCTTTCAGAAAATATTTAATGCATATTAATTTTTGTACTGTGGTAATTAATGCTATTTCTTTTACAAACAATCCTTCCGCTTTCAGATAAATATGTTCAGTTAAATGTCATAAATTCTTGAAATTACATGCGTTACACGTCATTAAAGTGCATAAAGGAGTCCAAACAGCATGCCTTTAAAATAACCAATTTTTAAATGGTTTTGTAAAAAGAATGCATAAATATTAAAATAATTGCATTCATTATAGCGCAATTTACATAAAGATTTTGTTAAAACCTTGTATGATTTAAGTACCTAATACTTCTTAAATCTTTACATAATTTTCAATTAACGCTTAATTTTATTTAATTAATAGTTTAATCTTGCATTTAAACTTTTATTTTGTTTTTTCATTTGCATCAGTTTAAGTTACGGAGAAATAAAATTTGATCAGTTACTAGCTCGGTCAAATTTAAACTTTAAAATTTGAAATTCAGTGTGCATATTTACCGTAATTTCGGGTGTATAAGCCGCAGATCAAACAATTCTTTTTTGACCCAGAATTTTTTAAGAGACAAATGTAAGTAGTTAGATCGCCCTAAATATTTATCTTCATTTACTAAATAAGATTTTTGGGTCCAAAAAGAATTGTTTGATCCGCGGCTTATACACCCGAAATTACGGTAATAAGCATGACTCACAGTAGCATTTCATATGTTCAATAGAATTATTTATGTAATTGGATAATATAATGCTAAAATGATCACAAATAAGGTGGTCTGGTGTAATAACGCCGGGCGGGGTAATAACGCCAAGTGCTAATATTATGCATAATTATGAAATAATCTGGTAAATGACACCCATGTGCTCTGCGCAGAAGGGTTTTGAGTCATATAAATCGCTAAAAACAGCTTCTAGTTAATTTGTCCCATTTGTAGGTCTTATTGTTTTTACAAGCAACTAAAATTAACGCTTGATCTAAAATTTGCGAGATACGTGTTGTGATGTGAAGATTTTTTTTTTTTTTTTAAATCCGAAAATACTTTGTTAATTACATAAATTTGTAGTACATTTCATGTACTTTCAAAATGTTGTTGAAGATTTTGGATATCTTCTCGAGATAATTATTTGTAATTTAAAATGTACTGCGCCATAACTGTACCGGGGTAATAACGCCAATCCTTGGCATTAATACCCCGGTTGATTCCCTACAGTGGCCGAGCTACATCCTAAATACTGATTCAAATAAACACAGTTAAAACTGGGCAATGTTTCTAATAATTCCATTTAAGCGGTCCTTTTTAAGCAAAAAGAAGCTCACGGTCTGATATTCTTTTGCCTCATCCCCCCCCCCCCCCCACACACACACACACCACACCTTTATTTTTCTTACACTTTCACAAAAAAATGAACATTATCAATAGCTTAGAATGCAATTTGTCAATTTCTAAGTTTGTAGAGTTTGTATTTTTAGAATTGGGCAATCTACATGCAATTATTCCATCTTATTTCATAGTTTTGTTCGCATGGCGTTATTACCCATATAGGTGGGTAATAACGCCAAATACCATTGGTCAAGAAATCACGAAATTACATTTTATGAATACATATCTGTTAAATTATTTTTTTTATATAGATAGTCAATGAGTTGCTGTATCAAATCATATATTTGATTGAAAAATACAATCTAAAACTGAGCCGTGAAAATTGGTAAAACCTTAACTTGGCGTTATTACCCCAGGATACCTTATATTTTTTTTCTTTTTTGTAATCAAATAATGGGCAAGAATATTTTGCTGCAATAGTATTTTTTGAACAGCTAAATATTATGTTATTAAAATTGTAAAAGAAATCAAACTGTTTTCAGCGAGTTATAGAAGTTTTTTAATTAGTAAAACATGTGTATGTGTTTTATAGTAATGTTTATTTTTAAAGCAAATTATGACTTTATTAAAAATTGATGAATTAAAGATTTTGAATTAAAATTATCTTCAAAACAAACTTGACAAGATATTATTAATTAGTTAATGAGTTAATTAGTTGTCATAAAAAAGTGTATCAGTGTATCATAGTTGTGGCTTTTGATACATCTTATTAAATTTTAGCAGTCTGTTTATAAATTGATATGTTTAACCAGGTTATTTTGTTTCTATATACTGCATCCTGTAACATTTAAATCATAATCACAATTTAAATCGTGGGTCCCTGTATTTACAATTTTAGTGTTAAATCGCAAAACCTGTTATATTTTAACTATAATCGTTTTTCAATTCATCATTAATAATGATATTTGCAAGAATTAAAACAGTTTATCATAAAATATTTCGGCTTTTCGAGCTTTTTTTCTGCATACAGATACTCGTAGATTTTTAATTTCTTTTTTTATTTTAATTAACTTCCATGCTATCAAAGGAGGAAAATTAGCTTTAAAGAAATAGCTATTTTTTAGAAGACTTCATAATAAATTTTTTTCACTTAAAAAACAATTTATAAGAAACTCCTCTCTAATGTAAAGCTATTTCAAAATATATTTATTGACTACTAATTTATATAAAGAGATAGATACGTTAACTCTTTTTCAAAGTATTTTTTCGCTTGCTGTTAAAACACTTAAAACAACTATATTTATATCAATAAATTCTTAAAATTATGAGCATTATACGTCAATAAAATAAACAGATAAATCCAAGTAAAATGATTATGTACATTTCAAATAATGAGTCCTTAAATGGTTTAGTATATGAGCTCATAACTAATAGTATATTGACTGTAATCGCTACTTTGCAATCCACATAAAGTTTCTATTAAAACTTGTAATTATAATGATAGCGATACGTTTTATAAAATTTTATAAATTCGATTAAATCAAATAATACATAATAATAGTTTATATAATTTTCAATTTATCGGGATAAAAACTATATATTCCCTTGAGGTTTAAGGAATTTTAACACAAAATAACATTTTTTCAAACATTACATTTTAAAAGTTTCATAGACTGTTTAATTCTAAGGAGTAATTGTAGCATGATTTAATTCAGCTGATAGTTTATGCTTCTATACTTAAGGTTTTAGGTGCGTTCATAATTATATTAATGCGTAACACCTATAGTCGTCGTTCAGTCCGTCTGTCCGCATAGAACAGAACAAAAACTGTCCAACCGAATTATTTGAAATTAAAAATGTATAATTGTTGCATAACTCTGTCGAGTCATTTCAAATTTTATGAAAATCGAATGTATAGTTTTATTATAAGGACAATCAAAAATATTTCTTTACATTACGGTCAATGGGAAAAATAATTTCAAGTGCATTTAATGATGAACATAAAATGCACATTTTTCGAACATAATAGAATTGATATGAAACTTTGATGAAACACTGTTTGGGGCGCGTTATAGTGCTATTAAACTATTTCACATTTTATGAAATTAATGTACGTTGCTTAGGTTTATTACAAGTTACTTTCTGTATAATAGAAAGCAGATAGTATTTACAGGGACTCACAAAAGATTTCAGCCACTATACTGTATCTGAAGCACTATATAGTATTGTACGAAGATCTTAATATTTTTAAAACTTTATTATAGTACGAACGCACCTCATTTGCTGCGCTTGACGTGCAATTTCCAACTTGTTTTAATTTTTAAACATTAGCACTATTCCAAATGACACCATTTAAAAATTTCAAATTATTTTCATTTGTATTTTTTAGATTGAAACAATTACATATCATTTTTAATGCATACAATTTTTTTTGTATATTACATTCAAAAACTACAAGCAGCATAAATACAAATGAAAATTTTAAAAGGATGTCATTTGACACCAGTAGAAATAGTGTTGAATGTCAAAGCAATTTTACTGATGAAGAAATGAATTAATTGATAATAAACATGGTGAAATTTACATTTTAACATTTGAAAATTTAAAATGAATATTAAGTAGAATCATGATTCGAAATAACCTTTCGCATTTTCAATGGATTTTTTTTTTTTTTTTTTTTTTTTTTTTTTGGGCCAAATAGAAAATGTTAAATTAAAAATGATATGATGCACCATATTTTAAATTTTAAATTGACTGCAAGTTATTATTACTCATTGCGTTCATTATTATTACCTTTGAGGGAACACTGTACCTTCAAAATTTCCTAAAAAGCGATTTTTTTAATTCTGAGAATCTTTAAAATAGATGCTCAAATTTATTTGATGTAAAAATACTTTTTTTCAATTTTAACTTGTATTCACTGTGATATAAAGTTTTTTGTTTGTAAAAACTGTAAATATATTTATATAAATATTTATTTATAAATAATATATTATTTTTCTAAATATGTATTTAAAAATAATTAACTTTTTTGTAAACTTTAATTGTTAAATATTTATACTAGTAGTGTACTGGTATGTATAATTCTAACATGGATACTACAGGGAACTTTAAAACTATATTATTTTATAAGGTAAGCTGGTGTAAATTATTTAAATTATTACTATCCCATATTAATAACAATCAAGTCTTGCTTTGTCTTATTATCTTATTTGTTTTTATCAACTTGCCAGTAGGGTGCATAATATTTCAAATTTTCTTAGCTTATAGCTTGATCTATTTAGGCTGGAAATGGAAAAATCTACGAACCGGAACGCTATTTCGGAATTATCATTCAAAATTTTCAATAATTAGAAAAAAAAAAAGGTTACAGAGAGCGGAATAAGCTATATTTATGAAACTGTAATAATATTTTCTGATACTTTCACAATATTTAAGATACTTTCACGTGCCGGAAAAATATTTGTGATAATTTTAACGAACCGGAACAATATTTGTCAGAACTTTACGATTCGGAACATCGCCATCGTTCCGGTTTGTCCCGGTACATGTCGAGTCTTAAATCTATTATAGAAATTAACTTGTTTTTTACTTATATTTGTAAATGATATGAAATATAGTAATATAAGTCTTTGATATTTTTTCATCCAATTGATTTTCATTAGACTATCAATATTCCTTTCATTGAACTTCATAATTTTATTAGGGATCTGTAATGTTTCTTTTAAATAGGTGATTGTATTGTTTCTTGTCATTATACATGTTTAAGTGCAGTTTATCAGTTGGTCCTACTGAATTTTAAATTTTAGTAAATATCTATGTTGCAATGGATATATTTATTAAAAGTCAACACTTCACACAAATATATATATATTTAATTAATTTAAATGCTGATTTCTTAAAATTGAAAATTTTCCATGCTTCTTACTTTTGAAAAGACCCATGCATATTCCAGATTATTAGATTCTTTTGAAATATATACAGTAATATTTTGTATAAAATACTAAATAAGTGTTAGCATAAAAAATACATTTATGGGGTATTTTAGTGTTGAAATTCATATGCATATAAAAATAAATAGCTTTTTTTTCAGAAAAAACAAAACATAATCATTTCTCCTTATTTATATTTTTCTCCTTATGCATTCATACAGCTTTTATAATCTGTACCAACTTTCATTGTAATATATATTATATCTCTCATAAATTAATATTATGGTATTTATGTAAAAGAAATGCACATGGGACATTTTAGAATGTGATAGTTATTTGTTACTTTAAAATATTAAATGGGGAATAATTAAAAAGAAAAACGTTATTTTAATAACAAATTGGTCCGGGCTTACAAACTCTCTGGCTTTTATGTTAATTATGAGTGCCGTTCTAAGAATATTTAAATTTTTCTCATCATTATTAATGTCTTCCTTTTCTGTTTGTTGACATTTCAAGTAAATTTTGTTAGATTTGCTTTACATTTTGGTTTGCAGATATATATGAAATAATACCAAGAGATATAATATTTTTTGAAAGAGACTTTTATATGGCCGTTATTCAGAATTTCTTATTTAGAGGTTCATACTAATATTAATACTATGGGACATGTTTGGTTCCATCAATATGTGACCGGTATTCAAAGGTTCTCGTTATTTAGAAGTGGCCGTTCAAGGAGGCTTTACTGTATCAATGCACACAAAAATTAAAGGTCTTAATTCTTTTTTCTTACGTCTCCCAACATGGTTTATCATTGAGAAATTGAATGAGGAAGGATGTTGGACCGAGTATCTTAGTGATTAAAGTGACAGCACGATACATTGTTTACCAGGTTCTAGTCCCGGTCCGGGCTAACTTTTATAATATGTTGGATTAATGTATCCATTGTGTTAAAAACTGTCTTATAATAAGTTTCTTACATAAAGAATATTTTAGAGAACCCTCTTATAAACTTTAACTACCCAAATTAAAGCTAACATCATCCTATTATCCTTAAATAATTGATATCATACTAAAATGAAGCTTCATTCAAATAATTTTTAAATAAGTTGAAATGAAAAAAAAAATTATGAATAGCCATAAAATGTAAATACTTCTCTTTGAAGTTAACCAAATTCAAACTTACTCTGTAAATTTACTCAAAATCATTTTACTTATTTTATTTTTCTCTCAACGGAGGTTTTTCCGGTCCCCTATTCTCTTTGGGTAGTTTGTGATGATAGTAGATATTTTGTTGGGTGGGTCTAGTAAGGCTAAAGACATTATGTAGGCCTCCCCACCTGGCTCGAACCTGTCTTATTAAGACAAAGAAAATAATTCAGACGGAAAAAAAAGATTCAGACGTTAATTTAAGTGTGCTTTAATGAAAATTTTCCAATTCTAATTTTTAATGCACCCTAAAGATTTATTCACTAAATTCTTTTGAAAAATTGGCATCTTTTACCCCCTCTCTTTTTTTAAGCTGTGTAACACTTGAGATTAAACATGATTTAAGATATACATTTATATTTAAAATAATTAAATATAAATCATAATAACTGTTCTATTTTAAAGCTGTATGTCTTTTTATTTCAACTCATTATTTATAATGATATTTTGCAATAGCATAACAGACAAAAATAAAAATGCTCTCTATATGTAGCACTGAAATAAAAACACTTACAACTTGACATATACAGCTATTTTTTCGCTATATTCATTTATTTTCTAATTTCAATTATTTTTCCCAGTCATCAAAAAAGAAAAAAAGAACTTTCAAGAAACAGCCACTTTTCTGAAACAGCGTTCATTATAAAGTATTTTCTCAGCTTAAAAGATAATTACCCGAAATCTTCTTTTTCATGTATAGTACTTTCACGAAAACATTTATCGCATACTAATTTATATACAGAAGTAATTAAAATAATTGTTCTCCAAACTATTTTTCCGCTTTCGGTTGTCAGACTTAAATGTTTGATATTCTTAAAATGGCGTTCGTTATACGTCATTAAACTGCAAAGAGAAGTCTAAGCAACATGATAATGTACGTTTAAAATAATGAACTCTTAATCGATTTCGTACAAGAGTGGATAATATTAATATAATTGCAATCACTTTTACTCAATACTACATAAAGATTTCATTAAAAATCGTATCACTAATGATATTGATTAATTTTATAAAATTTTACAAATGCTGGTAAAGTACATTATACATATTAACAGTTTGTATATATTTTTTTATTATAATTGCTATAGAAACGATTTGATTTTCAGTAATAGGTTTGAGAGATTTTATCACGAAACATTGATTTTAAATAATACATTATATATGATTTGCATATGCTAAATCACAAGAATTAGATTCTTGGAATCGATTTCACTCGATTTAATTTAATTGATAGTTTGAGCTCCTATTTAAATTTTTAGTGTTTGTAAAAAATTATTATTAATGCAAGTTAATTTATGAATAAAGAAAATTTTGATCCATAATTAATGTGAAAAAAAACTGACATTTAAATATGGAAAATTTAAAATACATACTTGGTGGAATTATAGTTGAAAATAGCTTTTCACATTTTCAAATAAATTATTTATGAAATATTATTCATTATGGTTAAAATGTTATCATATACTTATTTTTAAATTTTTGAATGACACAAAGAATAATTTAGCAACAATAATATATTGTTTAAGAAATGAAAAAATAGACATTCTACTTTAAGTATTTGAAAGAATTTCATTAATAATTCATAAAACGTTTCTTATTTTCTTTAAAGCGTAATTACTTTGGAAAATGTATTTAATTTTACAAAATTTGACATCACATACAAAGACATTCTGTTAATGCAGTAATAAGCTGTCAAAAAATAATTTCCCAATTTACATTTTTCATATATATCCTATTAATTTCTTTAGCACACTTTCCTAATAAAATGGAATATTTTATCGGAGTCTTTTATTTTTACATTTCTATTGTAAAACACTTGAGATTAATTACAATTCAAGTCAGAACTGTCTGTATTTTAACAATTTTAGTGTCAAATCATAATAACCGTTGTAATTTGGCTCTGTGCGCTTTCTTCAATTCATTATTTAAAATGAGATTTTATAATAGTTTAAAATAACAAATAATGATGAAAATTCTGCTCGATACGTAACAGTTTAATAAAAGTAAAATTTTTGATATTTACAGCGGTTTTTTTATACACATATTTCACATTGAATTTTATTTTTTACTTCAATTAACTTTCCGATTCATCAAGAAAAAAAAAAAAAAAAAAAAAAAAAAAAAAAAAAAAAAAAATCTACCAAGAAATAGCTTATTTTCTGAAGCATAGCACAGCGTTACCCGATCATTTTAAGATAACATAAATCTGCATTCAGAAAACATTTTATGCGTATTAATTGATATATAGAAGTAATTATAATAATTCTTTTCCGAACTACTTTCCCACTTTGCCTAAAAAAGCGTAAACATCATAAAGTCTTAAAATTACATACATTATACGTCATTAAACTGCAGAGGGAAGCTAAAAGATATATAATTATGTTCATTTTAAATAATGAATATTTAAATGGTTTCGATTACGTGTGCATAAATATTAAAGTAATTGCAACCATTATAACTCAATATGTATAAATATCTTTTTAAAACTTAACATACATTTCTAACGGCACTGATTAACTCTATAAAGTTTTATAAAGATAGTTAAAGTGCATAATACATATTAGTAGTAATTTATGTGATTTTCACTTTTTTGAGAGTGAAACTGTGTAATACCCAAATAAATCCTTTGGGAGCTATAATGCATATCGAAAGTTTTCAAATTCTAGATTCCGAAGCTTGTATAGATTAGTAATTACAAAAATTCGTTTTCCCTTAGTTTAATTCAATTGATAGTTCACGTTTTCATTTAATACACCATCTTTTAAAAATTGGATGCAAAGAGATATGACTTGTGATGAGGTAATTTGGGATCAATATGTAACGTGTTATAATTAATATTTTAATTTCTGAAATGCGGAAATACCTATTTAGTAGAAAAATAGTTTATCATTTTTCGCGAGACTAATGTTTGAGTGTACAGGAATCGCATATGCGACGTATCTATTTAATAAATTAATCTAATTAATTAATCGTCATATCTCTTTAATAATTTAATAATTATCTAAGCAATAAATTTTATAGTAAAAAATTGTGAATTTAATAAATAAAATCATCTAATAATATGAATGTATATGCGACATATCTGTTTTGATCTAATGCGTTTGGTGCAATGCGATAATGATGATCTAATCATCACTTTTTCCCCGTATTTCTATCTATAATTATTTTTAAAAAACTGTGTTTTCGATTGCTCCATATTCTGTTAGCTAAATAAATAGAGCATCTTTTGTGAAAGTCATAGCTTGAAAATTCTGAAATTGATCGTCGGTAGAATAAGCTCAAAACCATTATTAACAAAATGAAGAAAAATGATGAAGGGATGTATCCATAAAGTCATTGATTAGTGTCATTATAGAATACACAGTGTAGCGCGTACTACTAGGTTTGGATACAACCCCTCATTTTTATTTTATTTTTTTCGTTTTGGGAATAACGGATTTTGAGCTTATTCTATTGCGACCACTTCGTAATTTTCAAGCTATGTTTTTAAGACTTTAAGAAAAGTTGCTCTTTTGGCTAACATATTTCGCTAACACAATATGCAAATTAAATTTTGATATCTTTGACGCATGTGCAGTGAAAAATTATTTAGCACTCCTGCTCATTTTTAAAACAATTTTTAACATTTTTTAAATTCTGTTTACGGAGTATTGTACAAAATGTTTACTGTCATATTTTTGGAAAAGAAAATTATTTTATAATATGAACTCTGCAAATTATAAGCAAAAAATTTGAAAAAAATGGGATGTTTTTATAAAAACCTTAATTTATCTACGAGTATGCATACTATCCACATAGAAATGAACGCAGTTTATTAAATGAGTCACTTTATAAGAATTTATAATCTTTTATACATCGCACATTTTCATGTACCGTCATATAGGGGGAAAATTTACTTTCAGAGGAAATTTATTTAAAAAATGTATCGCAATTTACTCGTTTACTGAATTATTTGAATTGGTTTTACTGTATGAATTTTTTATCTATCTTTATCCCAGAATGGTATTAACATTAGTTCTTTAGTTCAGTATCACATCAACATTAGTTCTTTATCAATATTATAAAGAATCGGGTACACGACATTTCGGTCCCACCACTTCGGTCCCGCCATTTCGGTCCCGCCGTTTCACTCCCGAGACATTTCGGTCCCGAGACATTTCGGTCCCTGGCCATTTCGATCTTGAGACATTTCGGTCCCTGGCCATTTCGGTCCCAGGACATTTCGGTTCCGAGACAATTCGGTCCCGAGACAATTCGGTCCGAGGCCATTTTGGTCCCCAGCAACTTTGGTCACTTGCCATTTCGTCCCCTTGTTATTTCTTTGCCCGCTACCTTATAAGTCGGATTCTATATGTTGTGGGCCTACCAAATGATATAGGTTCTTCATTATTATGGCTTTTTTTTAATTTTTTTATTCTCCTCCTTCCTACAACCAAGTTTTATAAAAAGTTGAATATAAGAGTCCGATAAATTTAAACTTTTATAACACGTAATAATAAAATCACAACAAGCTGATTTTTTTTTTTTTTTTTTTTTTTTTTTTTTTTTTTTTTTTTTTTTATTGAACAATGTGATTTAAGTTTAGAAGATATTGTCTTTTGCTTTTAGTAGTATAATTATTAATCAGAATAAATATTTTAAATTTTATTATTAATTATTAGTATCAGTATGTTATGTAAACTTCTATAAACTACTATAAACTAAAAAGTATTTTATATAAAGTTTTTTATATAAAATATTTTCTTGGCTGTTTACATACATTTTCAGAACCTTTAAATTAGCATTAATTAAATTATAAAAAAAACTGTGCTTGATTTATTTTTGTTCCAATTAGTTTAATAATAAATGCCTTTAATAAATCAATTAGACAGTTATAAGTTACAATATATGCATATTTCCTCAAATCATCCATCTACATCCGCTGCTTTGATAATAAAGAAATGAGATATATTTATTGAAGAAATTTTTTTTCTTATTATTTTTATAATACAAGGTTGCATCTTATAAATTTATTTTCATAAGTTACTTTCCATTATTAACATTGGAAAAGCAATAGTGATTTCGTAACTGGGCATGCTATTAAAAAATATATATATTTTTAGAAATTTGCCTACGCCACTTTTTTTTTTTTTTTTTTTTTTTTTTTTTAATAATACTATTTACTGGTTGCGTATTTTAACAGTCTTCTCATTCCATGAAGACAATTTTTGTGAGTTAATTTTATTGAAACTGGGCCTATTTTATTCTAATAAGATGATTATTTTTTGTTTTTACTTGCATAAAATCAATATAATAATATAAATATTATATATTATACATAAAATATATTATATAATTTAATAAAATATGTTAAAACGTAATACAATAATATTTTAAATAATTTTATTTTCAATTTTTAAGTGACAAAACTAAGATTTTATTTAATTATTTATTTGTATTATCTTTTCGCTACTACTTTCCCAGAAAAAATAATAATAATTCTTATTTTTATACTATTTTTAACTATACTAATTGTTTTAAAATTCTGTAATTTTAAATATACAATAAATGAACAAGTAAAAGATAAATTTCAAGTTAGAACTTCTAGGAAATATAATGATGTATTGAATATAAAATTGATTATGTATTGCGTCTATTTTAAATTAAAATTTATTATGTAAATTAATAATGTTATTAATTAATAAATATATTTAATAAAATATTAATTTGATTTTTATATTAAAATTACTAACTGTTTTGAGAATTAGGATTACCAATTATGATTAGAATTACCATACAAAATTTGTGTGAATTATAATATTTTAGATAAGAGTTATGCGTATGTGCGGTTTCGTGCACTTATAATCGCATTATACTAAAATTTTATGGCCTTCAGTTTAAAAACTCTACAATGTTCCTTATAAAATTATATTTTATTTCACAAAATTTCAATTTGCAAGAGAAGGGGCCGAAATGTCTTGGGACCGAAATGGCTAGAGACCGAAATGTCTTGGGACCGAAATGTCTTGGGACCGAAATGGCTCGGAACCGAAGTGTCTCTGGACCGAAATGTCTCGGGACCGAAACGGCGGAATCGAAATGGCAGGACCGAAATGGCGGGACCGAAACGTCCTGCTTCCTAAAGAATCAATATTTCACCGATATCGCTGACATAAAGTTCTTGGCATTACTTGGCGATTAAATTTCGATTTTGTAGTTTTCGTTTTTGTAAGTAATATTTATAAATTTTTAAACATCGCACATTTCCATATACCGTCGTATAGAGGAAAAATGTACTTTCAGAGGAAATTTATTTGAAAAATGTATCGCAATTTACTCGTTTATTGTAGTAGTTGAATTGATTTTACTGTATCTATATATATTTTTTAATCTATCCTTATTGCGCTTAACTTCCATTACGGAAGAAGAAGAATTCAAATAAAACATTATAAATAGATCAGCATTTGCAATAATTTTCTATAATGAAATTAAAATTTACTAAACAAATAAATAATATAAAAAGTAAAATACAAATTAAACATATGTGTAATCAAACAATTACAATTTTGAAATTTATTAAAAACGGTATTTTCATATGAGAAAAATTTATATTTTTCGCCGAAGAAATTACCAAATATTTCGTTACAAGTCTTTATAATGTTGTGCATTTTAGTTATTTAAGCACATAGTTTCATTACAATTCTGTTAAATTTCTGCTTTATCTATATTATCTTGATTTATATTTTTTTTTATGAAATTTTAACGTCTTTGTGGAATATCAGCTGGAAATAAATGGTGAATTATTTATAATTAGTTTAAGGGCAAGCGGTTTTATCTTTCATAATCATCTATCTACGCGCGATTAAAAAAATTCGTATTTGAAAGTTATTTTACAAAACATAATGTATGAGTAAATTGAGATACAGTTTACAAATCAATTATAATACAGTTCTAAAACAAATTTTTAACTGTAAATACATTTTTTCTCCATTCAACGATACAAAAATTGAAAAAAAAAATGCTATGTTAAGATGTTTTTTAATGCAGTAAAAGCAAAATCATCGGTTGGGACAACATCTAATTGACGCCAGCGTTATGGACAGATATATATTTTTTAATAATATAGATAGATTTTATCATAAATTTAAAGGGGTCTGAGACACAAAAATCTTCATGTTTTCTCAAATAATTTGATTGTCCTAAAATTTTCTGGGTTTTCTGTTTCTGTTTAAAAAGATGTTTAAATGCAGTTTCTATCTTAATCGGCGCAGGAAATATTAATTGTTTCGTTTTAGTTTGTTTTCAAAATCTACCTTTCTAGCAGTGGTAGTCATAATAGTGACTTCTCGTGAAAATGCGTTTTTCTTCAGGATTTTTTTTCTGTACATATCTCGCATTTAAGGGGTTATAACTCAAGAACCGTTAATGATAAATTGTTCAAACTTCGGACATGTCTCTTTCAATTGTTTTACTTTAATTTTAATTCAGCAAATTAATATATATATATATAACTTGAAAATATGATTTTTTTTTTAAGTTACATTACTTTTTTAAGATTTTTATTCTGAATATTTTTAATTTTTTTAAATCAATATTTTTTTTAATGTCGAATCAAAATTAAAGCTAATATATTTTCGTTTATTTAAATGGAAAAATTGAAATTCTATGAATAAAATTTAGAGCGTTTTTAAACCACCTGACTTTTTTTTATAAATTTTAAATTTTAATTCTGAGATTCACCATGTGATTTTGTTTATAAATAATACGGTTAATCAGCACAAAAAATTCAAAATTTTAACTCAATAAATAAAAATTAGTTTAAAATGTGTCCCGGACTCCCTTAAAGAAAAAGAAGAAACCAATATTTATTTTATATTACATAAATATTTTAGAAACGGACAAAAAAAAAAATACATTAGTTTCATTCTTTTTTTCTTTTTCTTTTTTCATTTGTTTTCAGAAGTACTAACACAAATTTCACGAATCAAAAATCTTCCACTCATTTATGTTTTTCAAAATTAATAAGAGTGCACGTGCAATACCCAGTTGGCAAATAGATTGTTTCAGAAAACTTATTTCTCCCTCCCTTGAAACCCACTTCAAAGAAAACGTTAAACTCTTGAGAATAAAAGTATTTAAAAATACTGCAGACCTTTAATTATGTATAAATTAATATCCATGTTTTGAAAAACAAGTAGCATTCGGTTCTTAGTTCTGAAAAAGAGAGTTAAAAAATGTATTTTCGCCATTTTCGTGAAATTTGGTTCATTATGTTTTCGAAGTGAGTTATTAAAAAGCCTTTTGTGAAAAGAATTGGCTGTTCCTTTTGAGTTTCTTTTCTCAAAAGTTTAAAAAAAAGAAAGAAGAAACACTGAGTTAATTGTTTGCCCATTCAACAAAAGTTCTTTTGCAAGCATTTATTAGGAAAGTATAAAGATATTCTTCATTTTAAACTTTTAAAAAAATCTCTATTTTTTTATTATTATTTATTTTTATTATTTATCTATTTTCTAATTTGTCAAAAAACTTCGTCCTCTTTCACACCCAACTTCTTATTTTGTATAATTATTAAAAGAGGCATATATAAGACAGCTTAAAATAAGTAGTTGTAATTTTATTTTATATTATATTTCTCCTATCTTCATAAGAAAATATTGAATGCATGAATATTTTCGTCTACCAGTATTTGATGGATTTTGGCAATCTTAAGATATATCAATAAGATTGCACTACGTTTGGACTTGTTTCTGCTTGTCTGTGTGTTGTACTAATTTTGTGGCTGTTCTAACTCAATAAGTAATCCAAGATTTACATTAAACGTCATAGGTAATTCGGATATCAGATTGTAAAAAAAAAAAAATCTGTTAAATTTACTGCAAAAACTGCTGGCAGTAATGTTGTCAGCAGTTTTTGTCGAAAAAATTTGGAGTAAAATTAGGTGTAATAAAAAAATTTGCATCTAATTTTGCTGCAATTTTTACGACAAAAACTGATGGCAACATTGCTGCCATCATGTTTTCGAAATTTTAATTTATTTTTTATTTTATTATTTTTTAGACTTATGTTTTTTCAAAATAAAATAAAATAAAACAAAATAAAAATAAATAGCATAATTGCAAATAGATTTCTTTATTATTAAAATTTTGATTACGTTTTCTTGAAATTATATTCTGAATGCTAAGTTGTAAGGCTATTACTATTTTTCAAATTGACTAAAGCTTACTTAAGAGGCTTAATTTTGTTTGTGCTTATATTTGATTTCTTAATTTATGTAATGATTAATTTGAAGTTTATCATGCAATTTTTAGTAATAGCCGATTATAAAATACTTAATTAACTAATATATGGTGAAATATAGGAACCTTAAATAATATAGCAGTTTGTTGTTAATGTTGAATCTGTTCTAAATGAAAGTGTGGCAACAAACAGTGACGAATTCAGAAATATAGCCATCTGATAAATTTTTAATGGAGAGACGTAATCAAAGGAGATATTAAACTCTGATTTTAATACTTTTTCAATTAGTATTGAATTCGCACAATTGTCAATTTGTACGATTTTTTTTCCATGTATAAATTGAAATTAAAAAAAATTAGTAATCTCAAATCTTTAACGAAAAAAGTTTTATTCATTTCAAAAAATATTATTTTTTATGTAAGCGCAAATTCTGAATTAGAAGGACTGCTATTAAAAAATGTTCGTATAATATATATAATTGTTTGAAATCACACAAAGAAATTCTAAATTATTATGATGTATCGAACGATGGCATGAACGATGGATGAAATTTATTTTAACACTAGAACCACTGTAGTGGTCATTTTGACCACTAACAAATAAAAATATTTCGATTCAAATCAGTAATGTCTTTTTAAAATAAGTTTAATATGCACCACATCGAAATAAATTAAATAAATGAGATAAAATGTTGTAAATAAAAATTCTAGTGTGTAATACTTTTAGAATACTTGTGTAAAATTTCCAGCTGCTCTAGTATGAATGGCATTACTAAATAATCATCGATATTTTTGTCAATTATGGAGTTTTATTGTAGCATGTTTCTTATTTAAGATATCTGTCTATAGCTGGAACATTTAAAAATGTATCGTATTGATTAAGTACACATGTTTTAAGTACAATTATAATTAAAAATGGCGAAAAGAAATAAAATCCTTGCACTATTTTCATATAGGAGTTTTACAATATCTTCAAAATTAACTGTAATATACAAAAAATATATTTATTAAAAATCATCATTCTTATATTCGAGTATCTAAAAAATAATTACTTTACCACAAAGACCTTAGATTCCAGTTCAGAACATAATGAGTAATATGGAAAAATCCCCCAAAAATGTCATTAAAATGTGTTTAAAACATTTTATGTAATGAAGTTTATCGACCATCTAAATAACGAAAAAAAAATCCTTAGGAATCGCATTAAAAGATTTCATTTTAAGTAAAACACTACCAAAGAAAATTACTCTAGAAGTATCAATTTAGGTTTATTATTATTTTTATGTTAAAAAAAAGTAAGAAAATCATACATAAAAACGTTGTTTATATTTCACCTGGATTTTCTACGGCCACTGCCGTTATTTGACTCTTTATTTGCTGTTTATTAAAATGGCCATAACTCATGTTCTAATAAACCTAGAAATAAAATTAATACTATTTGGAATCGTAAAAGATTGCTTTTCCAAATAAAAAAATATTCAAAGAATGATAACAGGTTTTTCAAAAACCAAACATTGTAAGGTAGGCAGATACCTTAAAAGAATAGTTAGGGTCTCACAGAGACATTTGGAGAAGTTATGTAAAATAATGTATGTAAAGGACAAACTATGTGTGTTATCTGAGGAAGACATATAGACTTACGCATTTGTCATTAAGGATTTTTTTGTGTGTGTGTGTGGGGGGGGGGGGGATTGATTTGTATGTATGTATGTAATGTATATATTCCTATGTAGTATGTAAATTAATTTGCAACTGTTTTTAGTGTATTTTGAATTACATCCACTTTTGTTCCAAACTAAGTTGTAGGATATTATACAGAGCATGCACAAAGTACTACTTCTATACAGGAACTCAATAACTTGAATGCGATACCGTTTTGGCAGTTATTGCTTCAAATGCTTTTCGATGATGTTAAACCAAACGAAATTTTATTATTGATACTAAATATGAAAATTCCTTTTTCTTAAAGTCTTCTACTGTTAATTTATGTATTTACCTTTTATTATTTTTTTAATCTGCCTTCCATTTCACTTCAAACTTCAACTGTTTTCAATAAGATGATTGTAAAAATACTGGTTTCATTGGTTTATTGAATGGTAATATCTGAATTACTTTGGTTATATTTATAAAAGTATTTATATATGTAATTATGAATGTAGTTTCAAAGATATTTACATGTATTTTCTTTATTAAAGAAAGGAGTTTTTACGAAAAATGCACGACAAACTCCACAATCTTTGCCGCAAATATTTAAAAAATAATAATAATTCCATAAATTAAAGTACTACTATCTTGAAGAGCATAAATTACCAAGAGTGTTCGAAATAATTTCTGATATCACAAGGTCTGTCGTCTAAGCAATCCTATAACTAAGGCAATGAGTTAGTGGCATTAGAGATTTATGCCATACTTTTTAATCAGTTAGAATTGCAGATAGATAATTACTTGTAAACTTAGTGGATGAGATTTAAGTCCATGTGATTTTTTCTTATATCTTGATGAGTGTTCATTAATAGAGCAAGTGGAGCTAAATATAACTTGCTACAAGACGACCTGCTATATTCCAACCGCAGCAATCGGAAAGTACCAAAAGTCAAAATCTTCACATTAAAATTGAAATGAAATGCATCATTTTTTTTTTGTAAAGCAATAAAAATCAAACTTCACGGTACGTCAATATAGCCAGCAGCCTGCTGGAAGGAAAGGAGGGTCAAGAAGTTACTGTGTTTAAATTGTAAAAAGAACCCTTACAAGATATAACAATGGTCATCATTTCCCACACGCATATGTGCATACAAACATCATTCGAGTAAAATCTAAGTATCGGAACCAATTTTAATTCAGTGGCAGCATCATTAAAAGCTTTGTTAGAAATGAAATTACCAACATTCTAGAAGACATTAATTCTATGTATTTTTATTACCGAATATTTATTCTAGTTAACAATGAAAATAAGTTCATAGATGGTTAATTTTTTAAAAAGAAAAGAATGAAATACACAGGAATTCCATAACCAAAAATCAAACCAAAAGAAAAAGATTAACTTAAAGGCAAATGCGTAAGTCAGTCCCATGCTCTTAAAAGAGCCAGGAGATCTATATAACTTCCTCAGATAACATTCATAGCTTGTACTATAATTCAAGACTTCTGTGTATAATTAGAGACTATATACACATCTTCAAATCATATTAAAAATAAATATTCTTAATCATCAGTTTTCAAATATTAAACAAACGATATATGCTTTTAATTTAAATTTTATTACAAAAATAAAAATATTTAAAAAATACTTATGCATTTAGAATGTTTTAACCAACAACCAAATTTTGCCTTTCAAATTTATCATTCGATGAGAGAAATTAAGGTAAAAGACCGTTATAAATGCGTTACAGTGACGAAGAGTAAAAACTTTATTGCTGACAAAATACTTTTTCATGAATGTAAATCTTTTAACTTCATTTACTACATTTGTTATCTTCGATGCTAAGTTAAGATTCAATGGCTTTAGAGACTGCGAAGTAGGAATGTCACATTTTAAATTTAATTCGTAAAAATACCCTTTAAACTGCTGACCAACATAAATACCACTCCACTCCATTATAGGATAAGGGAAAGAATTTGAAGAATCCATATGAGAGATTTGTGTCAAGTAAAAATAAGTGGGGGAATTTTTCTTCTCCAGCTATCGAGATAAAATAGAAATGCTTCCGGTCATTGTTTTCCAGCGTTTACAAAAGTAAGACTTATCCGTGATTTGGCGAGCTCTTAACATTACAATTCCAGTTAAACACGCGGACATACTGTAATAAAGCATTCAAATCCAAAGTATATATTCAATATATTTTTTATATTATTTAACATTTTTGTTTCCCTAGTTATAATTTATAAATATTTTTACAGTTAAGCTCTTTTACACATCCATGTAAAAATGTATTTCAGACATTGCATTCTATGAGTGATATTATACAAAAAACCAATAAAAATACTATAAAATTATGAAATGTAAAACTTTTCAAGACGACAATATATATATATATATATATATATATATATATATATACAGGGTGTCCAGTAAATGACTGACCCATTTTGAATGTAAAAACTAAAAAACGGTTTGAAATAAAAATATGCGGTTTGCTGCATTGCTATCAGAAAATCAATAAATTTTTAGATATACACTTTCTTAAATAGTTCAAATTTCGGCGAACAGATGGCGCTGGCGGCGTCATCATTCTGTTGAAATTCAGACATTAGTTATCGTACGCAAGTGCTTTTCGGCTCATTTCTCAGTATCGAATCTCTATCGATATGTTGAATCGACTCTCCACTCACCTGCAGAAATAGAGTTTGTTGGATTGAAAGAAATTTATAATAACATTTATGATTGAATAATGTCTATTATATTTAATAAAAACCAACAAAACTTCCTTTTTATAAGCATTGACTTTTCGCACATTTACCATAAATAAATTATATTCAAAAATGCTTTTTTAACAATTTAACTGAATCTCTGCATACATACAATAAATTGAAAATATGGGATAAGTACCGCTTTTTAAAGTTACAAAAATCATAATATTTAATCTAAACATTTCTTCCATTAAATAGTATGAAATCATATTTTTTTAAAAAAAGCTCTTTTTGTCAAAATCGTGCAGTAAAATCAATTAAGTGGTTAAAACTGTGGTTCGGAAATAGTGTTGGCAAGTTCCCCGTCTAAAAAAAAAAGCGGTTCAGTGACTTATAAATCGGCACATAAAAATATAATAAAACTGTGAATGAAGGAATCCGTTTATAATAAATCCTATTTTAAATGTAAAAAAAATTTTTTATTTCGTCGGGGAAGTAACATGCATAACTAAATGCTAAGACGGAAACCTGCATAAAACGAAATATTGTTCATTCTTCCGAAAACCGAAATCATCCTTACATTATATTCATATTTTGACATTTAACACATCTGAAAATTTTATTACGAAAGCCACGAGAGATTTTAAGATCACTTTTATGCACACCTCTCCCTTCCCCCTCCCCCCCTCAAGTGTTAACACATCTACTCTGAAATGGAAGGATGTTTAAAAAGAAAAATAAACATCGTACCTGTTTTATATCCTGGGAGCTACCCCTTTCCAAAATTTCATTACAAAGAGTATCACAGATCCTGAAATATCCTCCCCCCCCCCCTTTAACTGTTCTTCCTGAGAAAAAGAAGGGAAGGAGAATTCTGAAAATTCCTCTTGCATGTGATTTGAAATAAAAAACATTATTTAAAAAAAAAAAAAAAAAAAAAAAAAAAAAGGATTCTAAAAACTTTTTAAAAGTTATATATGAAAAACACTAATGTTCCAGTAATTTGGTAATATTTATATTTATAAAATTGAACTAAAATAAGTAGAACTATAATCATGATTCAGGATCTATTATGCTTTCTGCAATGAAATTTTGAAAATTGGTGACTCGCAGGATATAAAAACAGGTAAGTCGCTTTTTTTTTCTTTTTAAGCATCCTTCCATTTCAGGTAGATGCGTTTGCAGCCAGGGGAAGAAGAGGGAAGGGTTGTGTGTAAATAGCATCTTAAAAACCTTTTCGTGGCTTTCGTAATAACATTTTCAGATATGTTAAATGTCAAAATACGAATATAACGTAGAGATAAATACGGTTTGCAGAACACAGAAAAAATATTTCGTTTTAGACAGGTTTCCGGCTTAGCAGGTAGTTTTGTATGTTGCTTTCACCGTCGTGATAAATAATTATTTATGTTTAAGACAAGATTTGTTATAGAAGAAATATAGACGAACATTTATTCTAAAGTTTAATATATTTTTATGTGTCGATTTATAAGTCACTGCCCCGCTTTTATTTTAGACAGAAAACTTACCACCACTATTTGCTTACCATTGTTTTAACTTCTGATTTCACTACACGACGTACAAGCAAGAAGAGTTTGCTTGATCCATCCTTTAAATATTTTTAATATCACTAAATTTTTTAAACACATTTTCATACTATTTAATGGAAGAAATGTTTAGATTAAATATTAAGATTTTTTAACATAAAAAACCGTGTTTATGCCATATTTTTAATTTATTGTACGTAAAAATAGAATCAGTTACCAGTTAGAAAAACATTTTTTGAATACAATTTACTTATGGTAAATGTGTGAAAAGTCAATGCTTATTAAAAGTATGTTTTGTTGTTTTTTATTAAGTATAATAGACATTATTCAATCATAAATATTATTTTAAATCTATTTTCTATCCAATAAAATCAATTTCTGTAGGTGAGTGAAGAGTCGATTCAACATGTCGATAGAGTTCGACTCTGCGAAATGAGCCGAAAAGCTCTTGCGTATGAAAACTAGAGTAATGTCTGAATTTCAACAGCCTGATCACGCCGCCAGCACCATCTGTTGACAGAAATTCGAACTATTTTAAGAAAGTGCATATCTAAAAATTTACTGATTTTCTGATAACAATGCAGCAAACCGCACATTTTTATCTCGAAACATTTTTTAATTATTTACACTTAAAACGGGTCAGTCATTTACTTGGGCACCCTGTATATATATATATATACATTAGTTTTATACTGTCATAGCATTCACAATCTATCAACCTAATTCACTGGGTTTTTATTTTCTCCTAACTTCAACAGAAGAAAGTATTGCAATCAAAATTTGTTTCGACTGCCGGTTTTTGAAAGATTTACACATTTTAGGGGTCAAAGAATCAAAAAAAAAAAAAAAAAAATGTTTATACAAAATGTTTGTCTGTCAAACCGTTTAGAACAACTTTACCTTCGAAAAGAGGATAAAGATATGTATAGAATTGAACCGAATTGTTTGAGCACATTAAGATTAGCACATCTAATTAGTGATTCTTGAATATTAAATTTAGATTAAAAGGCTTCAAAAAAGCTTTAAGGAAGTAACGCCAAATTTCAACTGGAATTCACAGAAATATTCTTTAAACTGATGACAAACATAAATACAATTTTACTCCATTATAGGATAAGGGAAAGAATTTGAAGAATTGACATGAGAGGTTCCTGTCAAGTAAAAATAAACGGTGGAATTTTTCTTCTTCTCCAGCCACCTTTTTTCCAAAGCTTGGAAAAGTAAGATTTATCTGTGCTTTGACGAATATGCAGTTTTAAATTTGTTGTTAGAAAGAATAAATAAACAATGGTTTTATATTACATTTTTACAATCGAATACACAACGTATTTTTGTTCCAAATTTCAAGTTTTGCATATAGAAGATAATAAAAATGAAAAACTGTTTGTTTTCTAGGTTATAACAAACATAAAAAAGAAAATAAATTAAAATATGCTTAGAATAAGAAATAATAAATAGAAATAGAACTAGATAAAGATTTCTAGTTAGTTCATTCACAATGCATCGTTTTAAGCGGGAATTATTCGGCTACATATATAGTTAAGATTATATCGGTTATACTTTTTATTTTCGCTTATGTTATTAAAGGTATATAAAATAAAATAATTCAAATTTGTGAAAATAATTAAAACGCTATGAAAAATAAATCCAATAAAATAATACACCTTTTTTTTCATTGTTAATCATGATATAAAAATATTTTTGACTACTGCTACGAGATCCTTAACTAAAAATGCTGCATTTGATTTCAATTGCATATTAATATTTCTGTAGAATTAATAAATTTATAATGTATATATAATAATTTTAATGAAAGATGTTGCAAAATAATGCTTCTTCATAAAATTTCTTTGTTTTTGTAAATACTGCATTTCCATTTTAAATAACTAGGAATTCCTAGATCCCAGCATACACTGAAAATTCTGCTGATATACGACTTTTCACAACATAGTACTGTCCTTTAGCGAAAATTAATCCCATTTTAGCATTTTAAATTCTCTGTTATTTAAAACTTGTCTTATATACAACATCTTATACTTTGTTCATTTTTTAGCAATTATTACTTAATCACTTTTACAGATTATTGTAATGATAATTTTGTCTTTTTAACTATTGTCTTTCGACTTTTGAAATAGCTAGGTACACTGTAAAAAAAAATCTGTAACCTTAGTAATCTAAATTAACCGAAATCTCTTATGCTTACTAAAATTTTATGTGTACACTGTACAAGAAAATGATGTCAATCTACAAAACTTGTAAGCAAAACTAAAACCATCTGTAACTTTACAAAAGAATTTACTAAAATTTTGGTAACTTTACTAAAATTTTATCTATAATTCTCGTTATCGTCACTTAAAAAGTTCTTGGAATACGATTTCCCAAAAGAATTCTTAGTAACCTTAAAATTTGTTTGATTCAAAGTGCAAATCTGTATCTGTTACATGAATTTTTATTGTTGCCGTTACATAAAAAGTTCTTGGAATACAATTCTACTAGCAAAATTTTTGTAATTATCCAAATTTTTTTTACAGTGTAGAACCCGTTGAATTTCGACGAAAGAAGATATTTTAAGAGGAACTGCTTCAATGATTTATAATAAACCTACAAAATTAGTTACAATAACAAATACACCTTACATTAGTAAGTCTAACTGTAAAACAAATGATATTTAACCTAAAGTTAACGAAATACCATTTCTATAAAACTCAGTTGTAGAAATTGTTAAAATTAAACTTTAATCGTATTTTTAAGTATTAAAAAATAACAAAGATCCGTTATTATGATGAAGTTATCAATTAAGGCTCTTATGCCAGTATTCCAAAATGAAAAAAAAAAAAAAAAAAAAAATTCTAGACTCAATCATAGAATTTTTCCCCCGTGAAATCTAAAGCCGACATCATTTTTATCATACCCAAATTTACATATGCACCTTTCACATCTTTATTGACCTTTTAAAAAAAAATAATCTTTTAATTTTATCATTTTGATTTAAAACTTGAAGTCTGTGTGCTATTAACTGAAATAAATTCTAAATAATTTATATTCCTAAGTGTAAAAGAAATTTTTTTAATGAAATCAAAGTCCATCGGGTTTTATAACAGAAGATAGACACAACAGGTATCTAAATTATATATTTTTCACTTTTAATGAGAAAAGTGCAACATAAAGATACAGTAATCATTTTTTCTCCTTTTTCCCTTTTCTTTTGAAAAAACTTAGTACTTCTGTTGCCAGAATTAGAAAAAAGGTATTGATAAACTACAAAAAATTAATATTTCAAAATTAAATTAAGATACAGTTTTCAAATAAATTGTATTTAAAAGTACATTTCTCCCATATACGACAGTGTAAAAATTGAAAGTATGCGATTTTTAGAAGTGTAAAAAATTGTAATAGTAAAAGTTGTAAACCCGAAATTTCATTTCAAATCTCAAAGTATTGCCATTCGCAAAATAATACATGCGTTACGCACAGATACGTTTGGCCTTTATAATATCTATTTATAACAATATATCTTTACCGCTTCTATTTAATCAAGTTGTTTTTATCATCTTATTTGTAATTTCTTGTTCTGCTTTTGACTTTGTTTTGGCACAACATGTCCCTATAGGGATTTTGTGCATTAAAGATACAATCAACTATCCAACCCATATGAATTTTGATATTTTTTTAGTTTGCGTTTCGTGACTTTTCGATTATGTTGTAAAACATACAACTCATTCTCTGTTTCACAAATGGAACAATCATTAAATCTTTATACATAAGAGTTAAAAATTAAAGAAAAATATTCTAAAATGCATATAGTAATAAACAAACGAACTAAGTAAAATTATAAACAATTCTAATTATGCTGGAATGTTTTAAAAGTTCATTCTAAATTTATTTTTAACTACAGAAATGTAAATTAAGAGAGCACAACTACTTTTCCAAATACTTAAACAGAGAATCTTATATTTATTTGACAGAAGTATCTCATAAGTTAATTTCTCAAATTCTTCGCGTAGCCACAATAGTGGAATGGTGTTTTATTTATCCTTTTTAGCACTTTTACAATAAATTTCTGCAAGTTAATTTATAAATGGAAGAAATCTTTAGATTTGGAATGTCAAAATGAGCTTTTTTATGTACCACTAAAGAAAAATATATTGGGCAGATGTGCCAGAAATGGGCATCCTTAAGGAATTTCTTCAAAAATTGTCTTTTAAATAATTATTATATTTTAGTTTTTGCAATAACATATTAATCTATCATCAATATTAAACCATTTTCATAGCCTCATTTTCTTAATATGAATAAAAATTCTTATTCTAAATAACAGAAATATATAAAAACACCTAAAATGCGAGCTATGGACACCCTTTTTTTCCAGTAAGGGAACCCCTCAGTTTCAGTAATGGACACTCCACAAAAAGTAAAAAATAGTTGTTTTTATGACTGTATTCAGAATCAGAGTTTAATGAAAGCATACTGATTAGACAAAATAGTTGTTTTAAAATTAATTTAACGACTGGTATACTAGCAATTAATAATATATTTGTAAATCATTCACTGTTTGCATCAACTATTGTAATAATCACAAGATTGATTGTAAGTTAAATTGGATGGATAGTTTAAAATATTAATTATCATGCAATTACAGCTATCATATTATTGAGACAGCAACGCATTTAAAATGGTAATGATTTAAAAAGTCCCTGGGCTTGGCCTATAGGCAGATATAGACTTCGAAGTTAAGTGCTCATTTCAACTACAAAAATATATATATATATATATATATATATATATATATATATATATATATATATATATATATGATAGGAAATAAATCCAGATTAACAACTTTATTTAGCCGCTTTTGAACAATTATTAATTCATTTTTCTGTAAGAATTGTTTTTATCAGAATCATCGTAAGCGAAATTCGGTTCAAATGCCCACTTTGAGAGCCTTTTTTGAAATATATTCCGATTTTATGAAAAAATAGACCAATACGGCTCATTATCTAGGTCCTAAATAAGAGAAACTGCCAATTGAATATGTTTGAGAGCGAAATCAAATTTAAAAATGAGTCATAAAATAAGCAATTTTTCATTTGAATACATTCTCAATTATTCAATCACGATCGCTTCGGAAGATTTTGTTCAAAACGCACACTTTGGCATCTTTCTCGAAATGTACTATGCCTTTATCAAAAATTCGACCAATCCGGCACCTTACACAGTTCTTAAATAAGAGAACGTGTCAATTAGATGCGTCTAAAAGCAAAAATGGATTTAAAAATGAGTCAGAAAATAAGCAATTTGTTAAATGAATTCTTTTTCAATTTATCAATCACGATTGCTTCGGGGAAATTCTCATCAATTGCCTAATTTGAAAGCAATTTTTGAAATAGATTCTACCTTTATCAAAAAATTGACCAATGCGTCATATTATATAGTTTCTAAATAAGAGAACCAGCCATTTTAATGCATTTAATATCAAAAATGAATTTAAAAATGAGTCAGAATATAAATAGTTTGGATTTGAGATTTTTTCTTCAACTCCTATTTTTGTTTAATTTATTTTTGCTATAAGGATTAGTTCTATAAAAAACTTGTTCAATATATAAGTTGTAGATATTATTGAGAAATATATATTAGAATTAGAAATATAATTATAACTGAATCTAAATTTTGATGAAAATCCGTGTATTAGTATTTAAGATATAATCATCGCAAAAAAACGCTTTAAAAAAAAAATATGTGTGGCACTCGGAGACTGCCGCGGTAAAGCTATTGCATAGCATTTTTTATAAACTTATGCAAAAATACCGCGTCAATGTCTGCTGAAGTCTATCGAAGGATACCGCGCCGAAGTCTGCCAAACTCAAACTTCGTTAGCCGGAGTCTTAGGATTTTTTCTCGTTACGGAATTCCTAGATTCGGTCACCGCGCTCAAAGCCTGCGATAATAGCTATGCAATAGCTTAATAAATTACCAAACAAAATTTGGTCGCGCTACGAAAATTAGATCGCGAGTTATAAGCATTTTAAATTTTTCGACCCTCACCGTGGGGGGTCTCCTGTCACAAAAATTAACACTGACTCATAATAAATTATCAAACAAAATTTGGCCGCGCTACGAAAATTAGATCGTGAGTTATAAAAGCATTTTAAGTTTTTCTACCCTCACCGTGGGGATCTCCTGTAAACAAAAATTAACACTGTCTCATAATAAATTACCAAACAAAATTTGGCCGAGCTACGAAAATTAGATCGCGAGTTATACGCCTTTTAAATTTTTCGACCCTCACCGTAGGGGGGGTCTCCTGTCACCAAAAATTAACAGTCTCATATTAAATTACCAAACAAAATTTGGCCGCGCTACGAAATCGTGAGTTATAAGCATTTTAAATTTTTCGACCCTCACCGTGGGGGGTCTAATGTCCCCAAAAATTAACACTGTCTCACAATAAATTACCAAACAAAATTTGGCCGCGCTACGAAAATTAGATCGCGAGTTATAAGCATTTTAAATGTTTCGACCCTCACCGTGGGGGGTCTAATGTCCCCAAAAATTAACACTGTCTCATAATAAATTACCAAACAAAATTTGGCCGCGCTACGAAAATTGGATCGCGAGTTATAAGCCTTTTAAGTTTTTCGACCCTCACCGTGGGGGTCTCCTGTCACCAAAAATTAACAGTCTCATATTAAATTACCAAACAAAATTTGGCCGCGCTACGAAAATTAGATCGCGAGTTATAAGCATTTTAAATTTTTCGACCCTCACCGTAGGGGGTCTAATGTCCCCAAAAATTAACACTGTCTCATAATAAATTACCAAACAAAATTTGGCCGCGCTACGAAAATTAGATCGAAAGTTATAAGCATTTTAAAATTTTCCACCCTCACCGTGGGGGGTCTCCTGTCACCAAAAATTAACAGTCTCATATTAAATTACCAAACAAAATTTGCCCGCGCTACGAATATTAGATCGCGAGTTATAAGCATTTCAAATTTTTCGACCCTCACCGTGGGGGGTCTCCTGTCACCAAAAATTAACACTGTCTCATAATAAATTACCAAACAAAATTTGGCCGCGCTACGAAAATTAGATCGCGAGTTACAAGCATTTTTAATTTTTCGATCCTCACCGTGGGGTGTCTTCTGTCACCAACAATTAACACTGTCTCATAATAAATTACCAAACAAAATTTGGCCGCGCTACGAAAATTAGATCGTGAGTTATAAACATTTTAAATTTTTCGACCCTCACCGTGGGGGGTCTCTTATCACCAAAAATTAACACTGTCTTATAATAAATTACCAAACAATATTTTGCCAAACTACCAAAATTAGATCGTGAGTTATAAGCATTTTTAATTTTTCGACCCTCACCTTGGGGTGTCTTCTATCACCAACAATTAACAATGACTCATAATAAATTACCAAACAAAATTTGGTCGCGCTACGAATATTAGATCGCGAGTTATGAGCATTTTAAATTTTTCGATCATCACCGTGTGGTGTCTCCTGTCACCAAAAATTAGCACTGTCTCTTAAAAAATTACCAAACAAAATTTGGCCGCGCTACGAAAATTAGATCGTGAGTTATAAGCATTTTAAATTTTTCGACCCTCACCGTAGGGGGTCTAATGTCCCTAAAAATTAACACTGTCTCATAATAAATTACCAAACAAAATTTGGCCGCGCTACGAAAATTAGATCGAAAGTTATAAGCATTTTAAAATTTTCGACCCTCACCGTGGGGGGTCTCCTGTCACCAAAAATTAACAGTCTCATATTAAATTACCAAACGGAATTTGCCCGCGCTACGAATATTAGATCGCGAGTTATAAGCATTTCAAATTTTTCGACCCTCACAGTGGAGGTTCTAATGTCCCCAAAAATTAACACTGCCTCTTAATAAATTACCAAACAAAATTTGGCCGCGCTAAAAAAATTAGATCGCGAGTTATAAGCATTTTAAATTTTTCGACCCTCATCGTGGGGAGTCTCCTGTCACCAAAAATTAACAGTTTCATATTAAATTACCAAACAAAATTTGGCCGCGCTACGAAAATTAGATCGTGAGTTATAAGCATTTTAAATTTTTCGACCCTCACCGTGGAGGTTCTAATGTCCCCAAAAATTAACACTGCCTCATAATAAGTTACCAAACAAAATTTGGCCGCGCTAAAAATTTAGATCGCGAGTTATAAGCATCTAAAATTTTTCGACCCTCACCTTGGAGGGTCTCCTGTCACCAAAAATCAACACTGTCCCATAACAAATTACCAAACAAAATTTGGCCGCGCTACGAAAATTAGATCGCGACTTATAAGCATTTTAAATTTTTCGACCCTCACCGTGGGGGGTCTCTTGTCACCAAAAATTAACACTGTCTTATAATAAATTACCAAACAATATTTTGCCAAGCTACAAAATTTAGATCGCGAGTTATAAGCATTTTTAATTTTTCGACCCTCACCGTGGGGTGTCTTTTGTAACAAACAATTAACAATGTCTCATAATAAATTACCAAACAAAATTTGGCCGAGCTACGAAAATTTTATCGCGAGTTATAAGCATTTTAAAATTTTCGACCCTCACCGTGGGGTGTCTCCTGTCACCAGAAATTAACAATGTCTCATAATAAATTACCAAACAAAGTTTGGCCGCGCTACGAAAATTAGATCGCGAGTTATAAGCATTAGAAATTTTTCGACCCTCACGGTGGGGGGTCTCCTGTCACCAAAATAAATAAGACCACCAAAATAAACACTGTCTCATAATAAATTACCAAACAAAATTTGGTCGCGCTATGAAAATTAGATCATAAGAAACATAAGTTTGAGACTTGATATTCTAATATCTGAAAAATACCACGTCAATGTCTGCCGAAGTCTACCGAAGGATACTGTCCCGAAGTTTTCCGAACTTTAACGACGTTAGCCGAGCGTTAGGTTTTTTCGTTACCGATGTGTTAGGATTTTTCGCGTTACGGAATTTTTGGATTCGGTCACCGCGCTCAAACGCCCGCGATAAAAGCTATGCAATAGCTTAAAAAAAAAAAAAAAAAAAAAAAAAAAAAAAAAAAAATTGGATAGAAGTGCCATTTGTTGAGCGATTTTCTCCAAAAACTAAAGAATACTAATTTATATCAGGAACAACTGAATTTGAAGTTTTATGAAAATTTGTGCATTAATTCCTGAGATAGAGCTATTGCGATAATCATGAATAATGCTGCATAGCAGAGCCACCTGTTGGGTGATTTACATCAAAATGCAATCCAAACCATATTGTATTGAGTATTAACGAAATCCGTTCACTAGTTCTTGAGGTATTGTAATTGTGGGAATCGTGAAAAGGGCAGCATAGCAGTGTCACATGTTGCGTGATATACACCGAAAACTAATCAGATCCAGTTTATACCAAGTTCCAATTGAATCTATAGCTTTTGAAATTATGTGCATTACTTCTTGAGAAAGAACGTCCGCAAAATTTATATCACATGCATACAGACAGACACTCAAACAGACATTTTGTAAAAACATGTTTTTTGGCCATCTTTAACTTCTAAAACGCGTTAATCCGTCGAAATTTTTGACGAATCCAATACTTTCTTCTTGTAGAGATGTGGTCCAAGAGCCGACCGCACAAAACCCTATGTCATCGAGCACAAACAAAAATCCTTCATTTTATGGAAGAGTAGTAATAGAGGAATCTAATGATCCTTGTCTGCCGGAAGCGAAGTGGTGTAACCAAAAATTGATACCACTAGTGGTTGACTCATGGGCTTAGCAGTGTGTTTTCCTGCACCCAGTTTTCCATATTTTCATTCTGTTGATTGTGGGACAAACACTATGCTAAACCTACGAGTCAGCCACTAGTGGTATGAATTTTTGGCTTATGCACCACTTCGCTTCCGGCAGACATGGATCATTAGATTCCTCTATTACTACTCTTCCATAAAATAAAAGATTTTTTCTTGTGCTCGATGACATAGGGTTTTGTGCGGTCCGCTCTTGGAATGATAGAAAAAAGTGAAATTCTTACACCCGCATCAACCCACATCAGCATTTCGAATTAGCTGACTTTTAAAATTAGTCTAATGTGACAATCCCAAACCTTTTTTCTATCTTTTGCATAATAATACTGCAAAATTCCCTGCCACAGTGCCGAAATCAAATAACAATCTATGAATACCGTGAAAATTCTAAAGAATGAAATTCTTTACATTAGTTCTTAAAATAAGACTTTTGAGGATATCGGGAAAATTGAAGCATAAAAGCGCCACCTGTTGTGTGATTTACATTAAAATTTAATCACGAATAATATTTCTCAAGGCATACCTGAATCTGAAGTTTGGTGAAAATTCATGCATTAGTTTTAGCGATAGAACTATTGCAAGAATTTGGAAAAAATCAACATAGCAGTGCCACCTATTCGGCGATTGTCACGAAAACGTAAACACAACCAGTTCATATCAAGGATTAATTGAATATAAATTTCGATGAAAATCCATGCATTATTTCTTGAGATGGAGCAATTGGGAAAATCGTGAAAATGCAGCATCGCAGCGCCACCTGTTAAACGATTTACACCAAAATGCAGACAATATCAACTCATTTAAAGATAAAAAACCAACGATTATAAATGCACAAATAAAGTAAGAAAAAGTAGCAAACAGCCGTTTCGAATCTACTATGGAGATTCTTCATCAGTGCAAAACTCAGCGAGCTAGAAAAAGCAAAACTGAGGTAGACCAGAACTGAACTTCTGGCTCAGTTTTGCTTTTTCTAGCTCGCTGAGTTTTGCACTGATGAAGAATCTCCATAGTAGATTCGAAACGGCTGTTTGCTACTTTTTCTTACTTTATTTGTGCATTTATAATCGTTGGTTTTTTATCTTTAAACATTTTTGCACAAAGGCTTTATTTGCTATTTTAATTGCTATTTTAATATCAACTCATCTTAAGGGGTAAATGAATCTGAAGATTGGTCGAAATCTGTGCATTAGTTCTCGACATATAGCTATTGCGGAAATAGTGAAAAATGCAGCATAGCAGTATCACCTGTTGAGCAAGTTACACCAAATTGTAGATAACATCAATTCATGTCAAGGATTAATCTAATCTGAAGTGTAATCAAAATCCATATATTAATTCTTGAGATGCAGGCGTTGCGTTACTCGTAAAAAATGCAGCATAGCAGCATTTTTTATTTTGACGATTTACACTGAAGCTAATCAGCATCATTTTACATCAGGGACTACCTGAATATAATTTTTTATTAAAGTCATGCATTAGTTCGTGAAATGGAACACCCACAAAATTTATGTCACAAACAAACTGACTAAGTGACAGACAGACAGACTCACTGAGAGACATTTTGTAAAAACATGTTTTTAGGGGTTTTGGGACATGTTTTTCGAGTAAAACGTGTAAATCCATCGAAAAACAACATTCGAAAATTTTCACGAATCCTATACTTTCTTTTTATAAGATAGAAGAAAGTAAAAAACATATAATGTGTGTTTAAACAGATTGCCTGTAAGAGTGTTCAATATCAAACGAACTCAGTTCTGCAAGTTTTTTTAGTTATACTGATTACAATAAAAACTTTTTTTAACAATAAAGTTAAATGTATGTAAAACAGAAATAAATGTATTTCAACAAACTTAAATATAAGATTTGTAATAAGAAACATCTGGATGCCACATTTAACTTATAGAGTAATCTCAAAAATGCCTCAATTTAATAGTAGATTGATGATATATTTATGCTGGACAGGAGTTTAATAATAATTTTCCCAAGTTAGTTAACTGACGTAATGTATTTTATTTTGATATATTTGCACCCTAAAGCTATTGTTTTTCAGTATAAAGAAAAAAGTGAAAATAAAAGAAATTATTGATACAATACATGGGCAAATTTTGGAGACAGAAATCATGAGAAATCTCGAAAATCGATGTAAATTTTTAAAATTTGATGTGGAACAAATATCGCAAATATGATACTAGTTATTCCACATCAATAAGTTTTAATGAAATTCCTTCAACAACTTTCGTTTTTATTTTTAAAATACTTATCTCTTTGATTTATTCAGTCATAGGAAGATGTTTTCTGAACTATTTAAATAGAATATGTTGCATGTTGATGACACTCAATAATTCTGTTTCTAAAAATATATGGATCACTTTTTAGTCTTTTAAAGTATTGCATATATATGTGTATAAAAATCTTACTTGTATTCATGGAGTACTCTGAATAAAAGTTTCTAATAAGAAAACGGCATTTGAAGTCAATGTGATACATTCTCACATAATAATCTAAAGTGAGGGTTTAGAGTTCAAGAAACACCCCCAAGCAAGAAAATAGCTCCTCTTTCACCAACAGTAAATTAAAATTTAATAAAATTGAAATATCTATAAGTTTGCTAAAGAAAAAAAATCCATTTGGCTGTTTTCCATGATGCAAATTAATAAAAAAAAAAATTATTTAATCTTTACTTGATTAAATGTGGAAAACGAAATAAATAACCTTTTTCCAAAAGTAACAGCGAAAAATTAGGATTTACTATGATTATGTTAAAAGCTAGCACATAGAATTTAAACTCAAACCTGACACGATAATTCAAGAAAAGAAAACTTCTATCTTTTGAAAATATGCTTTATTAAATATATAAAAATATACTGCAGTGAATGAAAATTAAGTTGCTGATAGTATCAAAATATTTTTATAAACAATATATTATTCAAATCCTCAAAAGTTATAAATTGAAAGAAATAAAAGTATAACGTTTGGAAGTATACTAAATGATTTAAATTGAATGTGTACTTAACAAAATTAACTTTCTAGAAAATATTACTCACATATATTATTGAAATAAATAGCTTTTCTGCAGTCTTTAATAATATTTTTGCATGAATACTGTACTCGAATTTATTTTAAATTTCAATAAAATATATACCTTTAATGTAATTTTTTTTGAAGTTCTGATAGTAATAAATTATTATAAATTAGCAAATAAAAGAAATATTATTTCACTGAACACGCCTTTAGGTGCATTTATATTCAGGCTTGTGTCTTTGAATTTTAAAGTTATTCACATGAAATAACATATATATGTATGTGGTGGTAACAGAGGAGGGGGAAAAGGGTTTTTCAATTAAAAAGCTTAGAGGCAATAAATTTATAAACGTAAAATAAACATCTATACATCATGATAAGAATAAAGAGAAACCGATATGTCTTACAAAAATAAATACATCAACTGTAACTGATCCACCATATTCTGACTGTAAAAATATTAAAAGTTGTGTTTCTTTAGCTTTCATAGTAAATATCAAATAGCTATTAAAGAAATACTTTAATTTATTTTCTTAAAGTAGAAATGCACCATTTTGCAAGTAAATGCACTGCTTTTGATATAAATTTTCAAAAGGCATTTTAAATGTACAGTCGGCTCTCGTTAATTCGAACTCGTCGGGACCACAAGAAATGTTCGAATTATCCGAAGTTCGAATTATGGAAAACATGAAATGAAAATATGTTCAATATGGTAGTATTACAAAGGAATTAATGTTATAGTGTTTTTTAAATTTATTTCGTCTTATCATTAGAATATGACATAATATTAAGTTAAAATATATAAGTACATAAACTAATTAAAAGATTAGAAACAAGCACAATGGAAGAAACATTTACAGCGTCACTGATGGACAGACGGGGCACTAAGAAATTGGATATCAAACGCATTTGGATTGTAAGTATACTCGTTCGAAACAATTTTCACAAAAATCAAAGAAAGTTAGTCAAAGGATCTGAAATCCGTAAGAAAAAAAAGAAAAATGAAAAATTGGAATTCTTGTTAGTTAGAATTAAACGAAGTCAAGTGAAAACGAGTTCGAATTAATGAAAAATTTTAACGTTATTCTGCCATTGAAATTTTCGGGACTTCATGTTTAATTCGAATTAAGCGAAGATTCGAATTATCCGATTTCGAATTAACGAGAGTCGACTGTGTATATTGAGAACTAGCACTTAGTCCCATTATTTTTAATAATCAAAAAGTATCAATAAATGTGTAGGGGTTTCTGTTCAACTATCTTAGAACCAAGGAAATTATTTCTTTTAAAAGGATTTTGAGAATTTGAAAATATAGGATGTAGTTTAAAATTAAAGAAATTTGCTTAAAAATTTCCTCTTTACATAAATTATGATTTTTCCTTAAGTTATTAAATTGACTCTATTACTTCAGATTAACAAAAATCCTTTTAAAATAAACAATATTTTAGGTTATCTAATAGTTAAATAGAAATTAACAAATTAACGCTGCTTAAAATTCAACTTAACGTAATATTAAAGAAAAATGTTATACGGCCTGTATTTTTATCTTCACAAAATATCTTGAAAATAGCCTTACATTAAACTGTTAACTTTCACATATTTAAGAATTAATTTTTAAAACTTTTTAAGAGTTTTTTAAAAAAGCTTATGATACTAAATTTTCATTTCGTGGATAACACAATACGCAAGAAATAATTCAAGATTTCCATCTTTTTTTAATTTTAAGTAATTATTGTTCTCTACTACAATACTTTTTCTTTTCCCGATATCATCAAATGAGGCATTGAGAACCAGAATAGACTATCCGCCATTTTTGAGAATCCATCATTTTCAAGCTTACTTCGGGCCTAAACACAAATCTTGCGCCAGGACCCATAGACATGAAAATAACACAGCTGGAATCAGATGCTGTAGGCTAGGGTCGGCGAATTTGTTTGCATCCGGATGACCAATTTTTTTCAAAAAAAAAAAAAGGTTTTACGTGACCGTGTCATGTCAAGAACTAAAAAATTATTTAACAGATCAAAATAATTTAATCAGAATTTAAACATAAAACAGAGCTGGGATCAGATGCTGTAGGCTAGGGTCGGCGAATCTTTTTGTATTCGTGTGCCCACTTTTTCTCAAAAAAAAATTTTACGTGACCGTGGCGTTTCAAGAATTAGAAAAAAATTAACAGATCCAAATTATTTAATCAAAATTTCTCGATTTTTTTAATTGGAATTTTAAAATATGGGCTAATATACATGCGATAATTGGACTAACATATTTTTAAAAATAATAAAACGGTGAATGCGATTTCCGTTTTAACAGATTTTAATATAGGGTTCAACCTAGCTACTTTTAATGGGATGTAATCTTAATTCGAGTTATTTGTCCTGTGGTTTCTGATATTTAAGATTTTCGTATAATTCTTTTCCGAAAATAATGACATGCAGAAATAAGTAGACGGTACATCTGTAAAAATTGTTATATCTATACGGAATCGCTATAGTTTCATCATTGGCAAATTTATTTATAATACTTGATATTTTCCTTTTTGATATTCTCCAAAATTTTCTTAATTTAATGAAAAATTTTCTTAATTACTTATTCAATTATTTAATTTCTAATTTAAAAAAAAAAAGAAAAGCTCAGATTGTATAAATTTGCGTGTTTTGTTTAATTTCATTCTATTTCGTTTTACCGTGTACGGCGCGACATGCCGAAAATATTTTATCGCGTTCCAATTTCAGCACACGTGCCATAGGTTCACCATCCCTGCTGTAGGCCAACATCCCTAGGGAACGTAGTGCTACAGGGTTTAGTTTTGAAAAGATGAAGGAAGATCCTAGACCAGAGTTGACGAATATTTTTACAGCCACGTGCCATCCCCCCCCCTCCCCCACCAAAAAAAATTTACATATTATATGACCTTGTAACGGCAAACCCACAGTGGGCGCTATTTGTAACGGCGCACGCACGCTGGGTGTCGTTTGTAACGTTATATGCAGACATACTCAGTAGTTTAGGTTAAAACAACAAAGTTTATTCAAGTGATAATGGCCGAAGGGAAGTGGAGCAAGTCTAAAATTTTACACACTGAGAACACTATGAACAGCTAAAATCATACTCACAGGCCCCAATCTAGCTCAGTCGTGGCACCGCCTAACACTTGACACTGTCTCCTGGCTGAGCTGCTGAACAAAGCTTAGTTAAACAGCCCGTGGCTGTGGATAATTCTTTATTTCATCAATAATAAAAAATGGAACTACTATTAAACTTTCTTACCACAGCCGACTCTTAAATCCACTATCCAAACTCCTTTCCACTTTACTGGAGGCCGTTGCTACTTTCTATTCGTCAGCACTTCGCTAAACAATCATCCACTTCGTTGTCTAATGGCAGAGGTCCGCACTCGCTGGCTGCTGGCTAATGCCAGACACACACACAAACTCACCCCCAAGCTTTTATATGCTGCAAACTGAGATACTTCACATTAACATATTACTAATAACCGCGAGCTAACTGCGGAATTCGAAAGAGCACACACACTCTAGAAAATTAAAGTAAAAGAGAGGATAGGTGTCGCTTTTACGCCTACAAAATGTTAAATTATTGACGTCACGATCTCAGAAACACTAGAGTGCCTTTATGACAAAAGGTCACTCCCTCACAACCTTGATACGTCAATTAATAAAAAAGCTTAGAGGATTGAAAAATCATTATTAGTGAGAGATTATTGTTAGCATTTTTAAAAAAATTGTAACATACTTATAAGGTATTGCATTGCAATAATTATAAAACGAACTACATTTTTGAAACAACAACAACAACAAAATATGATTTATTTTGTTGCATTTTGGAAGGTAAAAAATTATTGCCAGCAAATAATTACTAGTCCAGACATTTGGTAAAAAATAAATGCAAGTTTTGGTGTAGTTTTGATTTTTGGTTCCCTTTATGTTTTTTGGGTCGCTGAACAGAAATCTGGCATTATCCTACAAAATTTCTCCCCGGAAACACGTTTTTTTTTGGCCAAAAACGTGCAAAAATCGTGGCTTTCTTTCGTTATTTCTAAATAACTTCAAAATTATGCATTTTACATAAAAGTCATCAATACATAAATTAAAGAGCACAAAATTTCCTACATTTTATGCATTTAAATTTTTTTTCTCTGATCAATGGTTTAGTCGTGAGAGAGCCTCAAAAATGGGTGTGAAAAGCAAAAAATTCTGAAAAACGTGAGTTACAGCACCGTACGTCGATGACACATGAAAAACAACTATTTTATGCAAATTTTCTCCACTTAATATTACTAAATATATTATTATTGACTATATTTTATTAATCTGATGTTCATTGTTTCTTTCATAACTAAAAAATAAATAAAAATGAGTATATTTGTGATCAAAATCTTCATTTGCTATTACAGAATAATAATAGTAATATTTTCTTAATTTGATTTTTAAATAATGTAAATAAAATATTTAAAACAGGCTTTAACTGACCCCATCTGCACTTTCTCCCTTGATTGAATGGGTGCGAGTGTGAAATAACGTTGGTCAAGCGCCCACCCCCGCATCTCATGTCCACGTTCAGTAGAATACTCCCCCCCCCTTTCCCCACCAGTCTCGCCTCTGTTAGAAATATGCGTCGCACAGATCACTAGCTTATCTGGAGGACACATTTGTCTCAGTTTCCATATGCAACTGCTTACTTATAATTTAGTAATTCACTGTTTGTTTCTTCATGAATATAGTGAACATCTAAAGTGATTTTGCACGATGTCGCTGTGTTTTATTTGTGACTCTCTTTTAGAAGAGGGGCCGTCAGTGAAAGTTAGCCGAGGTATTGCAGCTTTAATCAAGGCAAGTACAGAAAGAAAGGATGGAAAGGCAGTTTTCCTAAAAGGGAAAACCTCAGTAGATGTGCATGTTAAGTGTAGAAAAGCATACGTAAATGAACGGATGATTACTGCTTATGTGAAGAAGGTTGAGGAACAAAGTGCTAGCACTTCTCAAATTTTAGGATCATCAACTCCTCAGTTTAATTTTCGAACTAATTGTTTTATATGTGACCTGTGCATTTCGCAAGAGTTCATTGCAACACAAGCGAAAAATCCACCAAGCGAACGCAATACTGTATATAGTGTGCGACACATGGGATTCAAAAGTACAATTCTGAAAGCAGCGAGAGCTCGCAATGATGATTATGGGCAGACTATAATTCAGCACATAGAACCAGTGAATGATTTGATCGCAGAAGATGCTCAGTACCATATCAAATGTTTAAAATATATTTATGGGAGGCCGAGTATAGTTATTTCTCCCATGAACAGAAGAAACATGGTCCATTTGCCGAGGTAATCGACAGAGCAATGCAAAGTATATACGATTACCTTGAAAATCATGATGAGGAGTGACACTTCTCCACGGAAGAGCTAATGAAAGAGGTTACATGGAGTTATCAACCTGATATGAGAACTGTAAAGTTTAATCTCATTGAGAGATATGGAGACGACATACTGATCACAACGAATCAGAAAAAAAAGTCCATTGTGTATTTCAAGAATATAAGAGGGAAGATACTGACTAATGCATGGTATCAGCAAACGTGTAAATCTGATCGAGATGAGAGGCTGTGAGTGGTTTAAGCAGCAGCAAAAATTATTTGCAAAGATATCAGATAGAAGATTTGCTTTGGGAAACTGCAACAACATCGCAGTTGTGTGTCAAGATGAAAATGATGAGCTAGACTTTGAAGCTGATCTGGAAATGGATTGCCCACACAATGAACAGAGGACCCAATGGAAGAGGAAATAGTCATGCCGCAAGGTATCAAATATTTACTATTAAAAAAACTTTTATTTATAATATTGATAGTTATAAAAACACCCACTTATTCCATTCGTCTATTTTCTATTTTGTAGATGTCGGTGAAAAGCAGGGACCCTCAAATAAAAGAAAGCGGAAATATCTTAACTTCTTTAAGTAAATGTACTTACTAATGAACATAATTATTTATAATTAAATAATTCATAAGTCGTCGTCGTTTTTTTTTTTTTCATTGTTAGCAATTTCATTGCAAAATATAGTCAATCATAATATTTTCAGTATCATTTAAAGTCAATCTTTGCGAAAAATGCTCAGTTTTCATGTTAAATCTATGTACAGTGACATACCTATTTTCCGGATTTTTTTAATTTTCACACCCATATTTTGAACTTCTAAAACTTTAAGAACTAGAATCCGTGTCAGATTTTATAAGTTAAAGCCTGTTTTAGTTATTTTATTTACATTATTTAAAAGTCAAATTAAGAAATTATTACTATTATTATTTTGTAATTATTTATTTTGTATTAGATTTTGATCACAATATGCTCATTTTTATTTATTTTTTAGTTATGAAAGAAACAATGAACATCAGATTAATAAAATATAGTCAATAATAATATATTTAGTATTATTAAGAGGAGAAAATTTGCGTAAAATGGTTGTTATTCATGTTTCATCGACGTACGGTGCTGTAATTCACGTTTTTTCAGATTTTTTTTGCTTTTCGCACCCATTTTTGCGGCTCTCTCACGGCTAAACCATTGATCAGAGAAAAAACTTTTAATACATAAAATGTAGGAAATTTTGCACTCTTTAATTTACGTATGGATGACTTTCATGTAAAATGCATAATTTTGAAGTTATTTAGAAAAAACGAAAAAAAGCCACGTTTTTTGCACGTTTTTGGCCAAAAAAACGTGTTTCCAGAGAGAAATTTTGTTGGATAATGCCAGATTCGTGTTCAGTGACCCAAAAAACATAAAGGGAACCAAAAATCAAAACTACACCAAAACTTGCATTTATTTGTCCCTTTTGAGCACTTAATGCCTGGACTATACGACAGACTGCAAACTGAAAAGGATTTATCTGACAACTGCTTTTTATTTGACTTTTTATATTGTTCATTTTTGAAAATAATGACCTTACGGATATAGACAAAAGGAAAAAAATGTTAACAGACAAACGCTAATTTCTTTAAATAGCTGTGAAATTAATTTCACCATTTAATTTTTACTTTACCATTGATATTTTTACTAATTTTTTTCATCAATTTTTATGATTTTTTTTTTATTTTATTTAATTTTACTATTGATACTTTTACTGATGCGACAATTTACAGTATTTTAAACAGCCGCAATTAAAATTCTTCAACTTCCAATTAATCCAATTTAGTCATAATCAGATCATCCAAGTTTAAATATGTTTTGCAATGTAACTGAATATTCATTTAGACAAACAACATGCCAAAATTATTCTTAGCGCGCCACTTTTGTGATGCGTGCCATAGATTCGCCGTCTTTGTCCAAGATTATAGTAGACCTACATTCGACTTTTATTTAAAAAATTCTTCATATAAAACAGGCCTGTTCAACCATTTAATAAGAAGGGCTCTTTGCACACCGTGAAGGGATTATTTTCAGTTGCTTCTTGAGTAATAAATAGGACTATTTCCAATTATTACCAAATTTAATCATCATAATTACACTTTATAAACGATAACTGCAAATTATGAAACTATGCATGATTAAATTTTCAAAGAATCTTTCTTTAATGCGTTTTCACAAGTTTTGAAAATATTTCCTATGCAAATATGAATTATTTTAAAGAAACCATTCTTTATAGTGGAATTTTACTTTTAAAAATTCTAATAACAGGAAAAATTCAATATAGCGCCAAAAAAATCTTCAAAGGGTGCCATGGCGCCCGCGGGCGCGGCGTTGGACAACCCTGATATAAAATGTTACGAATAGCACTAACGATTATTTTTATAAAAAAGTAGATCAAAGTCATTATTTACAGCTTCTTATGAAAAATATTTAAATTTTATTCTTTTACAAATTATCATTATTATAGAATTTAAGGTGATTTAATGCATTTGAAAGCACCTGTAAGTATTTAAAGAAAGCAAGCAGAAAGATACATAAAATTAAATAATGTACACTTTGAAACTTTCTTATATTAAAATCAAATTGAAAAAAATTATAAGTTTTAATTATATTTGTTAAAAAAAAAGGTCAACATTTTTTATATACCCTGCAGGTTAATATTCATGTTAAACGGATGAAAGTATCTTTTTAATTTACGTCCAATAAAATCATTTTCAAGAAAAATTGTCATAAAGAATAATTTTCAACTTTATGATTTTTTTCCAAAGCAAATAATGTGAATAAAAAAATTCTAGTGTTTTTTTGCGTGGCTCCAAAGATGCGCAAACTGGCGTACATTTTTGCAGATTTTCCTAATTAAGGACAACGCAACTAAGCGTTAATAAGAATATAAAAATTTGTAGTGTCAGTTAAAAAAAAAAAAAAAGCGAAAGTTCATTTTTTGATTTGATTAAAAATCTGAAATTGTCTTAGAAAAACGTGGAAATATTTATACTTCGTGATTCTCAACTATTGTATGATGAAGGATATTACAATTCAATTATTATAATAGCACAGTAAAATTTTAAGCGTATTTAATATTATTAATATATTTTCTGCTTTACATTTATAAGATAAAACAATTATGTATGCAGCCTAGATATACATTAAGTATGACTATTTACAAATTTTGCATCATAGGGTAGACAATCAAAGATAAGTTTCAAGAAAAATGTTATACAGTCGGCTCTCGTTAATTCGAAATCGGATAAATCGAATCTTCGGTTAATTCTAACTAAAGATGAAGTCCCGAAATTTTCAATGGCAGAATAGCGTTAAATTTTTCAATTATTCGAACTCATTTTCTCTTAACTTCGTTTAATTCGAATTAACGTGAATTTCGATTTGTCATTAGTAGTAGGGAAACGACAGTTTAAGCTCAGGAGCAGGCGGGACTGCGGGACCGTCCCGCCTGCTCCTCCGGCTGCCCCGCCTGCGGTCCCTCCTGCTCCCACCATCTCACCGCCGCCCTCCTGCGCCCCCTAGTGGAAAAAAGGAACATTCTATTATAACAGGATAGGTGAACAACCTTCCCTAATTAAAAATATTATCAATCACATCTCAACATTGAATCATACTATAAGATGAAGATTAAATTTGTATTTGAATTTTGAACAACCATAATTTTAATGAGTATTATTAATTAAGCGAAACACTGGAAAAATCTCAGTTTTTAACATTTTTATTTAGATTTCTTCAACTACAAGATGAGATTATCAATTTAACTCAAGAAAGTTAAACATATATTTGAATTTTGCTTCATAGACATCTTAATGAGTAGTATTAATTAAGTAAAAACAATAGAAAATATCCAGTTTTATAGAAAAAGACTGATTTCTTACGATTTTTATCAACTATATGATCAATGTAACGACTTAAAAGTTGGAAGTTAAACATGTATCCTAGTTTTTCAACAGCTATAGCCTTAATGAGTATCGTTAATTAAGTAAAAAAACAATGGAAAATATCAAGTTTTATGGAAAAAGACTGATTTCTAACGATTTTTATCAACTTAAGAGAGAAAACTTAAACATACATTTCAGTTTTTCAACAGCTATAACCTTAATGAGCATTCATAATTAAGTAAAAAACAATGGAAAATATCGATTTTATAGAAAAAGACTGATTTCTTACGATTTTTATCAACTGCAACATCAGTGTATCGACTTACAAGTTGAAAGTTAAACATGCATTCTAGTTTTTCAACAGCTATAATCTTAATGAGTATCGTTAATTAAGTAAAAAACAATGGAAAATATCAAGTTTTATAGAAAAAGACTGATTTCTTACGATTTTTTCAACTCAAACTTCAGAATATCAATTTGATAGAAAGAAATTTAAGCATGCATTCCAGTTTTGGACAACCATTTCCTTCATGAACATTATTAATTAAGCAAAACAGAAAATATTAAATTTTTAACTGATTTCTTCATATTTTTTATTTATTTATTTATTTTTTAATATAAAATCAGAATACACAACTTAAAATAGAAATTTAAACATATTTTTTAGTTTTTGAACAGTCGTTACCTCAAAGAATTTCGATAATTGAACAATTAACAAAGGAAACTAATGATTTTTTAACGAAAAAAGACGAATTAAACGAATTTGGTTAACTTTTACTCTAATTGGAAATTTCATCGTACTTTATGTATACCAACTAAGTAGAATTTTAATGCATAAACGAATAATTTAAAGAAATCCCCAACACACAAATGTGAACCTGCAGAGCATTTCTTATTACGTCATATCTAAACTAAAACTTTTTTCTGCAACCCCACCATGCATGCATTCCAGGTAGGGGAACATAACAAAGAATCTTGACGTCACAACTTACAAAGGTATACAAATGTTTACGTTCAAGAAAAAGTATCACATAGAGTGAAAAAAAAGAAGAGATTTAAGTTATTTATCCATTCTAGTTTTATAACAGTTACTACAACATCTCCAAATTAAAATTTGGAAGTCATAATGAGTATAATTAATTAAGCAAAATAATAGAAATATTAGTTTTTCAGAGGGGAAAAGACGAATTTAAACAAATTTTATTAGTTTTACACTAGTTTAATAATAATTTTAAGGAGGAAAAAGACGAATTTAAACTTTTTTTTTTTAGTTTTACACTATTTTTTCTCATCTCCAACATGGATATATCAATTTTAACAGAAGAATTAAACGTATATTATAGTTTTTAACAACAAAATCTTAACAAGTATCATTAATTAAACAAAAATAAATATCAGTTTTAAAGAAAAGACGAATTTGAATAATTTTACACTAGTATTTTCAAAAGCAACATGGAAATATCAATACTTATTCACATATTTCACTTATTCACTGTATTCAATACTATATTTAATAAATTTGGATACACTTTAAGAATTTCCTAATCTATAATTAAATATTAGCTGTATATTTAATGTTACCCATGTTTTCAACATTAGTTCATAATCGTGAATTTTGTATTTTAAATACCATGTATTCAGGTTCAGATTATTTTCACTTGAAATCATACAGAATTTTTTAACAGAGTTTGTTTTTGAAATCATTGAAGCAACTGTATTTAATATTTTTAACACCAATTTTCTAAGATTTTCTAACATTTTCCGATTATACATTCTTCAGAAGTACATTTCTAAATGCTACAATCACTTTACATATCGAAAAGATATCATTGAAGCAACTGTATTTAATATTTTTAATACCAATTTTCTAAGATTTTTTAACATTTTCCGGTTATACATTCCTCAAAAGTTATTATTACGTATTCTAAACAATAGCAAATATTAATTTTAAGAATAAAAAGACGAATTTAAACAAATTTTATTAGTTTTACACTATTTTTTCTCACCTCCAACACGGATATATCAATTTTAACAGAAGAATTAAACGTATATTTTAGTTTTTAACAACAAAAATGTAATAAGTATCATTAATTAAACAAAAATAAATACCAATTTTCAAGAAAAGACAATTTTTTACACAAATTTTCAACTTTGAAATACATCGCTTACATATATTGCTACAGTATATTACTAAACTTAAACTTTTTAAAAAGTTTGAATGTCTTTACAAAGGGTTCATACTTATATTTTTCACGTCTTGACTGCATTCGAAATCTTACAACAAAAGTATACTTTTATTATTATTATTATTATTATTCTAGAAAACCTAAAAAATCGTTTCTTGCTGCTTTAGACACTTGACATATTAAAACTACTCTACCCATATAATTAATCAAATTAGGACATGATTCATCTTACACTTCAAAATTTCTGAATTTTTACAATACTTATTTTCATCAAACTTTATTCTTGATCCTATATATTTTAATAGCACAGAATTTTCACATCTGTTTTTATCTACTTATCAGAAAATTATTAAAACACCCAACAACATTTTTCAAATATGAATATTATCTTTACAATTTAATGATGCAAAACATACACGAATACAAAGTTTAATTTTTACAAACATTTCATATTTCAAACCAAACTATTCGAAATTTTCACAACGTAAGAGCAAACATTAGACGAACTTTTTAACATTAATATTGCTTAGATCTTTTCATCATAACTTTTAACTATGATAATTATCCATTTTTAGGTTGATTGTCGAAAAACTGTAACTGAAATTACATAAACTTAATGTAAAAAACCATGTTCTCACACAATTTCTTGAAATTCAACAAAGAATTGACTATTACTCCAATACTTATCTACTTCAATCTCGACTCTCGATAGTATATAGATATTACATCATTACATACTTACAACTCTTTTCAAACGTTTATCAGAAAATCAAGCCAATCAAAGTCTAGTAGTTATCACACCTGTTCCTCAGAAATATTACTATCATATGAAACAGTAAAGAAAATTAATAGATATTTAATATTTAATAACTTCATACGTGAAATTACTGTCGAATGAGAATACTAATAATCAATAAAATCAACTGTTGGACAAAAAAATAGTACAGATTACCGAAAATTCAAATCATTTTTTCTACAAAAATTACAAAAATTAACAAATGAATGACCAGTTAGAGAAATAATTAAAAAAAATAATGAACATATTTACAAATTTATTAAAATCACACCTTTTTCTGGATTACAAACCACAATTTCTTGAAAAATTTAACACCGAATTTGTAAGATTTTAATCCTAGTATTACATACACTCAATAAATATTCAAAATTAACAAAAAAATAATTTTTTTAGTCTCATCAATAAGCAGAAATTCTATATTAAAAGAATATTTTCATAGTAGTACTTATAAAAATGAGAGTTTACAAACTGATTTTCATAATTTTATCACATTTAAACTTAATTTTTATACATAAAACATTATTTAATCAAATTTTATACTTTCTAATTCAGTAAAATTCAATACTTTTTTAGTTTTTAAACCAATACCACAATATTTATTTACATCAAACTTGATTCTTTACCTTTTATATTTCCACATTACACAAGTGAGTTAAATACTAACTTGGAACGGGAGTTGAAGTCAATTGATTCAATTCGATTTTCATCGTATACGCATTTCCCCTACACGAAATTTCTTACTTCTATAATCATCTAATATATTAAAACTAATCTACTCATATTTTTAATCAATTCATCAGATGTTTCATCTCGCACTTCTGAATTATCATCCACCAAGTTGCTTAAAATATAAATACTATCTTTAAAGTTTTAATGTAGTATACATGACTAATCTTGAGTTTCCATCTATACTATTAATCAAATTATCATATGTTTCATCTTACAGTTCAACGATTTCTGAATTATCGTCCATCTAGTTGTTTAAAATATTAATAAAATGTTTATAGTTTTTGATTATACATAGTATGTATGAATACAATCTTTAATTTTTAACAGTTCATATTTCAAATAACCTATTTTCGAAACCAAACTATGTGAATTTTACCACAATACTTATCATCATACAGAGATTTGTGTTTCATACTTTTTCTAAAAATTATCAGATATGTACTCCTCAGAGGAATTTCTATCATATGAATAAATGAAAAAAAAATTTAATTTATATTAAACGTACAGCGAAATTTGATTGCAATATATATGTATTTAATAAAAATAAATAAATGAGCGATTATTTATACATTAAACCTTTACTAAATATATATTTCTTGCGTTATAAAGATGTTTCAACAAGATGAACCAAAACAGCAGCAAACTTCAGAAATTAATGATCTGAATGATTCATCCCTAGCACATGTAGCGTTAATGAATAATACATATGTAAGTACTTATATGAAAAATACTAGAATTCGTATATGAATCGTAATTAGAGTAAATATAAAATGATTTGTCTTACTGCCTACACTTTAACAAATGCCTTTTTACCTATATTGTTGAAAAGAATCCTAATTGTTTGCATTTTATTTCTATTACAGATGTGTTCTATTTGCTACAAACATTTCTTAAGTAAATCGAATTTAACAGAACATACAAAAATCCATACAGGTGAAAAACCTTACACTTGGGAAGATTACCAAATGCTGTTTTCAAGAAGGCGTGAATCAAAAGTGCACACATCATCATATAAAGCATCGTCAGTTATATGTAAACTTAGTGAGGATATTCAAAAATTATTCAGACGTTTGAAGAATTTAGACATAAAGGAAGATATTTAGACTATATATCCATCATATTTTCATAACACTTACCACAATATCTCAAACTTAAAATTTGGAAGACATACACACTGCTGAAAAGTAATTTTGTTACCCGTGATTCTTCTAACCAGCATGAATGTATAGATATTATTTTGCAATGTATCCTTTAAATGCTCACATTAAATATTCCTTTATATACATATATCGTTGTGTTTATTTTTTAAAAACCTATTACATTAATAAAATAGGTTACACACACGTACATACACATAACATTTTAAGTGAAACAACACTCTCACAACTTAAAAAATGCATAAGAACATACAAAAATAAGCAGATGTATGAAAAAATATGCAAATTTACAAAATAATTTCACTGTTTTCTAGAAATACCAACAAAAAAATATTTAAAGTATAAAAAAATTACAAAAGTGAAAAGAAAAAACACAAATGTAAAACAAAAATCACAAAGTGAAAAACTCACAACAAAGTTTTTGAAAAAAAAAAAATTTACAACAAAAATTTTTTTACAAAAACCAAAACTTCAAAAATATTTTTCCAAAAAAATTTTTTTTCAAAAACATTTTTTACAAAATTTTTTTTTTTCAAAATAAGTTTTTACAAAAGTAAAAAATAAAAAATCACAACGTTAAAAATATGAAAAATTTTAGTTAAAAAAAGTGTAAAAAAAATTGCAAAAAAAATTGCAAAAATTTCAAAAAAAGTTACGAAAAAAGTATCAAAATTTTTGTTCTTTTTAATAGTAAATACAATGGTAACCATTGTTTTTGTAAAAAAATTTTTGTTGTAAATTTTTTTTTTTTCAAAAACTTTGTTGTGAGTTTTTCACTTTGTGATTTTTGTTTTACATTTGTGTTTTTTCTTTTCACTTTTGTAATTTTTTTATACTTTAAATATTTTTTTGTTGGTATTTCTAGAAAACAGTGAAATTATTTTGTAAATTTGCATATTTTTTCATACATCTGCTTATTTTTGTATGTTCTTATGCATTTTTTAAGTTGTGAGAGTGTTGTTTCACTTAAAATGTTATGTGTATGTACGTGTGTGTAACCTATTTTATTAATGTAATAGGTTTTTAAAAAATAAACACAACGATATATGTATATAAAGGAATATTTAATGTGAGCATTTAAAGGATACATTGCAAAATAATATCTATACATTCATGCTGGTTAGAAGAATCACGGGTAACAAAATTACTTTTCAGCAGTGTGTATGTCTTCCAAATTTTAAGTTTGAGATATTGTGGTAAGTGTTATGAAAATATGATGGATATATAGTCTAAATATCTTCCTTTATGTCTAAATTCTTCAAACGTCTGAATAATTTTTGAATATCCTCACTAAGTTTACATATAACTGACGATGCTTTATATGATGATGTGTGCACTTTTGATTCACGCCTTCTTGAAAACAGCATTTGGTAATCTTCCCAAGTGTAAGGTTTTTCACCTGTATGGATTTTTGTATGTTCTGTTAAATTCGATTTACTTAAGAAATGTTTGTAGCAAATAGAACACATCTGTAATAGAAATAAAATGCAAACAATTAGGATTCTTTTCAACAATATAGGTAAAAAGGCATTTGTTAAAGTGTAGGCAGTAAGACAAATCATTTTATATTTACTCTAATTACGATTCATATACGAATTCTAGTATTTTTCATATAAGTACTTACATATGTATTATTCATTAACGCTACATGTGCTAGGGATGAATCATTCAGATCATTAATTTCTGAAGTTTGCTGCTGTTTTGGTTCATCTTGTTGAAACATCTTTATAACGCAAGAAATATATATTTAGTAAAGGTTTAATGTATAAATAATCGCTCATTTATTTATTTTTATTAAATACATATATATTGCAATCAAATTTCGCTGTACGTTTAATATAAATTAAATTTTTTTTTTCATTTATTCATATGATAGAAATTCCTCTGAGGAGTACATATCTGATAATTTTTAGAAAAAGTATGAAACACAAATCTCTGTATGATGATAAGTATTGTGGTAAAATTCACATAGTTTGGTTTCGAAAATAGGTTATTTGAAATATGAACTGTTAAAAATTAAAGATTGTATTCATACATACTATGTATAATCAAAAACTATAAACATTTTATTAATATTTTAAACAACTAGATGGACGATAATTCAGAAATCGTTGAACTGTAAGATGAAACATATGATAATTTGATTAATAGTATAGATGGAAACTCAAGATTAGTCATGTATACTACATTAAAACTTTAAAGATAGTATTTATATTTTAAGCAACTTGGTGGATGATAATTCAGAAGTGCGAGATGAAACATCTGATGAATTGATTAAAAATATGAGTAGATTAGTTTTAATATATTAGATGATTATAGAAGTAAGAAATTTCGTGTAGGGGAAATGCGTATACGATGAAAATCGAATTGAATCAATTGACTTCAACTCCCGTTCCAAGTTAGTATTTAACTCACTTGTGTAATGTGGAAATATAAAAGGTAAAGAATCAAGTTTGATGTAAATAAATATTGTGGTATTGGTTTAAAAACTAAAAAAGTATTGAATTTTACTGAATTAGAAAGTATAAAATTTGATTAAATAATGTTTTATGTATAAAAATTAAGTTTAAATGTGATAAAATTATGAAAATCAGTTTGTAAACTCTCATTTTTATAAGTACTACTATGAAAATATTCTTTTAATATAGAATTTCTGCTTATTGATGAGACTAAAAAAATTATTTTTTTGTTAATTTTGAATATTTATTGAGTGTATGTAATACTAGGATTAAAATCTTACAAATTCGGTGTTAAATTTTTCAAGAAATTGTGGTTTGTAATCCAGAAAAAGGTGTGATTTTAATAAATTTGTAAATATGTTCATTATTTTTTTTAATTATTTCTCTAACTGGTCATTCATTTGTTAATTTTTGTAATTTTTGTAGAAAAAATGATTTGAATTTTCGGTAATCTGTACTATTTTTTTGTCCAACAGTTGATTTTATTGATTATTAGTATTCTCATTCGACAGTAATTTCACGTATGAAGTTATTAAATATTAAATATCTATTAATTTTCTTTACTGTTTCATATGATAGTAATATTTCTGAGGAACAGGTGTGATAACTACTAGACTTTGATTGGCTTGATTTTCTGATAAACGTTTGAAAAGAGTTGTAAGTATGTAATGATGTAATATCTATATACTATCGAGAGTCGAGATTGAAGTAGATAAGTATTGGAGTAATAGTCAATTCTTTGTTGAATTTCAAGAAATTGTGTGAGAACATGGTTTTTTACATTAAGTTTATGTAATTTCAGTTACAGTTTTTCGACAATCAACCTAAAAATGGATAATTATCATAGTTAAAAGTTATGATGAAAAGATCTAAGCAATATTAATGTTAAAAAGTTCGTCTAATGTTTGCTCTTACGTTGTGAAAATTTCGAATAGTTTGGTTTGAAATATGAAATGTTTGTAAAAATTAAACTTTGTATTCGTGTATGTTTTGCATCATTAAATTGTAAAGATAATATTCATATTTGAAAAATGTTGTTGGGTGTTTTAATAATTTTCTGATAAGTAGATAAAAACAGATGTGAAAATTCTGTGCTATTAAAATATATAGGATCAAGAATAAAGTTTGATGAAAATAAGTATTGTAAAAATTCAGAAATTTTGAAGTGTAAGATGAATCATGTCCTAATTTGATTAATTATATGGGTAGAGTAGTTTTAATATGTCAAGTGTCTAAAGCAGCAAGAAACGATTTTTTAGGTTTTCTAGAATAATAATAATAATAATAATAAAAGTATACTTTTGTTGTAAGATTTCGAATGCAGTCAAGACGTGAAAAATATAAGTATGAACCCTTTGTAAAGACATTCAAACTTTTTAAAAAGTTTAAGTTTAGTAATATACTGTAGCAATATATGTAAGCGATGTATTTCAAAGTTGAAAATTTGTGTAAAAAATTGTCTTTTCTTGAAAATTGGTATTTATTTTTGTTTAATTAATGATACTTATTACATTTTTGTTGTTAAAAACTAAAATATACGTTTAATTCTTCTGTTAAAATTGATATATCCGTGTTGGAGGTGAGAAAAAATAGTGTAAAACTAATAAAATTTGTTTAAATTCGTCTTTTTATTCTTAAAATTAATATTTGCTATTGTTTAGAATACGTAATAATAACTTTTGAGGAATGTATAACCGGAAAATGTTAAAAAATCTTAGAAAATTGGTATTAAAAATATTAAATACAGTTGCTTCAATGATATCTTTTCGATATGTAAAGTGATTGTAGCATTTAGAAATGTACTTCTGAAGAATGTATAATCGGAAAATGTTAGAAAATCTTAGAAAATTGGTGTTAAAAATATTAAATACAGTTGCTTCAATGATTTCAAAAACAAACTCTGTTAAAAAATTCTGTATGATTTCAAGTGAAAATAATCTGAACCTGAATACATGGTATTTAAAATACAAAATTCACGATTATGAACTAATGTTGAAAACATGGGTAACATTAAATATACAGCTAATATTTAATTATAGATTAGGAAATTCTTAAAGTGTATCCAAATTTATTAAATATAGTATTGAATACAGTGAATAAGTGAAATATGTGAATAAGTATTGATATTTCCATGTTGCTTTTGAAAATACTAGTGTAAAATTATTCAAATTCGTCTTTTCTTTAAAACTGATATTTATTTTTGTTTAATTAATGATACTTGTTAAGATTTTGTTGTTAAAAACTATAATATACGTTTAATTCTTCTGTTAAAATTGATATATCCATGTTGGAGATGAGAAAAAATAGTGTAAAACTAAAAAAAAAAAGTTTAAATTCGTCTTTTTCCTCCTTAAAATTATTATTAAACTAGTGTAAAACTAATAAAATTTGTTTAAATTCGTCTTTTCCCCTCTGAAAAACTAATATTTCTATTATTTTGCTTAATTAATTATACTCATTATGACTTCCAAATTTTAATTTGGAGATGTTGTAGTAACTGTTATAAAACTAGAATGGATAAATAACTTAAATCTCTTCTTTTTTTTCACTCTATGTGATACTTTTTCTTGAACGTAAACATTTGTATACCTTTGTAAGTTGTGACGTCAAGATTCTTTGTTATGTTCCCCTACCTGGAATGCATGCATGGTGGGGTTGCAGAAAAAAGTTTTAGTTTAGATATGACGTAATAAGAAATGCTCTGCAGGTTCACATTTGTGTGTTGGGGATTTCTTTAAATTATTCGTTTATGCATTAAAATTCTACTTAGTTGGTATACATAAAGTACGATGAAATTTCCAATTAGAGTAAAAGTTAACCAAATTCGTTTAATTCGTCTTTTTTCGTTAAAAAATCATTAGTTTCCTTTGTTAATTGTTCAATTATCGAAATTCTTTGAGGTAACGACTGTTCAAAAACTAAAAAATATGTTTAAATTTCTATTTTAAGTTGTGTATTCTGATTTTATATTAAAAAATAAATAAATAAATAAAAAATATGAAGAAATCAGTTAAAAATTTAATATTTTCTGTTTTGCTTAATTAATAATGTTCATGAAGGAAATGGTTGTCCAAAACTGGAATGCATGCTTAAATTTCTTTCTATCAAATTGATATTCTGAAGTTTGAGTTGAAAAAATCGTAAGAAATCAGTCTTTTTCTATAAAACTTGATATTTTCCATTGTTTTTTACTTAATTAACGATACTCATTAAGATTATAGCTGTTGAAAAACTAGAATGCATGTTTAACTTTCAACTTGTAAGTCGATACACTGATGTTGCAGTTGATAAAAATCGTAAGAAATCAGTCTTTTTCTATAAAATCGATATTTTCCATTGTTTTTTACTTAATTATGAATGCTCATTAAGGTTATAGCTGTTGAAAAACTGAAATGTATGTTTAAGTTTTCTCTCTTAAGTTGATAAAAATCGTTAGAAATCAGTCTTTTTCCATAAAACTTGATATTTTCCATTGTTTTTTTACTTAATTAACGATACTCATTAAGGCTATAGCTGTTGAAAACTAGGATACATGTTTAACTTCCAACTTTTAAGTCGTTACATTGATCATATAGTTGATAAAAATCGTAAGAAATCAGTCTTTTTCTATAAAACTGGATATTTTCTATTGTTTTTACTTAATTAATACTACTCATTAAGATGTCTATGAAGCAAAATTCAAATATATGTTTAACTTTCTTGAGTTAAATTGATAATCTCATCTTGTAGTTGAAGAAATCTAAATAAAATGGTTAAAAACTGAGATTTTTCCAGTGTTTCGCTTAATTAATAATACTCATTAAAATTATGGTTGTTCAAAATTCAAATACAAATTTAATCTTCATCTTATAGTATGATTCAATGTTGAGATGTGATTGATAATATTTTTAATTAGGGAAGGTTGTTCACCTATCCTGTTATAATAGAATGTTCCTTTTTTCCACTAGGGGGCGCAGGAGGGCGGCGGTGAGATGGTGGGAGCAGGAGGGACCGCAGGCGGGGCAGCCGGAGGAGCAGGCGGGACGGTCCCGCAGTCCCGCCTGCTCCTGAGCTTAAACTGTCGTTTCCCTACTACTGTCATTTTTCCTTACTATCTCACGGGCTTCATATCTTTGAAATAACTTTATTTCTTTCATTTTTTTAACTGTACTGAACTAGTATAAATATAATTCCACGCATTTGATATTTACGTCTGTTCATTATAGACACTTCTACTCTTTCTTCCATTCAGCTTGTTTTTAATCCCTTAATTAGTTTATGCATTTATATCTTTATTTTAATATTAAGTCCTATTCTAATGATAACAGCCGAAATAAATTTTAAAGATACTATAACATTAATTCCTTTGTAATAGTATCCTTTAAAAATGTTTTTCTTTTATGCATTCCATAATTCGAACATTTCTTGTAGTCCCGACCAACGGCGGATCTAAGGGGGGGGGGGCGATGGGCGATCCCCCCCCCTTGAGCCCAACAACGGATCTGCAGAACGACATTAGATGTCCGCACGAAAAAGTTTTGGTCCTAAACTCGAGACCGGCGCGACACGGGTCGGGTCGCGCCAATGTTTTTTTATTACACTGGGACTAGGTCAGGTCTTCACACTTTCGGAACCGCGTTGGGTCGAGTCGCGCTAACTATAACTTATTATACTGAGACTGAGTCAGGTCTTCACACTTTCGGAACCGCGTCGGGTCGAGTCGCGCCAACTTTAACTTATTATACTGGGACTGGGTCAGGTCTTCACACTTTCGGAACCGGGTCGGGTCGAATCGCGCAAACTTTAACTTATTATACTGGGACTGGATCAGGTCTCACACTTTTGAAACCGGATGGGGTCTTATTTTTTTTTCTGCAGAGCTGGATCGAGCCACATTGTTTTTTCCAGGTCGGGTATGGCGTAGACGTGCTTCGTACTAGAGGTATACACGGGCCAATATTTTCAAGCCCAGGCTCCATCCGGTTAAAGACTAAACGCTCGATCTGGGATCGACACAGTCCGCATTCTGTGGCAGTCCTAAGGAGCGGGGGTAGGGGGCGAATTCCCCTCTCCCTTGGACTAATAAAGGGTTTTCAAAGTGACATTATGCATCCTCACGAAAAATAACTTGGGGCGAAGCCCGAGCCCGTCACTGCCTGGCACGGGTGGCGCCAGTGTGAGTCCACGAGACTTGGACTGGGTAAGGTTTTCTCTCCTTGTGAATCGGATCGTGTCCTGATCTTGATATTTTTGGAGATTCGGGTGGGGACAGGCTTTTTCTTACAGACCAATCCTGGTCTCGATTTCATTTTTCCTAGAAGTTTGCATTGGACAAAATTTCCAGGTCGTGGCTCGGCCCGGAATAAAAGCTAAATAATCGGTCCGTCTCTGATCTAGATAGTATGATAAACATTGGCTCGACCGTGACCCGTGCAGCTAAGCGTTCGGTACGTCTCTGATCTGAATTTCTTCGAAGGATCACGTTCACGAAAACATAAATTTCGTCAAAGGATCGCGATCAAAACTGGGTCAACCATTTTCGCAAGCAAGGGCGTGCGAAGAGAAAACTGCGCCCGTGGCAAAGTTTCAATTTAGCGCCTCCTCCACGAACTTTTTCTTGTTTCAGGCCAAAAATGACGTTGGTAGTATAAAATTGGCGCCCCCTAAATTTCTGCGCCCGAGGCGACCGTCCCCTTCGCCCCCCCCCCCTTTCGCTCGGCTCTGCTCGCAAGAGTAAAAACCGAATCTGTAACTGATTCAAATCGGAAATGTATGAGAATCTACCCTGATGCGCTAAGCACTGCTAAAATTTAAAAGTCAACCCGACCAATAGCAAAATATGGTTGTTAACCGGATGCAGACCCGACCCGAAGCAAAAAATCAGAAATTAACTTGACCGGCAGCAAACAGTAGAAGTTAACCGGCTCCAAACGCGACCCAAAACAAAAAGTAAAAATTAACCCGACCAGCAGCAAAAAATAAAAGCGAACTGGATATCAAATTTTGTGAAATGATCGCGGAGAAAACACGAATTTCTTCAAAGGATCGTGAAGCAGATACTTATTTTGTCCAAAAATTGCGTAAAAGAACGAAAATTTTATCAAAGGACTAACCCCAATCAATTCGGGTCAATCTGAACCCTTATCGCAAAAGTAAAAACCAAATCCTAAACTGTCCCAAATCAGAATTGCATGTCAAACTGCCCCGAATGCGCTAAGCACAGCTAAAAAGTAAAAGTGAACCTGACCAACAACAAAATGTAGTAGTCGACCGGACCCAAACCCGACTCAAAAGCCAAAAATCAGAAATTCATTTGAACCACAGCAAAGAGTAGAAGTCTACCGGACCCAAACACGACCCAAGTAGAAATTAACTTGACCAGAAGCAAAAAAATGGAAGCCAATCGGCCCCGTCCCGTGCATCAGACTGGAGTTTCCAAATTTCTAAAATCGCCCCCCCCCCCCCACCTTGAGGACTCTTCAGATCCGCCCTTGGTCCCGACGAATTCAAATTAACGAGAGTGGACAGTATATCAATCCAGCTTTAAGCATTTTAGTTTCTAGTTTAATTAGTAATCTATCTTTTTATGATTTAAAACTTTTATGTATGACAGACATTTCACATTTAGGCGATGTAGTGAGCGATAAGTGTATAATTTCTGTCCGTTGTTGTTATATGCTGTGTTATATGCTACACTTTATCATTTATGTAATTTACGTTAGCATGAAATGCATTCTGTGATGGCTACCTACAATTTCGAAAGGAATTTTCAATAAAACAGCTGGAAATTTTACTTCAATGATAATTTAAATATTCAAATTGTCACTTGCGTTCCTTAACCCCACTTCATGCACTGAACCTCTGGAACAAATTAAGAGTAATGAAAAACTATTTTTAGAAATTTTACTATAGAAAAATAAAAATGTACATTCTAAAAAATAAAATAATGATTTTTTTAAGATAAATTATAAATGGTTTTATATTTATGCTGGCCAGACAAAGTATGTCCCCTAATTTTTATGTCACTACTGTCTCCTTATATAAAATTGCTCATGTGATCATCTGGAGTTCAGATAAAATTTGGAAGACTATAAATACGATTACCACTTCTAACATTTAGTAGAAGCACCAATCTTAATTGCTGAGAAAGTCACGAACTTTACTTATCTGGACTTCAAAAGAAATTAAAAGTTGTAAAAGAGATAGAAAGATAAGAATATGTTTATTGTCTGTCATTATTGTTCCGCACTTAAATTTTCATATTATTATCTTTATCTATTTATGATTTTGTTATGATATAACATACTTTTGTTTATATAAATAAATAAAAGACAAAATATATGAATAAAGTGTTTGAATCACCAAAACACTTTATTCCTTATTGCAAACCAGTTTTGGTATTTATAGCATACCGTCATCAGTGCAAAATACGATTACTCAGAAAAGGAAATTGCCGAAATATATGTTGGAGAAGCTTATTAAATAGCAAAATTCGTTAATCAATAAAAATACAGGAAATCCTAGAAAACAGTCAATGTATAAAAGAAGCAGATTCGAAGATAAAGTTCATCAGCCAATACAATTGCGACAGGAAATCTCAGGAAACAAGTCATACAAACGGAATCAATGATCAAGTTTGTGGGCCAATAACTTTTCAGAAAAGTTCTGTTTCATAGGTTTTGTTACATTTTCTGTTTCATAAATGAATGATCCAATGAAACAGAAAATGGTTCATTTTCTTTTCTAGATACCCTTGTGACTCACATTAAAAATGGTTTCTATTTACCCATCTACCGCAAAAGTTTCGCTGTTTTTCTACCACACCATGAACTCTCATGTCATCCTTCTTGTCAGAAAATGGCCATTTTTTATACTTTTGTAAGTCGTGCATTACACCTTTGTCTGATTTCAACTCACCAAATTCAAAAGTTCGCAGATATCTCAAAGCCACTGCTATTCACAGAGGTTACAGTCTTACTATTATCGACACTGCTTTATTTAAATTACGACATCCTCATTCCTCAAGTTCAAGTAAATCTCCTTCTGCAAATAATAGCATCCACTGTAAAAAAAATTTCCGTTAAAAAACGAAAATAGTACTGGTAATCTAGACGCCAGTACTACTTCCGTTTTTTAACGGAAAAAAGTTTCCGTAAATTCCAGAAATAGTTCCGTTTTTTCACAAAATATTTCCGTTTTTAATTTTTCCTTGTAAAAATTTTCGTTTGAAAAGTTAAAAGAATTTTTGAAGGACTAACTAACATCTTTGTGATTTTTATTCTTTACTTTTCAAAGACGCGTTAATATCAGGGACACATTATACACTATTAATTTAAACAACAGTGAAGAAATGTTACATACCTTCCATGGGATTTGAACCCGGGGCCTCTTGTGTCGTAGCTTGCAGTGTAATACCATTACACCAGGATTATTCAAACGACCCTTTCAAATATCTTTAGTTATTTCGGATACATTTCGTAAAGTAAAGATAAGATTTTGAACGCAGGTTCATTTTTGTAGAGATAATATTTTTCTATTGAATGGATAGTTATAAATGTTTTACAGATTTTCTTTGCATAATTTCGAATATTTAGCTTATTAATATTGGCTATATATGTATAAAAATTAGTCTTTAAAATATTACATGCATGAAAGAATTTATTAAGAGTTTTGTTTCCTTCTTTTTTGAAAAAGTTTTAAAATTCTATTGTAATATTATTGATATTTATTTATTTATTTAAAAAAATACTAACATGCTAAAAGAAAGAAAAAAAACGTGCATTTTAACAAATTATTTTATGACGATCGAAGGTAAACTCAATAATTACAATGGGTTATATATACAAAAAAAAAAAAAAAAAAAACAGTTATTGTTTTTTATAACATATGTAATCCCCAAAATTACCTTTCTTAATTTCCATAATTTCTTTCCATAGTTTCGATTTTCTTTCCATAATTTCGAATATTTAGCTTATTAATTTCAGTTATATATGTATAAAAATTAGTCTTTAAAATATTACATGCATGAAAGAATTTATTAAAAGTTTTGTTTCCTTTTTTTTTTTTTTTTTTTTTTGAAAAGTTTTAAAATTCTGTTGTAATATTATTGATATTTATTTATTTATTTTAAAAAATTCTAACATACTAAAATAAAGAAAAAAAAACCGTGCATTTTAACAAATTATTTTATGACGATCTAAGGTAAACTCAAAGATAATTACAATGGGTTATAAAATAAATTTCAGTTATTGATTTTTTATAATAACTTATGTAATCGCCAAAATTATAAGAATTTCGGTAATATATTTCGATATATTTTTAATTTTATGTGCGAACTTCTTAATTTGAATAAATTAAAATATATATATTAAAATTAAAAGAAGAATTTTTTTCTACTTTTTTCAAAATATCCAGCGCATTTAATATATATATATATATATATATATATATATATATATGATAAAAATAAATTACAAATTACTTTAAAATCACAATCAACTTTCCCTTTCAGCTATTTCAAACTTAAAAAGAATTAATTTTTTTTTATTTTTTTTTATTATTAATATTTTCTTAATAGTTTAAAAATACGTTAGCTTTTTATTATTAAAACAGAGTGAAATAGAGAAATAGTCTAGCAAATTGTTTAAAAAACTTCAACTCAGTATAAGGTTTTTTATTTTCCTGGTAGATGGCACCACTAAACTCTACTGTTTTCGGAAAATTGACAAAAATAACGGAACGCTTCCGTTATTTAACGGGGTTAGTAACTCCAAAATGTCAAATACGAAAATTCTTCTGTTTTTTTTTTTTCGAAAAAATGAAACTATTCCGTAATTTTTAGGGAAAAGCTTGTGTAAATTAACGGATATTTTTTACAGTGTCGTTTTATCTTTCTTTCCTAAGTCCAGCTTTTACATCCTTAAAAATCCTTAATCAATTTGACTTCAGATTAATTTTCACGCGTGCTAATAAACTTACTCTCTCCCAACTGAAAGATCCTATTGAGGTATCCATTTCTTATAGTATATAAATCTATAGTTCCAATCTATAGTATAAATTGTTGATTTGTCCTTTCTTATATTGGAAAAACCAAGCGCAGCTTAAAGTTTCGAATTAAAGAACACAAGCAATATGTTCTGAAAGAAGAAATTAACAAATGTGTTATTTCTAAACATTCTGAAAGTTCCGCAAAAAATTATCTCAAAACCCACTTCCATTCATGATCTTGATGTTCTTGAAGAATTCCATGCCTATAAAAATCTTTCAAATAGTGTTAATTGTGATTTTGCTATTCCTCCGTTGTCGGATTGTTGGAAAATTTATATAAAAATCTCTTGTTCATAAATTTCACTTGCATGTTTTCAGATTACATTAATCATATCTTATCGACTCTCCTCTGAACTTTTTAGAAATTTTATTGGTCAGCAAACTTTGTCAGTGAATCTGCTTGTATGACCCGTTTTTTGAGATTTCCTGTCGCCATTCAATTAGCTCGTCAGCTTTACCTTTGAATCCGCTTTCCTTACATTGTTTCCTTAGAATTTCCTGTAATTTTATGGACTAATGAACTTTGTTAATGAATATGCTTCTCCAAAATATATTTCGGCAATTTTCTATTCTGAGCAATCATAATTTTCACTGATGACGGCATGCTATAGCTACCGAAACTGGTTTGAGATAAGAAATAAGGTGTTTTGGTACTTCAAAACATTAATTTTCATTTATTTATTTTATATTGCGCCAAGTAATTTCTCATTGTAATTTTTTTTTTAAATTGCTTAGTTCAAAATATCAAATTGCAATCTTACTAAGATTAAGAGCACAAATGCGATCTTCTTAATTTTGTCATCTCTGTTCGTCTCTCAATAAAATTGTGTCAGTTCAACACTGTTGAAAGTTTATTCAGCCTTGATAAAAACATAGGCATCAGAATTTTTATTTAAAGCTATTCAACATATTTATTGAACCTAGTTTTATCATCATTATTTTAATAGCTTTACGAAGAAGTCTCTGTTTCGAATCGAATTCAATAAATTATTGATACGGGTCAGTTGAGGTAGATAGATTAAAGAAAATACTGTTTGAAGTTTATTCCAGAATATTGAAAATTACTCACTACATCTTATCTTACCAATTTTCTATTAATTAATTAAGTAATTTCAAACATTTTTTAAAATTAGACTTTTATTTTTCAATGAATCACATAATGAAATCACCCACTTATCAGAGAATCGCCTATACATTAAAGTCTGGCTATTTTTAGTTTTTTGCTACCTGGGGTGTATAATCAGACAAGTTTTGAGAAAAATGTTACATAGCAATTCAGTTTTAAGCATTTTTATAACTACATTAATTAGTAATCGATCTTTTCCTAATTTTCCATGAGAATAACAGTTGTAAATTGACTTATGATTTATGTTCGATTAATCAGTCGGTCTATTCGCCAGCACACTAATTAGTAGTGCTCGCGATAGGATACGTATAGCAGCTATACGTTTAAACGATATACGTATATCCGTATAATACGTTTTTCTGCTATACGGATACTTTAAAATATACGTTTAAACGTATCCGGATACGTATAAGGCGTATCAATTAAACGTATATTTTAGAATACGTATATTTAATGTATACGTATATTCCACGTATCGTATCTAATTTAAATATTGGACTTCATCAGTTTTATGTCACTGAATGAAGAATAATTTGGAAATCGGTGGCGTTACGATAGGAATCCGTATAGTACGTCTTATATATACAAGATCAAGCAATGAAAAGCGTATATTTTTTAAAACAGTTTGCAAAAATTTCACAAAATATCAGACTCCTGATTGGCCAATCTCGTTTCACTAATAGTGAAATATCTATTTTCAAAATTGCGAGTTATTACCGTGAATTGCAAAAGTATTTTGCAACATTGTACTTTGAATTTATTTAGATTTTTTTTATTCATCTCAAGGTAATGAGCTCAGATACCCCGTTATTTTACATTTTGTATAGGTAATGTATACAAATTGTATCCATTGTAAATAACCAGCAAAATTAAACACTTTTTGAGGAAAAAATGAGGGTATAAATGTTTCAGATTTATTGTGAATTCTTGTTAAATTTAGTTTTTTCTTTTTAATTATTTAAAAATTCTTTATTCACTTATTGTTTTACACTCAAGATTGCACCCGAGCGTAAATGCTATTCTTTTCATGGAGCTAATATTTTCTAACTCTGTTAATGTATAATGAACTTTCATTTTTTTAATCTTGACATTCTCACCAAAACATACATAGAATCACTTCATATCAAGCATTAACTGAATCTGTAGTTTGATGAAAATCCGTGCGTTAATTCTAGAAATAGAGCTATTGCAGAAATCGTAAATAAAATACAACAAAGTAGAGCCACCTGTTGAACGATTTACATGCAAAACTAGTCAGCAACAATTTCTACCAGGGACTACTTGAATATATAGGGGAGACTGGGATGCATGTAAACAGTTCACATAAACATAGCTTTTTGTCATAACTGGGTTAATTTCTATAAGCAAAACTACTCTATATAGTAAACAGAACTTTTTTTTACGCATGGTATTTTTTAAAAATTAACTTTACAGTTCTTCTTACTTTTCTTAATAGTTTATTGAATTCAAAAAAAAAAGTTCATATGTGCCCCAACGAAAGAGCAGTTGTAAACACATAAGGAAAACATGTGAACACAAGGAAAAAAAAATTGACATGTTTTATTACCTTTTTCATATGTTACCTTAATCATTAGTTGTATTATTTGTTAAATTCACCATAAAGAAAAATATATGTATATTTATTTAGTTTCTGAGTTATATGTTTAAGCAAAATATTATAAAATAAAAATAAGTAGATTTGGGGGGGGGGGGCTTAGATAATTGATAAAATATTGTTGCAATATAACAAAAAAATAAAGAAGTAAACTTGAGAAAATAATTAAAGAATTTAAATTTTGCTTAGGGTTTTTTGTTTGAGGGAGATTTTAGGGAGGGAGCATTGGATAATATTTATAGGAAAACTACCAAAAGGCAAAGATTATCGTTCCTATATTTGCCTTATTTGCCTGTAAATTAAGGATAAAACATTGTTTTACATTTATAAGCTTCCTCCAAATTAAATTTTTTTTTTTGCTTTTAAAAGAAAGGGGGGGGGGGAGTCAAAAATGGAGATTTCACGGTAGTTATAAGTTTAAAAATTTTATTTTCTTAATATATATATCTATTTTCAAAACACCAAATAAAATAGCTGTTTTAGAAATGGAAGTAAAATAATACTACAAGTTTGCAACAAATGAAACAGAAAAATTTGCAAAGTTATTAAATGTAATATTTTTTGCATTAATGATGCATAAAAAAAGTATTGAAAACTGTTAAATAAAATAATGTATAGCATTTATTGCAATTTAGAAAACATGAAATTTATTTAAATTACAATTGAACGTAAAAAGCTTGTTGCTTTTTATGTATTTGCTGACAGTTGTGTTTGTAGACGTTTCTATTACACAAAATCAACTTTATATGATATAAATGTCTTCTATTTCTATAAAAATATAGATAATGGAGCTGGCATTATTTTCACGAAGTTAACTGAAAGAAATAGAATCACTGAATGATTATTGGGCAATTTAATGACATATTCGGATCTGCCCCAACTAGATTCTTCATAAGTGTCCCACATTCCCACAAGAGTTAAAATGAAAAATCATTAGCATTTCTCAATTTTAAAAACAAACAATATCATAAATGTTTATTAGTATCCATAGTATATGGATACTAGAAAAAAATAAAGAAAAAGATATAGAAAAAAAAAAAGAATAAATAAATAAAATTATTCTTTTATCAAGCTGGAGATTTTACTTTTAAGTACAGTAAGCAGTATTTTGGCTCCTGGGGACAAGCAAAATGTCGAAGAGTTTCAAAAAAATTTTCCATATGTCTATAGGTGCTCCCATCTTTGATAATTTTTTGAAATAAAAAAACATATAATAACTAGTGAAAAATGGCAATGTTCTCATATGCCCCATTTTCACATGTGCCTTAGTCTCCCCCATATATGTTACTTAATTCTGTGTATTAGGTCTTGAGATAGAAATCCCACAAAATCCATGTCCCATACACACAGACAAAGTCACAGATTCATAAACTACAGGCATATATTTTGTAAAAACATGTTTTTTGGACTCTCTTACCCTTAAAACTTTTAAACCCGTCGAAAGTATTCCCGAATCCAATACTTTATTCTTCTAAAGATACAAGAAAACATAAAAAACTAAGTACTGCGTCTCAGATTTCCCAAAGATTAGTTTGATTCTATTCACAACTAATGTAAGACATTTTATAATAAATAACTTAGTTTTTTGGAAAAAAAAAAAAAAATCGAAACTGAAGAAGTATTCAGATTTTTTTCAAGTACCTGCAAAACAAGTAGTAGTTAAGTAAACACATCGTAGTTCTTTGAACAAAGAATCACGATGGGCATACTTTACCGGATATTTCTCAATGTCTCTAATCCGCAAAAAAAAACATTGAAATATCAAATTTTATACATCGAATGAAAAACGTTTAAACGTTTATACGTTTAACCGCTTGGGTAAAATCCGTATATACGATGTACCGTATATGCTGTTTCGTGCAAGACGTATAACTGCCGATGCCGAATTATACGTATAGCAAATACGTATTATACGCATACTCGTATAAACGTATAATCGGGAGCTCTACTAATTAGCGTATAAAAACCCCGGCAGCCATGGAGTTTTAATTTATTAATCAAGTAAACAACTGTAAGTTTCGAATTAAAAATGGTTTGTATATCATTAATAACATGTATAGAGAACTCCTCAAAAGATTTCATTAGCGCAGCGCATATTGTTGTTAGTGCGTTTTCAATAATTAAATAGTATCCATTTATCCGAAATTTAACTGCAAAATGCCTGATTTTAAAGCCCCTAAAAGTATGCTAATTTCATTTTGTTAAATTATTGATTTTTAGGTTATTTTGCAATTATTTATTATAAAAGTAAATAGAAGTTTTCAAAATGCACATTAAACTTGCATATTATTTTAGGGCGTTATAAAGTGCCACCGTGAAACGTTTTCATTGCCATTGTATAAAACATTATTTCTTCTTTTTTCTATCATTGCAAAATTTTTATTGGGGACAATTATAAGACATGTTGTAAATAAAGTTCCCCAAATGAATTTAATCCGACAAATTATTTATGAATAAATGTAGGCGCATATCAATATTAATACGCTTGTACTTAAACGTAGTGTTGAATTACATGTTTGTCTATGTGAGAATATTGCAACTCCAGAAAAAAGGGGAGGGATTTGAGCAATTATGGATTTCCTGTTTCAGTTTGCATTTTTATATGATTACTAAACACAAAATCTCAAATTTTTAAGGAGGAGGAGGAGGGGGATGTCATTTTGATAATCCGGATGAGAAAGCCTCCTTCCCGCTCAGTTCATCAGTAAATACATTGTAGTAAGACACAAATCCTTTTCCCCATTAATATCAAATGTAAAAAGAGAACAATTTCGAGGGTCGTGGTTTTAGACTTTTTTTTTGGGGGGGGGGGGCGGGAGGGGGAATAATATTAATTTCAATTTGATTTTCAATTAAATAATACAAATTTATTCATTATTAAATTTTTCTTTATTTATTATTGGTTATAATTTTATTAAACAAAATATTTATTCAAAAGATAAAACCTGTTGTTCCACCGGTTATGGTCATTAGCCATTACTATTACGCGGGTTTAAATAGTAATCATGCAAAATTAATTTTTATTAATTTAATTTTTCTATATTTTTCAGGGTTCCGACTTAAAAGTAAAAACAGAACCACAGTAACATCACTCCTATTATTGCCTATAAGTCTGTCGCAGCGTTTTTCTAGAATACTATGGAGCGTGGAAAGTTCAAACTTGCCAGCGTTATAAATTCATTTGGTGCATATATTTATTGACTATTAGCCATGCACAAATATTTTTACGAAAAACTTAGGGGGCTAATTAAGGTACTTGATTTTTGTATATCGTGTGGGGCATTGTTCCAAAGATCTTGTAAATACATTTCTTTTAGTTTTAAATGTCATATTGTGAGAGATGTGGTAGGAAATGTATTGCAAACATATACCCCTCTCCCTTATTTCCGTATTTTTTTAAATTAAAGTTATGAAACATATTAAATGTAATAGGTGTTTATTTAAACATTGCATTCAGGAAAACTATAACGATTATTCTAGAAAGTAATTTTTGAAAAAACAGTATTTTTACGTTACACATCAACTTTACTTTGCAAGTACTCAGCCGCGGAGTTGCAAGGCGCTCAATATAGCTGTTAGCGCGGAATCATACGAGAATTGTTCATAATTATTTTTTGAAAATAATTAATTAGCCGATAAAATAATTAAGAAAAAGAATATTGCACAATTAAACGGATGGCATTGGACTCACAGCCTTATATTTTTACACGGAATAATGCCCCTCGAAAAAAAATTTAAGGAAGAGATTAGCTACCTCATCTTCCCCCTTATTACTTAATCACTGAACCCCCAAAACTAATCAAGGATACGCCTTATCACAATGAACTTATATAAAAATTTCGAAGCAAATCGGATAATACTGCATAAAACCCCATTTATTTAATTTAAGAGGGATTATCACTGGATTCCCTCTTCATACTTAACCCCTTAAACTCACAAAACTATTCAGGGATTCGCCTTATCAAAAAGAACGTATATCCGAAAATTTGAAGCAGTAATCGGTTAATTCTGTCTAAAAACCCATTCATCTAATTTAAGGGGGGATAACTGGCTGTTCCGCCCTTTACATTCGATAAAAGAACCCCAAAAGTAATCAGGGAACCGTCTGTCGTTACAATATGAACCTATATCCTAAAATTGAAGCAATTAATTCTTCATGAAAAACCTATTTTCCTAAATAAAGAGCGGTAACCCTCAAATCACCCTTTTATACTTAACCAATGAATCCCTAAAACAAATCAGAAAAGTTCCTTATCAGAATGAAACCATATCCAAAATTTGTAGCAATTCGGTCAATTCTGCGTGAAAAAAACATTTACCTAAATTAATGGGAGTTACCCTCACCCCTAACCTCTTCTTTGTACATAACTAATGAAGAAATAAAATTAATCATGGAAGCACCTCATTAGCATGATCCTATATCTAAAATTTGAATGAAATCTGATGATTTTGCATGAAAAACCCATTTATCTAAATTAAGGGGAGGAGGGGTTAACCCCCCCCCTTATACTTATCCAATGAGCTTCCAAAACTAATCAGGGAAGCAACTAATCAGGATAAGTCTATCTTCAAAATTTGAAGCAAATCGGATATTTTTATCAAGCGTTGTCGTGTTACATACATACTACATACGCACATACAGAATACGCGGCTACATTAGCTCTCAGGCTGTTATAGCTTATAAGCTAAAAACATAAGGAGAAAACTTCGGAACTGACCAAAGCTGCTTTGTGATTTCACTGCCTCCTTTAGAAGCGGTCTTGGCACAATGCTAAGTTTAAATTTTGTACAAGATCTTTGTTATACTCGTACTTTTGGAACTGTTATGGGCGCGTAGAACTCGCACTTGAGTTATTATTTTATTTGTAACAACTTTATTTAATAAAACAAATGCTCAAAACAAGAAATCTTGAGCTTAAACAAACTATGAATCTTATATCACTATTGTGAAATACACTGCTCAAAACAATTAAAGGATATTGCAGTTTTAGGTGGATTTTGTATCTGGGAAACTTTTTAGCTGATTGATACATGGTCGACAGACATAGTAGATTATATGAGAATAAATTACACATGTTTGGCAGAAAAATATGCATTTTATTGCGCATTTGTGTACAAAAGGAAAAAAAAACAATTTGTGCATATGAGAAAAAAAGAATAAGAAAAGGTGTTTTCTTCAAAGAAAATCATTTTCAGTAGGGGGTATGATTTCCACGGGCGGCCAGCAACGTTGAACACCTTTGAGGCATGGACTCAATGAGGCTATTAATGACGAGTTGGGGTAATCTGCCCCACTCTTCCAGAAGAGCTGTTTCCAGTTCTTGGAGAGTTTGTGGGGGTTGTTGGCGGCTAGAAACTCGTCTTCCTAGAGCGTCCCAAACGTGCTCGATTGGATTCATGTCTGGAGAACACGCTGGCCATTCCATTCGAACGATTCCTTCCTCGTAAAGGAAAACCTCCACCAGGTTTGAACGATGTGGCCTGCAGTTATCGTCCATTAAAATAAAGTTATCTCCGATTGCTGCAGTGTAAGGGACTACAATAGGTCTGAGGATCTCATCCCTATATCGGCGACCAGTCAGAGCTCCATCTCGAATGATGTAGAGGTCAGTGCGCCCGTCAATGGAGATGCCACCATACACCAACACTCTCCACCGCCAAATCTAACACTTTCGTGCACGAACGCAGGATTATTCCTACTGCCACGTTCCCTCCAGATGAAAATACGCCTATTATCCGGATGCACAGAAAAACGGGACTCATCAGAAAACAGAATATTGCTCCATTCATTTCTCCTCCAGTTGACATGCTCGGTTGCCCACTCCCTGCGGTCGCGACGATGCCTTGATGTTAATCTAACACATACCATCGGTCGGCGAGCATACAGACCTACAGCATGGAGCCGGTTTCGGACAGTCTGAGTTGAAATCGTGGTGCCTGTAGCCGAGCGAAGGTGTTGTTGGAGAAGAGTAGCGTTCATGTTTCGGTGTCTCCGAGCTGTTAACGCTAAATACCGATCTTCATTGGGCGTTATTGCCCGTCTACGACCTTGCCCTGGTCTTCGGCCTGCACATCCACTCTCCAAAAAACGGTTCCAGATCCTGGAAATGACACTTTGTGACACTCCAATGGCTTGTGCAACTTCGGCTTGAGTTTGGCCCCCTTCTAACCTACCAACAATTCTCCAAGCTTCTTAATCTGTCAAATGACTTCGCTGAGACATCGTACTCATCGAAACAAAGCAATCACTGAATGCCGATCATCCTTGTCTTCATTCTCTTTTATCCAGTTGAAAGTCAAATTTCATTCGCTGCCGCTGAAGCGACGTTTTTGACGTCGAACTCAAAATTTGCATACTCCACAGTTTGAAAACCAGAAAAATTTGCATTTGTGATTCTCTTCTTCTATTTTCGGCAAAAAAAAATTCGTTTATATCTTTATTTTATATAAAACTTCAAATATCCTTTAATTGTTTTGAGCAGTGTATTAGATAAAAAATCATGTATAGTACATAAATGTAAGAATTTAAAATATATTTAATTTTTAATAAATTTATAAAAAATCTGTTTTTAAATTATTTTTGTTTATTTTTTACCGCATAATATGAAATCAATTTTCATTCATTTATTGTTGTACTCATAATTTTAATGAATTAAAATTAATTAACATACCAAAGTATTTAATTTCAATCATAAATCTTGCTATACTTTTTAACATTTATATTAAATTTCTGTATGTTTCTTATCGATGGCAGTAATACTTTTACCTATTCACATAAATTTAACAATTGTTATGTAAAAAATATTTATACATTTATTGATATTTTAACTTACATAAATTATTCTAAAACTATAAGTAAGCCCCCCCCCCCCCCAAAAAAAAAAAAAAAAAAAAAATCCAATTACCGAGAGAATATTATATAAAATAGTGGAAAGTGTTACATGTTGTATGTGCACCAAACGCAATCGATTTAAAATGCACATATTGTTGTTGCAAATGATCTGCACATATGCAATATTTAAATATTGATTACAATCCTTTCATTTTGGAATATCTCTATCACTATGCCTAAATTTTGACTTATTTAAACGATGAAAATTTATGCATCCTGTTTCAGGAGTTTAAGCAATAGAACTAGTGTAGCAATAGAAATAGTATTTAGCACTAAGCAATCAATGTTACTAAAGGAATATTATTTAATATGATTATCCTACACATGTTTAATAGAACATTTCGTTGGACAAATTTTGAAAATAACACACACACACATGCATATAATATGTACATAATAATTTTATTTAAAAAAAAATCCATATTATTTCTATAAATTTGTATTAATTGATATTGAACAAATTTTAATATAATAACTGAGCGATAAATTATATTTTATCAAAATACATCATGATGTATTTATATTTATTGTAAATTTATAAAAAAGGAAATAAACTAAAACGTTTGTGATAGCTAACAGTAATGAAAATTATAGCGATGTTGCATTGTGTCTAATTATCGAAATGATATTACAAAATATTGTTCTACATTTATTTAATATAGCACTCCGAAGGGAAAATTTTCGAAATTATTGAATAATAAAATTCATTCATGAACAGAGATTATTTGTTCATACTATATCGGCGAACTTATACCAATGTACTTAGCTTTACTGCAAAACAGAAATACCGAGAACTAAAAGAAAACGATTGTACTAGGTAGTGATGAAAATCATTGCGGTATCGCGTTATATCTGTCCCTTGTCATTGCATTATATCTGTAACTGAAGTCTCCGATAAAAGGTCTTAAATTCAGTTAAATTCTTAAGTTAACTTTTCCAGAGGAGAGAGAAACATCTTCACTCTAGAACATATCTAGCATGAGTAGTACAATGCTTTTACCACCACAGAAACAGCAAATTGGCGTACCACGCTGTCACCATGACAACCAGCAGGGTTACCACAAACCATAGCACGGACCGGAAGTGCGTTGAGCCAGCTGCCCAGACACCTTTCTCCACCTGGCCTTACCTGCCGTAACCATGACGACCGGGGTGTTCCACTCATTTGATGCAGGTGGAGAAGGGCGGGTCCGGAGAGGGGCAAGGTGGAGAAAATGAAGGATGGCTTGATTATGACGAACGGTGCGTTGTCAGTTCGGGGATTTTTGAGATTTCGGTTCTTTTTATGGAGAAGGCTATGGAAAAATTTTCAATGCGATCTCGTTGCCGTTGGTTAAAATCCTTTAATCATTCTTAATAAACACTTATGCACTTGTTTTTTAATATGATTTTTTGCAATGTTTTTTATATTTTTATTGCAATTTATGAAACTACAGAAAAAATTAGTTTTTTAATTTTTATTTTCAAAGTAAGAACGAGTGTTTGTTGTTTAAAGACTGAAAAAAAATAAAATAAATAAAAACAGATTGAAAAATACTTTACAATGAATACGAAACATGTATTTTAATTTCTCAACAATGTTTTAGATAAAATGTTCGTTTATAGTAATTGCTTTCTGATTCTATGATATTATCGCATATATTTTAGATAATATAGATTTATAAATAATTTAGATTTATAGTAGATTATTTAGATTTATAGATAATATTACCTTAATGATCAAACATAGCTTTGCATTACAAGTTTTGATTATAAAGTAAATGTTTGATGGGGGAGGGGGGGGGGTTCTGGGTCATCATTATCTGTAGTCAGTTTCAATATATTTTGTAAAAAATAATTACAAAATATTTTACATATGTTTTGTGATTTATGAGTAGCTCTTTATTGAAAAAAAAATAATAATAATAATAACCAACGATAGCGCTGTCTCCGTAATAAAATTTATAGTGACTTTTTCATTTTTTTCAGCTTATGCTGCAGAAACTGTTGCATAAAAAAAGAGTAAAAACTTCTAATTTTCTGGAGAACTACATGATAAATATGTTGAAGCTGTTAATTTTAAATGGAAGACATATTTCAAGCACTGTTTAATGCTGAAATCGGTCAAGATAATTCAATTACATAAGTATATAGGATCAAAAATTATATGTAATATATTAAACTATCTTTCGGAGTAATATATTTGATTAGATTGTGTTCATTCAACATAAAACAATATGCTTAAAACTACACACTTAAAATTATTTTGTAATAAAATTTAAAGGGGGAAAAGGGTCAAAGAATCGATTTTTTTATTTATTTTTCACTTTCCGATCTATTTTTCGGAGTAATACATTTGAGTAGATTGCGTCCAATCATACTTTTAACATGTCGCATTTTAATTTTTTTTATTTTTTAAAATATTTTATTCAAAATGTCATTAGCTGAACTGAGTGAACTGAGATATAATTCGCAGTTTAAAAAAGCCGTTTTTATCAGCTGGTTGCTAAATTTAAGTAATGGTAATAGCATTCCCAAACAAACTGCAATTGAAAAATATATTCACCCATGAATATTAAGGAAAATAGCAAACTTAAAAAAATATCTTGCCAAAAATATTTAGAGGTGAAAGTTAGATCATATGTAAAACAATATGCTTAAAACGTCACACTTAAAATTATTTTGTAATAGACTTTGAAAAAAAAAAAAAAAAGTCAGTTTTTTTTTTTTTTTTTTTTTTTTTTTTTTTTTTTTTTTTAATAATGTACAATAAGTTTAAAATTATTAATAAATAAGATACTCTGTATAAAAAAACACAAAAAAGGTTGTTTTTTTTTTTTAATATTTTAGACTTTTGTCCCCCCCCCCCTCTTCCCCATAAAAGACGTTATAAAAATTCTGAACGTTATAACAGTCTGGGGGTTGCCACATTTCTTAGCTAAATCATTTATACCAGCTGATTTAATGGGCATAATTGATCTTACTTAATCAACTGCATAAACAGTTGTCAGCGGCCGCGAAAGCGGTAAATGCAGTCCCAGGAACCGAACGATTCTCTAGTCAAAGGGAACTAAATGACACCCCGATTGCAAAATATCACTATATACCTTGAATTTAGTGAAAAACCGACGAAAAAGAATTATTTATTCTTATGCACATTTTGCCAGGAAAAGTTACATTAAAATAGTTTCAGAAGCAATACATTTTATCAAGCACCTGATTTTTTTATCTTTAAATTTCCTGGCACATCATTTTTCTGGGAGCTATAACATAGTATACTATTCAGCCTATTTTTATTTAGAGGGCGTAAAGGGTGTATTCGAAAAACTGATTTTCCACCTTCAACAACTCGAAATTTTCCGATACATTTTCAGTCTCATTTTCAAAAGTAGAAACATGAAACCAGCTGAGGTGATTTTTGAAGGGTTGTATAAGATGCCGTGTGATGTCATTTTCGCTGAATTAATTAGAATTTGATTGATAAACAATTATTTTCTCAGTTCAATCATGTTTTCGTTCCCAGATCTCCAGATTCAGAAATTTCTGTTCAAATTGTCAAATTTCGCAGCATTTTTTTACAATATTTTCTACATTTACCAAAAAAACGACCAACACAGCACCTTGTGTCATTTCTAAATAAGCGATTTTGAACGATTGGTGCATTTGAGAGCAAAAATGAATTTAGAAATCAATCTGAAAATAAGCGGTTTTGATCGGAATACGCCCTTAATCGAATTACAAAGTTGATGTGAAAGAATTGAAAAGATGCTAAGGATGTGTATTACAGGATTCATTAGTGTTTTAACAGTCACAAGTGAATGTGGTTTTGGAAGTTGGGACCCAGAGCATTATTTATATCCGGCATGATTTGCCACAAGGCAATCTCTACTATTATATTAATAATTATATTTAAGATTATAACAATATTTAAGACTATGTAATGCACTATTGAGCAATAAAGCTAGGACAGTAACTTTTCTCATAAATTGCAGCAGCCTTTCGAAAGGACCGAAATTAATATTCAGCTATAGAAAGAGATGTTAGAGGATGAAAGAGGAGAAACATCATAGACGATATTGTCTTCTTCAGTCGTCGTTAACCTTTTTATTATTAATTCATTTTGTTTTTGTTTTTTTAACCGCCTTGGTTGGCTCTTCCTATGCACTCATACATTGGTCCATGCGTGTGTGCTGGATTCACGTCTAAACGCACTACACTTCATAGTATATACATACATGTATATATTAGGTTTAGGCATATATTTACGAGATACTTCAAATGCTAGAAATAATAAAACGTTTTAGCTATCACGGATTAAAAGGGTTAAAGAACGAAAATGCCGTCTTTAACATTACTAATAGATACATAGCATTTACTATATACCATTTTTTTTTTTTTTTTTTTTTTTTTTTTTTTTTTTTTTTTTTTGCATCTTTCATTCAAAGTACAGTATAAATTAAAATTAAAAAAAAGTATTTAGTAGACTTTCCTAAAATGGATACCATATTTTTTAATATAAAAAGTATATATTATTAGTTGTTATATTTATACATAAGGTCTTTTGTATAAATACTTTTTGTAAAGCTCTTCAAAAATTATTTAAAACTTTTTTTATGAGCAAAAAGAAAAATATAAAAAATTTTTTAGTTTCTGATTTGGATTTGTTAAGGGATTTCAGTAAAGGTTTACAAAAAATCTACAAAATATTGACTTATATACGTTGAGCAATTATAAAACAAGATCAAATTTAAATTTGAACATCATTTCACATTTGCATATCTAGTAAGTTGTAAATTTCTTAAAGAAAAATATTCGGTTCAAACGCCGAATTTAAATCCCTACACATTCGTATTGGTTTAGAAATGAGTTTTAAACTCAAATTTATTCTGAGCACAAAAATATTGTAGTATTTTAATTCATAACCAAGCTTTGATTACTTAAAATTCATATATAAAACACAGATAAATGCACTAAAATTACTTTGAGATGCATACATATACTATAAATTCATTTAAAATGCATAAAATATCTTAAAATACGCTGTAACATAATAATAATAAACAAACGATTTTACGGAATTGTACTGGTAATCGGAATGCCAATACAATTCACTGCTTTATAACAGAAATATTTCCGTAAATTCTAGAAAGTTTTCCGGATTTTTTTTTCTTTTTTTCGAAAAATTTTCTGGTAATTACGGGTTATTTTACCATTAAATAAAAAGAATATTGCCCAGTTAAACTGATGGCATTGAGCTCACAGGCTACGCATACTAATTGTACATTGCAGCCTTGTATTTTCGTTAATTCCGTTTGTAAAAAAAAATAAGAAGGGGAAACAGCTCTCCCCTTTCTCCTTTTTTATACTTAATCATTGAACCTCCTAAACTATCAAGGACATGCTTTATCATATAAAAAATTTATATCCAAAATTCAGAGCAAATCGGACAATTCTTAATAAAAACCCATTTAGCATTCATATAATTTAAGAGGAGTTATTCCCATCTTTTATACTTAACCATTAAACTTCCAAAACTATTCAGAGATTTGAACAAAATCTGACAATTCTGCTAGAAAAATCCATTCATACAAGTTAAGGGTAGGGGCATTAGAACCCCAGTTTATACTTATTCAATAAACACCTAATAACAGCCACGGACTCGCCTCATCAGAATGATCCTATATCTAAATTTTGAACGAAAACTGTTAATTCTGCATGAAAATCCCGTTTATATCAATTAAAGGGAGGGGCATGAGCCCCCCGTTCCACCTGTTTATACTTATTCAATGAGCACCTAATAACAGCCACGGACTCGCCTCATCAGAATGATCTTATCTAAATTTTGAACGAAAACCGTTAATTCTGCATGAAAATCCTGTTTATATCAATTAAGGGAGGTTCATGAGCCCCCCGTTCCCCCTCTTATACATATCGAATGAACTCCAAAAACTAATCAGGGAAGCGCCTTATCAGGATATACCTATGTACAAAATTTCAAGTTGATCCGATATTTTTATCATGAGTTATCGCGTTACGCATGAACGCACGTACATACAGAACGGACGGGCACATAAGCTGTCAGGCTATGATAGCCTGTGAGCTAAAAAACAGTGAATTGTATTGGCGTTCCGATTACCAGTAGAATTTCCATTTACAGTGTACCTAAAACCTTTCCAACCATTACACGGCCGTCAACTACAGGGATTCAAACGTTTATATATACATATACATATGCATATATATATATATATATATATATATCAATAGCGATTAAAATATTTTTATTATTTTTGCAAAAATGACATCAACATTTGAATGGCTACTGAGGTATTTTAAGATATTTTAATGTATTTTAAATAAATTTATGTTATATATAGGGAAAAGTCGGATAAAACCGGGACCCTAATGTTTTCCTTTTTATTTTTGTGCATTATGGGAATAAAACAGTCAAAATTTGTATTAAAATGATAAACTGATTCCTTAGGAAGAAAAAAAGTATTCATTCAGTCACGAACAACAGAAATTGAGATCATAACAACACTTTTTTAGAAGTGTGCAATGTCCCGGTTTTGTCCGACCAAGTCGGATAAAACCGGAAACTGGAAAAAATAATTAAAAGCGCATTGTAATTTTGGAATAATACAATTTATTAAAGGAAAATTGACATATTATACTTATAGAATGTCAATCTATATAAAATCTACATAAAATAAAAATATGTTAAGTTATGCTTTAAGAGTTAAAATTGTTAGGCTCAAAAATCACAAATGAAGGTTCGATCTTGTTCATTTGCATTGCTGCATACTTCACGTGGCCACTCTATGCAATGAAGGCATTATACCCAACTTCTCTTAGGTTTAGATTGTTCATGTAAGCCGTTGCAAAAAATGCATTCTTCACTTTCATCTTCCTCCTCGTTTGATGGTGAGGATTTTTCTTTTTCACATCAGTTTTTCTACTTTTTTTTCTGTCATTATGGAAAGCTTCGCTTCAGAGTTAAGTTCTACTTGTCTTGTTTTTCTATCTTTTCTTTTACTTCTTGTTCGAGTTCTAATTTTTAGAGGCTTGAAATAAAGATAAATGTTGCAATAGAAATGGCTAAAAGCAATCTTCTATATAACAACTCACTCGAAAACTGGGAGGAGTGAAAAGCTCACTTTTTGTAGGAGTGATTTGCATTTTCACTCTTTTTAGAGTGAACTTTATAAAAATACACTCTTTAAAGAGTGGAATTTCCGACTCCTTAAAAAGGAGTGAAATATCTCACTCCGTTGTCGAGAGTGAAATATCTCACTCCATGGTCGAGAGTGAAAAATCTCACTCCGTCACCGAGAGTGAAAGCTCGGCATTACACACTTGAAAAAAATACCCGCTCAACTTTGAACCAATATATGGAGTAAAACAATGAAAAGTACCAAAATATGTCAATTCTTACTTTTCAAAACTACATTTTATAATATAACCTATAAAATTACGCTTATTTGCTATTAAAACGCACTCGTTTTCAAAAATGAGTGTCGCTCCTTCGGAAGAGTCAACGGTTACTCTTAAAAAGTGACTTAGATATGTATTACGCACCAGCCAATCAGAAATCGTCTTCTAAGTTGTGATGATAAAAATGTTTCCGCCATTTTATCGTGTCCGTTATGTGTCGACTTTCGTTTCCTCGGTCTACAAATGTGGATCTTTAATTTGTATTATTAATACTGAAAAGTAGTTTAAATTTCGATCTTGGAATGATATACTCCGATATCTTATGATTCAAAATAATCCACATAGATTAAGTTTCTTGATCTGAAGTCAAAATGGAGAACAAATAATTCAGTTAAAAGCAATAATACTCCATTAATACTCAGTGACGAAGATGTTGCACTGCACATATCTTATTTATCTAACAAAAGATTATTATTCATCAAACAAGGGATAATATTTAACATAAAAAACAGTAAGTCAATTTTAATTTCAACTTTTTATTTTCCGAATGTAACTTCTAGAATGTTGAGTTAAAGTTTTACTTTAACAGGAAGCTGTCTGCTTCTGCTATCTTTATGTGCGCGGAGGAAAAAAGATCGTTGACGCAAAGATTTGTGTTTTATCCTTGATGTTTACAGATGAACGGCTTTAGTAATTTAAAAATTTGCAGTATGACTTATATTAGATGAAATTTGTTTATTAGAGATAAATAACTCATTAAAAATGTTTTTCCAACAGTAAGAATAATACATATATGTAGTTATTTCTTTTATTCTATATATTCTTCCTTTTTCTTTTTCTACATGAGTATATTTTTATAAAACTTTAACTCACATTCATAGAATACTATAGGGTAGATGTGGTAATGTACACCCCTGAATGTTTTTGGTTTATATAAAAAAATTAATAACTAATAAAAATTTAGCTTTTATCATTATTTTTTTCGTAACTCGCCTTTGCATATTTTATAATTTAGCACTATTGTTGACCCTCTTAAATAAACCAATCAGGAAGCAGAAAATAATGTTTTTAAGTACCACTGTTTTTCATTGAAAATCATGATAAGCATACTATAAGCTGGCTTCATTTAGTAAATTTATATATTCTTTATTTTCTTGCAAAATTTTCAATTTTTTGTTTCTGTAGTTGAAAAAACTTCGAATTTTATAACTTCATTAATTTTTAAGGTTTTGAGAGGAGTGTCCATTACTGGAATACTTAAGTAGTCATTTTCCAGTAATATACACCTCATATAGGCATTGTTAAAAATGCAATTTCGGTTATGTTTATAGCAGTGTTGAATTCAGACAGTTATCTCCGGGTGGGATATTTCTGGCTCCTAGGGGGACATTATATAGTTCCGTGGGGTTGGGGGGGGGGGGAATTGCCCATTTTGACCATTGAAAAAGCAAAATCTCAAAATTTCCGGGGGGGGAGACATTTCAATGCTCCGGGGGAATGTCTCCCCGGACCACCCCTGAATTCAACACTGTGTTTATAATACAAAAAAATATTTTAACTTAATTAAAAACTTAAATAATCAACTTTAATTTTTAAATTGCACTTACCAAAATATAATGACGACAAAATTTTTATAAATAGTTGCTTTTAAGTTATATTAATGTGATTAATAAAATTTCAATATCATCTTCATTTTATTGTTTTTTTTTAAAATGAATCTAACCTACGTTTTGTCTATTTTATAATCAAACCACTCATGAAGCCGGAAATATTGTTTAAGGGCACAGTCAAAGAGGGGCTTATAGGGCTTAATCGTTCACCATTTAAATAAAAACATTTAAGTTACAGAAGTCGTTAAAAACATTTTCTTTCTTAAATATTTGTTTATTTTTACTTTTTCAATTTTGGCTGCAGATATTTTTTAGAATAACACTTTCATTTTTGGGATCGGTTTTGAACGTGAAAGAAAGTTTATAAAAAATATCTGCGACCGAAGTCGAAAAAGTAAAAAAGATGCGATATAGAGACGAACTTCAGCTATTCAATGCAAAATATAAATAAAATGTCGAAATGCAAACGAGATATTAGAAAAATTCCTCCCCATAGGGTTAGCATTAGCTCGTGGATGTCTTCGCCGACACGATAGATGCCTTAAGGGTGTCCATTACATACACATCTACTCTATATACGGAAATAAAAACTTTAAATTAAATATGACTTACCATGTAGTTTTATAAATAAGGATTGCATTAATATATATTTTTCAGCAAAAAGATTTTAACTACACATAAAAAAACCGATAACGTACATATGTATTTATTTAAATAATATGTAAAACTTAATGGGTATCTGAAAAAAATATATTGATTGTTTAAGATTTTAAAACTGATTAATAATTTGCGCTTATGAGTATTTTAAAAGTATCATATATTTATGGGTCTATTGATGAAAGCAAACACAAGGAGAAAGATTGGAATAAAATATTTTATTTCTGTCAATAATCAATTTAATTCATAGTAACTTTAATTGTGTTTTCCTTTAAAAAGTTCAATTAATGTAACATATTATGAATTAAATAAGTATTGTCAATAAAGAATTTTATTCCAATCTTTACCACGCTTGTATTTATTTTCATTGTATGCTCTAAAAGATACGATTCTTTTAAAATGCCCATAACAGCAAAAAAAAAAAAAAAAAAAAAAAAAATTGAAAAAAGAAAAAAAAAACATTCACTCCTACGAAAAAGTGAATACTCACTCCTACGAGGAGTGAAAAGACGCACTCCTTTAGCAAAAGTGAATAGTCACTCCCCAGAAAAAGTGATTATTGACCCCTGTTTAGAGTGAATATTCACTTCCCAGGAGTGAGTATTTACTCTTTCAAAGAGTCAACGATTCCACTTTTGCTCAAAGTGAATAGTCACTCTAAAGAGGTTGGGCATATTTTGATAGAGTGAGTATTCACTCTTCCGGAGTGAATAGTCACTCCTTTTTATTTAGAGTGTAATTAAAATAATATTTTTGTATAGTTTTTAAATATTTATAGATCGTCAAACAATGCATAAACAAGTTAATTCTACTTCAATAGCGCAAATAAATGAGTTGTCAAATCCCGGAAACTTCCCGGTTATGTCCGACCATCTGCAACCCGGTTTTGTCCGACCACGCCATTTTGGTGAAATGGTACTCTAGCGTTGTTCAGATAACTCGTAGACACCAATACAAAACATTAAATGAGTAAATAATAGACTATCATACTTTATACTTACCTAATCTAATTCTTTTGGTATTTAGTATTGGTAACGTAATATTGCAGGTGTCGAATTTTTAACATTTACACGTGAAATCTTTAAAAAATCACCACTACGAAATGAGTTTGTTTACACGACTTCTGGTTACTGGGAGCTAGCATACCGCTCACCTAAAAGCAATTCTAAAAGTTTCGGATAGATACCGCCGCAAATAAAGCCATAAAGCCTGGTTCCCGGTTTTATCCAATTTTCCCCTATATGCATTTGAAACAAATTTTAGCACATTTATTTGTGCTTTTTATATGAATTTTAATTATTTTACTCAAGGTGAATTTTGCACTAGAATTTTAACTTTTATTTTAAAACATTGCTTAATAAACATATTTCCCCCCTTAATATCGGATATATTTTCCATGAGGTGACATTATTCGTGTTTCGCTGAAATGCTATGCCAAAGAAAAAGTCGAAAGAGGAAAAGATATACATATACAGGGTGATTATAATTAAAGTCCGAGTTTCAAAATGCTCTAAAAAGCGAACCACTCGTTAGAATGGCGTCAAAATTTAACAGCGTATTATTGAAGAAGGCGGAAAGAACATGAACAACAACAAAAAAAAGTTCCAAATTTGAGTGACAGATGGCGCTGTAAGCGTCAGTATATGTAAATTAAAGTACCTGGCATGCGCACGACAATTTCAGGTGTTATAAAAGCGTTGGGTAAACGACGTTTCCTCATTTCGCTTCTCAGACGTTGGCCATGAGTGTCTCAATGAAGGATCGTGCTCTGCTTGTAAAGCTTTATTACAAGAACGGTGATTCTGCACCAGTGGCTCTGCAGAAGTTCAGGACTCTCAAGGGTATGAAAAAAGGCGCTGGACCGATGACTGTCAGAGGTCTGGTGAAAATGATGCAAAAATTCGAAAATACAGGTTCGTTTGATGTGCAGTCTGATAGAGGAAGGAAAAGATGTGATTCGGCGGTAGTTGAAGAAGTGGCCACAGCAGTTCAAGAAGAGTCTAGCGGTGGTGAGCAACCATGCAGTGGACTGAGAATTGCCCGAACATTGAACAGATAAAATTTGCCATGTGCAGGAGTTGTTCCCTTCTGACCTGCCAGCAAGAGAGCGTTTTGCTTTGGAATTTCTCGCTCGCATGGAAGTGGACAATGATTGGCCGTGGAAAATTCTGTGGACAGACGAAGCCCATTTCCACCTGACGGGATATGTCAATACACAGAATTGCCGAATATGGGCAACAGAAAATCCACTCGCAACGAACCCAGTACCACTTCATCCTGCAAAGGTCACTGTGTGGTGCGGATTTACGGCATCATTAATCACAGGGCCGTATTTTTTCGAGGAGACGGGTGCTTTAGGTCCTGTTACGTTACCGTCAATGGTCAGCGCTATGAGTCTCTTTTGCGTAATGACGTCATTCCAGCTCTGCACAGCGTGAATGTCTGGATAGTATCATTTTTATGCAAGATGGCGCTCCTCCGCACATTGCAAATCGAGTGAAGCAGTTGTTGAGGCGGCATTTCGGAAATGCTAGAATTATCAGTCGTCATTTCCCTACAGCCTGGCCGGCCTGATCACCTGATCTTAATCCGTGTGATTTCTGGCTGTGGGGTTATCGGAAAGATATTGTGTTCAGTACTCCGATTGCCAATGTAGCTGAATTAAAGATACGCATTGCGCAACACATTCTGAACTTGATCCCGGATACACTTCGATCGGTTGTGGAACATGCTGTTTCCCGATTTAATCTTGTTGCACACAACGGTGGACAGCATATTGAACATGTTTTGCGCCAGTCTCGCCAAACTTAAAAACCAATTGGATGGATGCTTTTTATGCGGTTTTTGGCCTCAGGACAATTAAAAACCGGTTAGATGGATGCTTTTTATGCGGTTTTTGGCCTCAAGACAATTAAAAACCAATTGGAGGGATGCTTTTTATGCGGTTTTTGGCCTCAGGACAATTAAAAACCGATTTTTCCCATCCGATGTGGTATGACCTTGCCGTGGTGGACGGGCTTACGTAACTAACAGTATCACACGCGTACAGTCATGCACACTGAACAATACAGTTGGTTTATATCGTGTAACTTACGCCTTAGCCATTGTTTTACAATTTGTCCTTTGTAGTCGAAATTCTGACGCTTACAGCGCCATCTGTCGCTAAAATTTGGAACTTTTTTTTGGTTCATGTTCTTTCCCTCTTCTTCAATAATACGCTGGTAAATTTTGACGCCGTTCTAACGAATGGTTCGCTTTTTAGAGCGTTTTGAAACTCGGACTTTAATTATAATCACCCTGTATATAAAACTATTGTATTGATAACTTTTCAATTTACGCGCCAGAGGAGATGAGATTAATTAAGACATGTAAAATTTTATTATAAAACACAAGAGGATTTTGCCTAAACCAACAACCTGTAAGACGTTTTAAACGTCATGAATTGTCCTATGCCGCTAATCACGCCTTCTACGCCTTTCATGAGCTAACACCCAGGCATTCAACAGACTTGCTCAAATTTGTTTCTAATTTATCTACTGATGAAAAGATACTGTATATTACCTTAATAACCAATTAAAATTTCTAAAAATTAAGGACATTTTAAGAAATTTGAATTGTGTATGGATGGACTGGCCGTCATGCGGCAAGCGCTTAGCATTCAACAGACTTGCGTAAGTTTAATTCCTCCACCGATAAAACGACACTGTATGTTATCTTAATGAGCTAATTGAAATTTCTAAAAATTAAGAGAATTTTAAGAAATTTGAATTGTGTATTGATGGACCGGCAATCAGACAGATTAACTGCTTACACTTCAAGTTTGTGTATTTAACACGCTTTTATTAGCTTCACCTGTATGTAGGGGAAAGTTGGATAAAACCGGGTAGGAGGATAAAACCGAGAACCAGGCTTTATGGCTTTATTTGCGGCGTTATCGATCCGAAAATTTTAGAATTACTTTTAGGCGAGCGGTATGAAAGCTCCCAGTAACTAGAAGTCGTGTAAACAAACTCATTTCGTAGTGATGATTTTTTAAAGATTTCACGTGTAAATGTTAAAAATTCGACGTCTGCAATATTACGTTACCAATCCTAAATACCAAAAGAATTAGATTAGGTAAGTATAACGTATGATAGTCTACTATTTACTCGTTATTTTAATGTTTTGTATTGGTGCCTACGAGTTATCTGAACAATGCTAGAGTAACATTTCACCAAAATGGCGTGGTTGGACAAAACTATGATGCAGATGGTCGAACATAACCGGGAAGTTTCCGGGATTGGACAACTCATTTATTTGCGTTATTGAAGTAGAATTAACTTGTTTATGCATTGTTTGACGATCTATAAATATTTAAAAACTATACAAAAATATTATTTTAATTAAGTTGTTATATAGAAGATTGTTTTTAGCCATTTCTATTGCAACATTTATCCTTATTCCAAGCCCTTAAAAATTAGAACTCGAACAAGAAGAAAAAGAAAAGATAGAAAAACAAGACAAGAAGAACTTAACCCTGAAGCGAAGCTTTCTATAATGACAGAAAAGAAAAGTAGAAAAACTGATATGAAAATAAAAAATCCTAAGAAAAAAAAAACCTTTGCCATCAAACGAGGAGGAATATTAAAGTGAAGAATGCATTTTTTGCAACGGCTTACATGAACAATCTAAACCTAAGGAAAGTTGGATATAGTGCCTTCAATGCATAGAGTGGGCACATGAAGTATGCAGCAATGCAAATGAACAAGATCGAACCTTCGTTTGTGATTTTTGAGCCTAACAATTTTAACTCATAAAGCAGCAACATATTTTTATTTTATGTAGATTTTATATAGATTGACATTCTATAAGTATAATCTGTCAATTTTCCTTTAATAAATTGTATTATTGCAAAATTACAATGTGCTTTTAATTATTTTTTCCAGTTTCCGGTTTTATCCGACCTGTTCGGACATAACCGGGACATTGGACACTTCTAAAAAAAGTGTTGTTATGATCTCGATTTCTGTTGTTCGTGACTGAATGAATACTTTTTTTCTTCCTAATCATAAGGAATCAGTTTAACATTTTAATAGAAATTTTGACTGTTTTATTCACATAGTGCACGATAATAAAAAGAAAAACTTTAGGGTCCCGGTATTATCCGATTTTCCCCTATGTATGTGACGGAATCTTTGTACGTTAATTTCACTCACTTTAAGACATCGGATTAAATTGAAACTTTGCACAATTATTGAGAACCGATGACAATTCAACAATTTAAAAAGTCGCCGCTTAAAAGGATAAAAAACGCCGGATAAACGGATCAAAAGCAAATTGAGAAATTTACTGTCACCTGACGCCCTAGACACATGACAATCACTGAAATACATATGAAAACCGTAACTATGCAACCGAAAGAACATTTTAAACTTTTTAGTCCGACCTGATGTAAAAGCGTGTGTTTTAATTTTAAAAACTATTCAGCAATTATTTATGTGACAAATTTTAACATGGAGTATAATAGCCATATGAAAAGAAATTCATTTCAGCATTTTTAGTTATGCAAGTTTTCATCAAAAGCACTGAACAATGAAAAAAAAAAAGTAATTTTTGTAACATTAGGAAGTTTTCCTCCTATGAGGTATGCTCGCCAAGCCTCACCGCACTATTTAAAAACACGCTAATTTAGAACTAGAAATTAACTTAGAAATTAACTTTAATGAGATTGGAAAAGATTGAAAAGTAATTAAAAAGAAAAAAAACAGTTGCGATCGCCCTCTAAACGTGTGTCCACTCACTTCCCTCTGATTGACGAATTTTAAAGCCGATGAACTGCTGTTGAACTGGCTGTTTTCATTTTTGACTAAATAAGATTAGTTAAACATCTTAAATACACAGAGTTTTGCCTCTTCGTATTTTCTTTTAACAATGTTATAAGAAAATTGTTTTAATGAGATATTTTAAATGAGCCATTTTAAGTCTGATGTAATTTTCAATAAAGTTTTCTTTCACTTTTTAACATTCAAGTAAAAATAATTTTGTTATTAGAAAGAAAATATTATTTAAGCTGCCTCAGAATTCATAACAATAGTTACACTCTAAAAAATAAATGTGTAAATTAGCTAATTTTACCCGAATATATGTGTAAATTTCTAAAATTACACACCTGTCGTAAAATTTACACATTTTTTTCTGAAATTTACCTGTTTATATGTGTATTTAGGATGTGAAAGTAAGTGTGTAATTTTTTATCAGTTGAAAAACTCAAACAAGTGTGTAAATGTCTAGAAATGCTTGGATTTACACTTATTTATGTGTTAGTCTAATTTAAACTTAATTATAAGTACACACATAAGTGAGTAATTTTTTACAAATGCATACTTGTCATAAAATTTACACATTTTGAACAAAAAATTACCTTTTTTTATGTGTACCTAGCATGTGAAATCAAATGTGCAATTTGTTATCGCTTGATTAACTCATACAGATGTGTAAATGTATAAAAGTACTTGCATTTACACGAATGAAAGTGTTAATCATAATTAAGGATCAACTGAATCAACGATTTTTAAGATCAAAACAGAAACTGAAACCGAATTTTGGTACTCATCCTATTTTCGGCCGAAAACGATAAAAAAAATTTTAAGTGATTAATACATACAAAATGATACAAAATTAGGTCCGTTCGTAATTATGTATGTATGTAAGACCGATTGTCGTTGTTCAGTCCATTCATTCGTCTGTCTGTCCGTCTGTCCGCATATAATAGAGCAAAAACTATCCAACCGAATCGTTTGAAATTTAAAATATAAAATTGTTCCATAATTTTGTCGAGTTTTTCAAATTTTATGAAAATCGGATGTATAGTTTGATTACAGGGATAATCAAAAGTATTACGTTACATTACCGTCAATGAGAAAAAAATGTTTCAAGTTCATTTTAATGGTGTTACAGCATTCCAAACAGGAAAAAAATTATATACATTTACCGAAGCGTATTAAAATATACATTCGGTGCAATATATGGTGAAAAAACGTTTATTATTCATTTACAGAGCTACACAAAAGAATTCCGTCACATAATGATATATGGGAAAACATTGTTTTCTGCGTATTTCAATCATGTTAAATTATTTCGTATATAATTAAGTTGATATACGTTGCTCAGTTTTATTGCAAGTTACTTCTTTAATAATAGAAAGCGCTAACAGTATTTACAAGCACTCACAAAAGATTTCGGATACTATACTGCACCAGAACTACTCTACGTTACAGATTTTTGCTAGAAGTGCACTTTTAGTTGTGATATGAGTTTTTAAGTGTAACCATATTTTTGCATATTACTTTGTGTATATAAACGCTGTAAATCATATACAGGGTAACACAAAAGAATCTGTAAGAGTTACAGAGTAAAAATGAAAATAGCAGTGGTTTTCGAATCAGTTACGCATTTTCACGGTATCCCATGATGAGTAATGATTCTAGGTTTGCGATCTTGATTGCGTCCTATTTAAGAAGAGGTCCTATTATTTTCGTGTTACTGAATTGGAAATATATAATCGTATCAAATTTTATATTCATGCATTTTAGCATAAGAATTTAACAGCTAATGTATTAAGCTCAGAATATTTATAAAATTAATTGTAGTACGAACGCAGCTCATTTGCCACGTTTGACGCGCAATTTCCAATTTGTTAATGATGCTACACGCTTTCGAATATAATACAATCTATATGTATCTAAGAAGTGTATGATAAAATATACGTTCTGCACAATCGGTGGTGCAAAGAATATTCATTATTAATTTCCAGAGCCACACACAAGTATTCCATTACATAATATTATAGGGGAGATACCGTTCGGGGCGCGTTATAATACGATTAAACTATTTCACATTTTATGTACGTTGTTGAGGTTTATTATAAGTTACTTCCTGTATAATACAAAGCAGGGATGTAGTGGAGGGTATACGCGGGTACACGCCGTATACCCTTTGGATTTTTTTAAGGAACTCGGTATACCCTCTGTTTCTCAAAAGAGCTACAGTGTATACACTCTAGGGTATACCCTCTGTTTTATGCATATACCCTTTGCTTTTTTTACGACTACACCGCTGACAGAAAGCAGATAGTATTTACAGGGACACACCGAAGATTTCGGCCACTATACTGTATCCGAAATACTGTATCCATTACACCAAAAACTGAATATTTTTAGAACTTTGTCATAGCACGAACGCATCTCATTTGCTACGTTTAAAATGCAATTTTCAGCTTGTTATAAATTAATTATTGACATATAGAATCACATTTCTAACACACAAATATATATATATGCATGTGTATGTATAAGGTTCAAATAAAATGAAAACGTATTCCATGTATTAGTTCTTGAGATAGAGTGCCAACAAAATTTATATCACATAGAGACAGACAGAGTCACAGACATACAAACAAACATTTTATAAAAACATTTTTAACCTTATAAAATGTGTAAAATCCATTAAAAACAAGAATTCGAAAATTTTCACGAATCTAGTATTTTTTTCTTGCAAAAATAGAAGAGTGTAAAAATGTTTCAGGTTCAGGTATATATGTCAGTTTATCTTTTACGGTGATTTTTTGTCAACAATCAGCTGTCGTTAACAAAACACACTTCTGCGACACTTATACTTCTGTGGTTTCAAAAAGGAAAAAAAAAAAATATATTAAGCCTGCTGTTTTGAACGAACAGGTGATAAACTTGAAAGTTTAGTAATGTAAGCATTTTTTGCTTTATAATTTTTGCATGCGCATATGCCATGTGCAATAGGGAAAACTCGCAGACGATTTTTTAATTTAAGACAGTAAAGTTTATTTGTTGATCTTTGGAATACACAGAGAACGAGAACATTTTGTTTATAAAAATAGCCGTTTATGTACGTATAGTCCGTCTAAGTTTAAAAATTTAAGCAAAAAATATTACAAGAGTATCGCAAAATTCTGTGTTTCATGCAAAATACGTCCAAGAAAGTTTACAAATGCTGTTGGTATGTGTAAAATAGATTCATGCCATTGCTTTTGTAATTAATATTGGACTATTTGTTTTCTACAAATGATTCTATGGATTACCATCAAAAAATGAAGAAATATGTCGATGGAAAATAGGTATGAAAAATATTTTTTCTGTTTGCTTTTCTTTAAATTACAATGATTTTGTTGAAATAAATAAAAATCTATGAATAATCCATATGTTTGAAGGAATGAGACTGAAATGTCATAATTATATTGTCTATTTATTTTTTTTTAAATTCTAGAAGCTTTTATTATTTTATTTTGTGAATGATTTTAATGAAAGGAATTTCAAAATATCTATACGATACACAGTATCAGAAAATATATGATTAACCCACGAAAAAAGAAATAAAAGATAAACAGTGCACAAAAATTACAACAATGCATACAACCACAGTTAAAATTCATTAGCTTTTATTCGATATATTTTTTAAATGTTTCGAGATTTTTATGAATTTAGATCTAATAAAACAAGTTTACAAACCAATTTCTAAATTTTATCGCATTCATTTGGATTTTACTTAGGGTGTTAACTATTTTAAAAAGTGGATTTAAGCTAGCGATTAAATCATTATTTTAATCAACAATTTGAAATAAAAATCAATTATTTAAATCAAAATTGATTTAAATCTAATTGTTCTAAATGACACAAACGTATTAAAATCTAAGATTAATGTAATTTGGAAAGTGTATTAAAATTAATGTAATTTGGAATACTGTATACAGTACACCAAAATCTGATAAAAAAGCTTTAAATAATTGTTTCTAATCTTAATTTCTGAGTCCTGCGAAACATTAAATACAATAACTTTGTTAAGGCATAAAAGATATTTCATTTAAATATTATATTTAAATCTAAATCTAATATAATTTGTGATGTCATAATTTCCTTTAAGTAATTAAATTGTTTATTCTTTTATATGAAATAAGCATTTAAAGTATGCTAAATTTCGGCTATATATATATATATATATATATATTAGTATGCACATACATTGTGTAAGGTATGATTTATGCTATTAACAGTAATTTTTGTTACTACAAATGCAAAATGAGCTACCAATAATATTTGTTAGTTATGTTGGTTATGCCATATTGAAATTACTTATTTGCTGTTTTTATTAATTCTGTTGATTACTGTTTCATTTTGGCTATTTGTTAAGGCTGCAACACTTTGCCCCTTTTGAAATTAACAAAATGCACCCTACCTTTTAAAAAATAGTGAAATATAGCCAGATCTTTTTTGAAATAAATCCCTCCATACCGCAGTACTTCTAAATATGTGCACCTAAGACTTAACAAAAATGATAGAACTTTATTTCTTGGAAAAAAGTAGGATATTATTAAAACATGTTATTTAATTGTATTTTTCAATTCGTGATTTATAGAAATATTGAAAATTAATGATTTTTATATTTATCATACTAAAAAATTATGTACTTATTTTTATTGCTACTAAGCACATTAGTAATATATTTTCTTGTGTAATAGTGCCTTTTTTTTAGAACAAGCATTCTGCCCTTTTTCTTTTTAGAATAAATATTAAATACTGAATTATCGTTTATTAATTTAAGCATTACAATATGCATTATATACCTAATTAAAGATTGTAATCAATTTAAAATTAAATGCAGCAACTGATAATTTTAATAAATGTAAAATCATTATTTTTTAATATAGTTTTACATAATTATTGCAAAATATTAATGTATATAACTTTATAGTATTATATTAATTAATGAAATTACTAATTTACAGTTTTTATAATTTTTGTAGTTACTAAATAATAATTAAATTTTATTGATTAAAGTGCAAAAACATAGATTATGTTAGTAAATAAAAGTCTAATTTTTTAGAAACCTAGAATCTATTAATCTTAGAAACCTAGGCTAAACCTTCATCTATTCAATATTTCAATGCTAGAGAGAAAAAAAAAATCCGATTCAAATAAAAAGAAATATGATTTAAATACAAAAATTCGATCTTTATTATTATTGCTTTTTAAATCATGATTTTTTTACACCCTATTTTTACGGAATTTTAAACTAATTTTTGTAGGCCGATCCGAGGAGGGAACTGTCTGGTAGGCGGAGTGTTAAAATAAGTTTTGTTATTTATAACTATCCTCCATACTTGTAAATAAAATATTAATGATAATATACCAAAGTGTGATTTTATTTTATGTATGGTCTGCAATTTTATACTTCATTCACATAAAAAAAAAGTTATTAACTGTGTATTCCTACTTTGTTTTTAGCTGTGTCTGGTAAAAATAAGTACGGTTATATGGATTTCTAACAGACAATTATATGGAAAAAAATTTATCACATTTCATTTAAAGCCACTATAGTAAATTCTTATAAATCCGCTTGTATTATTTTATGACGATATCAGAGTGATATTGGCCCTGGCAACATAGATTCTTGGAAAATTGTGCAAAAACTTTCATATAAGACCTGAAAAATGAGCTTTGTTTTCAAAAATGATAATCATAGATAGCAAGAGTTATTATTTTTAAATGTACAATTTTATAAATAAAAATGTAATTTTCGCAATGAATGATTAAAATTATTTTTTAATAACTAAATTTTTTAAAGTTTGAATTTTGCTTCAGTCAGATCATAATGTAAAGTGAATTACACCTTTGTATCTCCGTGTTACATAACTGCGATGTACACTAAAGTCAAAATGACCAGCGAGCATTAAGGGTGCATTCGAAAACATTTTTTTCACCTTCAACAGTTCGAAATTTTCTGATACAATTTCAGACTCACTTTTAGAAGTAAAAACACGAAACTTGCTGATGTGACTTTTAAAGAGATCTATCAGATGTCGTGTGATTTTATTTTTTGTTAAATTCATTAGAATTAGATTTATAAACTATTATTTCCCCAGTATGACTCTTTTTTACGTTCCCAGATCTCCCGCTTCGGAAAATTCGGTTTAAAACGTTGACTTTAACAGCATTTTTTTGCAATATTTTCTGCATTTATCAAAAAATTGAAAAGCACGGGACCTAATATACTTTCTAAATAAGAGAATTTGCCAGTTTGATGCGCTTGAGAGAAAAAACGAATTTAAAAATAAATCAGAAAAAAGGTAATTTGTATTGAAATACACCCTTAATCGGGGGTCTTATTTATTACTGCTATCATCCATCATAGCATTTTTGCCACATATGTTCTTAAAATTCTCAACATACGACGATACTGAGTTTGATCACATGAGCAGTTTTAGATCATTATTGCTAAAATGAATTTTGAATTTTGATAGCCCTGAACAGATTTTTTTTCAAAGGTAAGTTCATTTATTTTACAATTTAACACTTGAAAATTATAATATGGATGAGAAGTGTGTTATTTTCTGCTTATTACAAATTTGGAAAAAATAATTTATTATTTTTGTGTTTTAAATCATTTCTTCATGTTTAAAATCACATATTGTAACATAAGAGTAAATATTTGCAGTTTTAACATTATATAGCATTTAAAATAATTATTCGGTTTAAATACTATCAATTTCAGCGTGTTTATAATATATTTTGCTATAAAACTTCGAGTTTTTATTATTTTACATGCTATACATTTCTTATTTCATTTTATACCGATGACAAAAGACAGCTTTTCATAGATTTCAACTCATGGTTTTTCGTTTGTGATTTTTAAATTGAAGACTTTTTGTAAGCGTATTGCATTCAAAAACTACAAGAAAAATAAATAAAAACTCTAAAAAAAATGTCATTTGATGTCAGAAGAAATAGTTTTTTTAACCTAGTCCGAAAAATTCAAATGTTTACACCAAATCCAATTACAGACACAGAAGCAATTATAACTTTTTTTCAGATAAATTTTTATAAAATTAAAACGCGTCCCAAACAATGTTTCCTTCTTTACCATAATGTAATGTAATATTTTAGTATGGCCCTGTAAATTAATAAAAACTATTCTCTGTACTACAGATTATGCAGAATTTATATTGCAGTATATACTTCATAGATGCAAGTCAATTTTATTATGTTCGAAAACGTGTAACATTATTAAAAGGCACTTGAAACTATTTTTATACATGGGCCGTTATGCAAGGGAACGCTTTTGACTGTCTCTATAATTGAATTATGCATCTCATTTTCATAAAAATTGAAATGACTTGATAAAATTATGCAAGAGTTATGTATTTTAAATTTCAAACAATTCGGATTAAGTAGTTTTTGCGTTGTTATATGCGAACGGACAGATAGACAGACGGACGGATTGAATGACAACTATAGTTATTACGTATTTACATAATTACGATCGCGTACTTAGAAACAAGTGAAGCATACGAATTTGTTCTTCATGTAATTTTGTTTTGCTATTTTAAAAACTTTTTCGCAGTTTACACATCAAAGAATAAGGTAAATCTTTGTACACAAAAACCTATGTATTTTAAATATTACACAAAAATGTATTTTCCATGTTACATAGACATATGTGTAAAAACAGAATATTACACAAAAATCTGTGCATTCTGTACATAACACAAAAACATGTGTATTTTGCATATTACACAACATTGTAGGTATTTTCCTATTGCACAAAAATATATGTAAAAAAAGAGTATTACACATATGTATGTGTAAAAATAGTGCTCAGAAATATGTGTATTTCAGTGCAATTCACACATTAAAGTGTGTATTTCAAGAGTTATCAGATAACTTTTACACATTTGGACTTATCATCAAATTACACATTAAAATGTGTATTCTGAAATTTACACATTTGGCGCAATTTACACACAAATTTACACACATAGACATGTCGTTTTTGTATCATCGATTTACACATTTTTGTGTGTAAATTTACACATTTTTTTTTAGAGTGTAAAATGATCAGCTAAAACTGTGAAATGAATTTCTCGTTTATATAAATGTTTAAATTTACACCAGCGGTTCCCAACCTTTACGCCCCACCAGTGGCCGAGAGGTTCGGACCTCTCAACTGGTAGACGGCAGGTGCTGGGTTCAAGCCCAATCGCGGCTGTCGTCCTAACCGTTCGGAGTTTTCGTGGTTTTCTTCGAACCTTGCGTAAATACGGGTTAGGTTCCCTTAGAAAGACCCCCACGAAGGGCACTCACCCCTGGTCCTATATCCCTAGCGTAGATAATCGGACGACAAAAATCAACCAACCATCAACCCAACCTTTACTGGTACGCGACCCACCTTTGTGTAAAAACTTTTTTCGTGACCCACCTAATATCAGAGTGTATATCAATATGGAAACCGTTGTA